>OY992876.1:303809275-303899275 GCA_963921405.1 Cepaea hortensis | reverse complement strand
TATATGTCCACCTCATGAATGTGCCCATGAAGACATCAATATTATATGTCCACTGTCATGAATGTGCCCATGAAGACATCAATGTTCTATGTCCACCGTCGTGAATGTGCCCATGAAGACATCAATGTTATATGTCCACCTCATGAATGTGCCAATGAAGACATCAATATTATATGTCCACCGTCATGAATGTGCCCATGAAGACATCAATATTATATGTCCACCGTCATGAATGTGCCCATGAAGACATCAATGTTACATGTCCACCGTCATGAATGTGCCCTATGAAGACATCAATGTTATATGTCCACCTCATGAATGTGCCCATGAAGACATCAATATTATATGTCCACCGTCATGAATGTGCCCATGAAGACATCAATGTTCTATACCCACCGTCATGAATGTGCCCATGAAGACATCAATGTTCTATATCCACCTTCATGAATGTGCCCATGAAGACATCAATGTTATATGTCCACCGTCATGAATGTGCCCATGAAGACATCAATGTTCTATATCCACCGTCATGACTGTGCCCATGGAGACATCAATGTTCTATGTCCACCGTCATGACTGTGCCCATGGAGACATCAATGTTCTATGTCCACCGTCATGACTGTGCCCATGGAGACATCAATGTTATATGTCCACCGTCATGAATGTCCATGAAGACATCAATGTTCTATATCCACCGTCATGGGTGTGTTCAAGTAACAGAAACTGCCGTGACTACAGCCCCCCCGTCCGTGTATGCCTGTGTTTTGCTGCTGTACGTTAGTCAATCTTGCAATGTAAATGAACTAATTAGGAAGTGCTCGCAAGCAATGGAGATGTGGTACCTGAGATGAATGTTGCGAATTCTTTAAACTAGCAATGCAACTAACAACGATTGCCTGAAAGAGGGTAATGAAACTAGAACATTATATACAGCAAAAAAAAAAAGAAAAAAGAGACAAACAGCTTAATTTGGTCATGTGTGTGCGTGTATGTGTGTATGTGTGCGCGCGTGTATTTGTGTACTTGTGTGTGCATGTGTATGAACCAGTATTACAGCAGTCTGGACATTCCCATACGTGCCCCGTCCCTATCTTCAACAACCAGCGAAGAGTCCCAATACTAATGGTACCAGTAGCAGCATGATTATGTGTCCGTCTGGCCTTTCCTCTGAGTCCTGAGTGTCGAACAGATCCTCTGGTCACTCCCTCCATGCATCCATCATGTGTCGTGCTGATAAGCGTGGGCGGTCATGATTCTTGTCACTCCCTGCTGCACCATTATCCCCAAGCGGTGATGATCTGTCTGTTCTTATGCACTATATACATGATCCCAAAGGTCTCAGACCACATCTGCCTTATCATGCACCAATACCCCACCAAGGAGTGCAGACCCAGCCAATCTGTCCTCCTGCTCGTTTCCCGCCACACCTGCATGTCCTGGGTTAAAAAAACAACAACAATCCAAAAGATGCTCTATATTATTGCTTGTTGGATGGGAACCTGCCACTCTGCCAAAAGCATGCCAGTGTGAACTCCAAAGGACATAAACATTTGACGCAACAACAACCTGAAAAGGTTAGAAACATTTTGTTTGTCAAGCCGACTTCAGAATAGATGACCGTCCATTTAAAGATCTTACGTATTAGATACGAGAGAAAGGCAAGTAAACACATACATTGACATAAACTGTTGGAAAGGGACAAATTAAAAACAAACAGCAAGATAAGACGACTAAGACGGAACGAATGTTGTGTTAGAAGAAATGGCTTTTCCACACCTCATTTTGGACAACGCGTTGGGGATCTATCCCTTAATCTATTTGGGCAAGTCCCAGTGGGCGCTGTCTGGCCCCCTTCGTTCTTACTTACCTCAAGATCTAGTGTTAGAAAATCGATTTCCCCGTAAATTAACGACTCTGCATTTGGCCCTTGTAAGTTTTGTGCAGGCTTTTCTTATACGTAAAGGTAAATGGGTTTGCATGTCACTGACGGGTGTTGGGGGGTTCGGGGGTGGGCTGATATGTTCTTCAGTTGGTTGTTTCGTGTTTTGAGTGGTTGTTTCGCTGGTTGATTGATTGTTTAGTTGGTTAAGTGGTTGTTTGGTTGGTTGACTGCTTGTTTGGCTCTCATTCCCTTCTTAAAGCACAGCGTGATGTGCAATACGGGTACTGTAACTTCACATCAGCAGAGAGGCATGCCGATCATTGGAACATTGTATATCAAAAATCATTGGAACACTGTATATCAAAAAATGAATGCAACACTGTATATCAATCTGAAGATTGGCCGTACCACAGAGAGGTGCTCCAGGATCTTGACCAGGATGACCTCATGCTGGTCGCTTGACCACTGCAGGAATGGGAGTTAAGTTCTTATGTTAATTGATTTAATAGCGCTCTATACAAGCAAATGACAGAGAATGACAGAGAGAGAGAGAGAGAGAGAGAGAGAGAGAGAGAGATGGGAGGAGAGAGAGGGAAAAAGAGGGAGGAAGAGAGAGAGATTATGATATAAAGAGATAGAGAGATAGATAGTGGGATAGAGAGAGATAGAGAGGGATAGAAAGAGAAAAATAAAGAGAGATATAGCGATTAGGATAGAAAGAGATAGGAAGTAGGATAGAGGGATATATAGATATAGAGAGATATAAAGAAATAGAGAGATACAGACAGATAGAAAGAGATATAGAGAGATAGAGAGAACTAGCGAGACATAGAGTGGGATTGTAATAGAGAGATAGAGAAAGATAGAGAGATAGCGAGAGAGAGGGGTAGAGAGAGACAGATAGCAAGGGATCGAGAGAGAGAAAGGAAGAGATAGGATGACAGACATATAGATATAATGACAGACATGTATAACTAAATAAATAGATAGATAGAGAGCCAGATAAGAGAAATAGAGATACGCCACAATTATACATTGTTTAGACCAGTGGTTCTCAACCTGTGGGGAATTCCCCCCTCCCTTCCCCTCCAGGGCAGAATTTTAGGGTTTCCAGGGGGGGGGGGGGGTTAAGATTATTTCAAGATCGCGATAATAAAAGGAATGATTACAACAGAAATGAGATTTCTGAGAAGAATACTCCTCAATGTATCAAGAAGAGATAAGATCAGAAATGAAGAAATCAGTATTAAAGTGGGGGTTATAGCTGCACTAGATTTTATTAGGAAGCAGCAAGTCAAATGGTTTGGCCATGCAAGTAGGTTACCAACTAACAGTATACCGCAACAAGCAATGATGTACAGACCAGAGGGAAGCAGAAGAAGAGGCCGACCACGTAAACGATGGACGCAGGGAATAACAGAGTCCATGGGAATATCGATACATTAAGCCCATAAGCGGGCACTCTCCCGCTGTTTATACTTCACTTCGACACCGCAAGGTACAAGAGGAACATGATGAGATGAGTTGAGATGATTACTTGATATTGTTTTTCCCTCCATACTTTACAATTGTGTACTTCTCGCCCGTCTTAAATTGGCTTTATAACGCAAGTAGACCCGCAAATCACGTTTTTTGTAGACGTCTAGACTTGTTCTAGTATGTGTTATTAAATTTAGCTTCCATGTTTACGTATACTGTGTAGAGGCCCGGGGGGGGGGGAGATTTATAGGGAGAAATACGAAAGGGGGGGGGGGATGACGTTCTGAATATATGGTGAATGGGTGCATGGGCCAAAAAAGTTTGAGAACCACTGGTTTAGACCTTCCACGTGTTATGATCTATTCTCTTCGTGCCCGTTTTTGGGCCACAAATAAAGTTATTGAGATCTTCCTTATTCTAGTTAGCTAAGTCATAAATGTGTCCAGTCTGTAGCCCCTATACAACGACAACGCCGCACTGTAGCAACACGTGGACTTCGATGCATGACTGCCATGGACAGAAATGGTTAATGCAGAGTTAGTTAATCTAACTATTAATCATATACTGCAACCCGAGAGACAGGAACAGTAAGGGTTAACTTTGGGAAAACACTAGAAGAAACACGCGGTTAGTGACACCCAGTGAACTCGGCATTTCAGGGGAAACGCAGGTGTCACAAGCAACTACTTGAAGGGAAAACTAGCCGGACTCTGCATTCGGGCACGGGACAGCTTAGTGAACACGCACACGCAGACTTCAGTCGACAGTTGTACGCAAGTCATCTACCCGATACACTCAAGCGTTGACAACATCAAGATTGAAGTAGATTTCTTCATCATCATCATCAAGTGCCCTGCCAGCTGGCGTAGGCGTTAATGGCTCTCCACAGATCTCTGTCTTTGGTTTTCTGGATCAACTCTGCTGCTGATATTCCTCCGTGCCACCGTCTCAATCCATCCAGCATCATTTCTCTTGGTCTGCCTCTGCCTCTCTTCCCCTCGATCTTTCCAGTTGTCACGATGTTCTCCAATGCCTCTCTTCTCATTACATGACCAAAGAGAGGCATTGGAGAACATCGTGACAACTGGAAAGATCGAGGGGAAGTAGATTTCACACAACAAAATTAGTTCACCACAACGTTACATCGAAGTATAGTACGTCTTAACTTAGACTGTAAAGACGATCCCGACTCACAAGTGGCACCGCATAGATTTGCCACAAGCAGAGAGTGTAAATGTGTTAGCTGACGACATCACAGGCGTGAAAGTGTATGTACAAGAGAGACTTGGCCACTAAGCGTACGGTCTGTAGTGGACAGTGGGTGAGCACGACTCAGCCGGCTGCAGAGTTGCGTTATTGTGTACATCGTGAAATAAAGTATCTGCGAGAAGTTAGTGAGCGAGCCAAGTGCCAAGAATAGTCCCAGTTTCAACAACTGCCAAACGGATACCTCTAAACACCATTATTCATCATCTACTACAGAAGTAACATCATGGCAATGACCTTATTATTCTTCCCTTCGCTTGAAATTTGCTGTATCTCCAATGTTGTCACTTGTATGAATTTCATTGTCTCTTTTAGTTCATTCAGTAGTCCATAGAGTTTTTCTGCCGCTGTCCTTTCTCTAGGCCAGAAGGTTTGTCTAGATATATCACATTTTGGGCCCACTTGGAGTATATAATCTGTTGTCTGCGATGTTAACCCATATGTGCACATGGTTGATTTACCATTTCGACATCCCTAAACAGTGTGTCTACATTAGCCAGGTCTATCATCCACCTGAACCCACAACCTGGAATAAGGACAGAATTCGTATCTATCCATAAAAATAGTACCATGGACCTCATAATTTTGTATTAACCCAGCAAAGGTCAAATAAACGCATCGGTCGCAAATGCTGGGTCTAGTATTTTACGAAAAAGAATTCTACAAGCGAGATGATTTAGAGAACGGGAGATAGATAGAGAGCAAGAGAGACAGAGAGATAGACAGACATGGAGATACGACAGAGAAGTACAGTAGATACGCCTCATGTCTACATTTTGTAGACCTTCTATATTTTATGATCTTTTCTCCTACCATCGATCCAGGGGCCACAATACACTTCTTGAGACATCGTCTTTATTGTAGCCCCGTCATAAATGTGTCAAGCCTGTCCCAAGTCTGGCTTGTTGCAGAAAAACACTCACTCCTAAGTTTGACGTGTTGCAGAAAAACTCTTTTTCCCAAGTCTGGGCAACCTTTTTTGCTGGAGATGACATGTTTTGTCTGCCCAGGAATCGTCCCCTATAGCAAGCGTTGACATCCCTTTTGTAGCGTGATGCCGAAGTCATGTTGCAATGTCACTCTGCGTGCCAAACCAAGCCCACCAATGTCACTCTGCGTGCTAACCTAAGCCCACCAATGTCACACAGCGTGCCAACCTAAGCCCGCCAATGTCACACAGCGTGCCAACCTAAGCCCGCCAATGTCACACAGCGTGCCACTTAAGCCCACCATATCACGCAACGTGCCAACTTAAGCCCACCATATCACGCAGCGTGCCACTTAAGCCCAACATATCACTCAGCATGCCAACCCAAGCCCACCAATATTACGCAGCGTGCCAACATAAGCCCACCAAAGCATAATCCATATTCGTTTGTCCTAAACTCTTTTAACAAGCTTCTAACCCCCCCTCCCTCCTCCACCTCATAACTTTACGACCAAGAATCTTGAAAAGAGACTTCTAAACCCACCTTTGTCTAATTTGTAACTGTATGTCCAAAATTCTTAAAGGGACTATTAAGATTTCACCTTGTTGCTGTCATTTTAGCGACACCGTGGTAATTAACTGTTCATCTTCTCAACATCAACCTTTGTGCTAGGGTCATCGGTGTGCGGCCTCAGAGGGCGCTATAGAGATGGTTGTAGGATGGTCCGGAAAGAGAGAAATAGGGGGTGAGAGAGAGCGAGAGAGTGAGAGAGAGAGTGAGTGAGAGAAAGTGAGAGAAAGAGAGTGTGAGAGAGGGTGAGAGAGTGATAGAGCGAGAGAGAGAGATAGAGAGAGTGAGAGAGAGAGTGAGAGAGAGAGAGAGGAGACAGAGAGTGAGAGAGTGTGAGATAGAGTGAGAGAGAGAGAGGCGAAGGAAGGAATGAATTAGTCTTCGACCCCAGGAAGGTTAACCCTGTCAACAAAGGCCCGCAGAAGTTGGGTGTGTCAGGCTATCGGCACAAGAACGCAGCTCTGCTATTAACAGGCACAATGCAATCACGTCCGAAAGGAAAAAAAACTCTCCGGATGAACGCAGAAGAAGAAGGAGAAGACTTCGACAAGGACAGTCATCATTTCTTCACATTTACTCATTTGGCATCATATGACGCATTCTTACCTCTAATGTCTCAACTCGTTTATTTTGAAGGGGCACTAAAACAGGAGTAGCTTTAATAATACCCGTATCGTTAATAAGCTTCAATTTAATTAGAAATTTGATTTTTATGAGATCATATGTCGAATTTCAATTCGCTCAGCGTACCATTGACAATCAATAAACGGGCCACGTCTAGCACGCGTGCCGTTGGTTGCCGACTCCTTGCTATAGAGGAACTGTCTTGTCACAAAGCAAACATTCTTGCATCTCGAATGTGATATCCACATAGTCTCTTTTACATTATTATTTCTTGACCTGTAATCGGGCCCTCGCTACTAAACCTTTTGTGTGAACAAGAATATTACAAGAAATAATATTACAAGAAAGAGAGATAAAGAAAAAAAATAGATGATATTTAGAAAAAGCGATGTATACAGAGAGAAAGAAAGAAAGAAAGAAAGAGAGAGAGAGAAAGAGAGAGAGAGAGAGAGAGAGAGAGAGAGAGAGAGAGAGAGAGAGAGAGAAATAGACAGATAGCTAGATAAATAGATAAACATAGACAGAACGAACGAAAGAACATTGACAGGACAGACAGACAGACAGACAGACAGACAGACAGACAGACAGACAGAACGAACGAACACCGTTTATTTTCAAAGGGTAACACTTTGGGTACGCCAGCCCGTCTTAGATTCGGCCCTTTCAATCACTCATCTTTCATGCATCAATTGTGAATGTTACATTCATATAGAAGGGAAAAAAAAAATTGAATTCTGCTCTTTTATCACTCTCTGTCATACATTATTTCATTCACACATCATTCAATGCTAACTGAGAACAGCAACAATATAAGTGTTATACATTATAAAGGCATGGGGAAAATGCAAAAATCATTACTACACGACTCAGTAATATTAAATAATGGTGTTGCACTTGTTATTAGCTATGAGGAATATACTAGTCTGCCAAAAGTTACTGCCTGTTATACTAGGGTCTTATTACTATTATTATTTCTATTATTAAGGGGGAAGGTAATCCGTAAAGAGACAGTGTTCGAATAACTTGCGATTATATGTATAGGGGTTTGTGATGTATTTGATTTTTTGTGGAAGATTGTTCCACAGCTGAGCTGCAGAGTACGTTAAATTTGTTTTGTATAAGTCTATCCTAGGCTTCGGAATGTGTAATATATTTAATCGTTTACTGTGACTAGCATTATATTTAAACAATGGCCAAAGGTAATTTGGGGCATTCCGATGTAGGTTTTTGTGAATTAGCTTGGCCTTATTGAAAAGTAGGAGTTTTCGGAGTGGTAGTATCTGGAGGCGTTTATGCAGGCTAGGATTGTCAATTAAATGTTTGCTATAAATTAAACTCATTGCTCGTTTCTGGAGTGAATAAAGTCGTTTGGTGCTTTAATTGGAACAACCATCCCAGATTGTACAGCAGTAGTCAAAATGTGTCTGATTGAGAGAAGTATAGAATATTTTCCTTGTGTTCTCATCAAGGACATTTTTAATTTTGGGGAATTGGTAGACATTTTTCGCTGTTTGTTTAATGAACGATTGAACGTGGGAATTAAATGTTAGGTTTCTATCAATGATGAGGCCTAATGTTTTGTGCTCAATTACACTTTCTACTGGCATGTTATCGATGTGAAGTTGAAGTGATCTGCGTGAATTTAGAGTTTGAAGTCTTTGTCTGGTTGTTAATAACATAGATTTTGTTTTAGTGATGTTAATTTGCATACGGATCGCATAGCTCCACCTAACTACATTATTTAATTCTTGTTGCAAAGACGACTCCAGAAAATTACAGCTTTCAGCGTTTGTATACACTGTACATTCGTCTGCAAATAGGTCGCAGGACGACGAGAGATGCAAAGATAGATCGTTAATATATATGCAGATAATAGAGGGCCAAAATAGAGCCTTGCGGTACTCCAGTATTGAAGGTGGTGGTTTGAGACAGGGATTTATTGCATGATACTACTTGCTTTCTGTTTGATAGAAAAGATGTTATCAGAGTCACTACATTAGGGCCAATTTTCATTGTCTTTAGTTTAAAAAAAAATTAAAATGACATAGTCTATCATATCAAATGCTTTCCTGAAATCGATAAACACAGTTCCACATAGACTGTTGTTGTATATATTCTGGTGCCAATTTTCTATTATGTTAGTTAGGGCCGTGTGGCAAGAATATTTTGGTCGAAATCCCGATTGACTGTCAACTATAAGCTTTTTACGATCTAAATACTGTAATGTTACTTTCTGGATGTGTTTTTCTAGTGGTTTAGATAGTGACGATAGTAAGGAAATGGGTCTATAATTTCTCGGGAGACCATTGTCCAATGAACCAGATTTAAGAATAGGATCCACTTTAGCGATTTTGAGAGCTGATGGAATGTGACCTTTGGTGAGGCACTGATTATATACGTAGGTTAGTGATCCATAGATCCCTGGTGCAGCACAACAGAGAATCCGATTGCTGATTCATCTAACCCTGATGAGTTTACGTTTTTTAGGTTACTGAGGTAAGTGAATACTTCAGTGATGGTCATTAGCGGTATATCGGATAGAATATTCCGGGGGCATCTATTCTCGCAAAACGATGACAGTAAAGATAAGTTGCAAGGAGCATTTGGTATTGAAGCCTTCGATTGATCTATGTTAGTTTTTAAAAAAAATACTGAATTGGTCGTATGAAATATGATTCGATGGTAATGAATTTGAGAAGTTATGCTTGTTTGTTAAGGTGTTAATTGTCTTCAATATATTCTTACTATTTGCTTTATCTATTATTGTTGTTTGTCCATCAAGAATGATGATGACCATTCATTTCATCCAGTGGGGTTGAAAGTATGGAGCCGTGAGTTCTAAGATGGCTGATAAGGCCTATTTTGGCTCGAAATGTCCTTTGACAATGCGGGCAAAGACTGCTTGACGTTCCAGGAGGAGGATCTCCTGCAGTGGTTTTTCTGTCCAGCCTTTTCTTCGCAGCTCTTGCAGTCCTGGTTGCTTCACAAGTGACTGCACCCTTGTGTAATGATGTACGCTATGAATTGCGGTCTTTAGCAGCAGTCTCCCAGGTGTCAAAATGAATTCCAAAAGCTTTCAGTGAGACTTTCAGAGTGTCTTTAAAGCTTTTCCTCTGGCCGCCTTGGGAGCGTTTACCACAACGCAGCTCGCCGTAAAAAAATTGTTTAGGGAGCCTGTGATCTGGCATACGAGTTAAGTGATCAGCCCAGCGAATCTGATTTTTCATTAGTAGAGTGTGGATACTGGGCATGGATGCTCTTTCTAGAACTTCAGTGTCTGGGATCTTGTCTTGCCATTCAATATTCAATAGCTTCCTAATACAGACTGTGTGAAAGTGGTTTAATTTCCTAGCAAGTCGCTGGTAAACTGTCCACTTTTCACAAGCACATAGCAGTGTGGATAATACAACTGCTTTGTAGACTTTCAGCTTTGTTTGCAGTCTTATTCCATTTCTGTAGCATATATTCTTGTACAGTCTGCCAAAGGCCGCGCTGGCCTTGGAGATTCTTGCATTCACTTCGTCATCAATTGTGGCAGTTTGTGACACGGTGCTGCCACGATAGGTGAATTTGTCCACAACACTTAGTCTATGACAATTCACTTTTATATTCGGCACAGTGTGATTATTTCCTGGAGCTGGCTGGTACATGACTACAGTCTTCTCCAAGTTCATAATGAGCCCAACGTTTGCACAGGCATATGAGAAAGCTGAAACATTGTGTTGCATGTCTGCCTCTGAGTTGGCATATAGAGCGCAATCATCAGCAAACAGCAGTTCTCTGACGGTGTCGCTGTTAGTTTTGGTCGCTTTTTAAGCGACCAAAACTAACTGCGTTCAGTCTTCTGAGATTGAACAACTTTCCATCCATGCGGTAGTTGATGTCTATTCCAATATCACTGTTCTCGAAGGCATTCGTCAGCATAACTGAAAACATAAGGCTGAACAGTGTTGGTGCCAGGACACATCCTTGCTTCACTCCATTGGTGATGGGAAAGGGCTCAGACATTTCACCATTTTCCTGTACTCTTGCCTGCATACCATAATGAAATAGCCACACTATTTGGACAAACTTTTGTGGACAGCCATATTTCGCCATAATCTTCCACAGTCCTTCTCTGCTGACTGTATCAAAAGCCTTGGTAAGGTCAATGAAAGTGGAAAACATTTCAGAGTTCTGTTCCTGACATTTCTCTTGCAGCTGCCTTGCAGTGAAAATCATGTCAACATTTCCTCGTTCTTTTCTGAAGCCACACTGGCTCTCAGGAAGAAGACCTTGATCGAGATGGACCGTGAGTCGATTGAGAAGAATTCTGGCGAGTATCTTCCCTGCGATTGAGAGCAAGGAGATGCCTCGGTGGTTGTCACAGGATTGACGGTTTCCTTTACGTTTGTAAAGGTGGACTATTGACGCGTCCTTGAAATATTGTGGCATGGTTTCGTTCACCCATATGTTTGTAAAGACTTGGTGAAGCTGCTCTATTAGGACCGGCCTACCTGCCTTGTATATCTCTGCTGGGATCGAGTCAGGACCAGGCGCCTTTCCACTTGAAAGTTGCTGGATGACTTTGTTTACTTCCACTATGGTTGGCAGGTCATCAAGTGTATCATTAGTGGGAACTCGAGGAAGGCAGTTGATGGTTTCATCATCGAAGAAAGAAGTTGCATTTAAGATGTTGCTGAAATGCTCTTCCCAGCATTGAAGGATTTCTTTCTTATCGGTGACCAATGTACCCCCATCTGCACTGAGGAGGGGAACTATGCCTGGTGATGGAGGACCGTAGACCGCTTTCAGTGAGTCGTAGAAGTTTTTCATATTATGTCTGTCAGCAAAGCCTTGAATTTCATCAGCTTTGTTGCTCAGCCAGGAGTCCCGCATGTGCCGAAGTTTCTGCTGCACTACTCACCGAATTTTATTGAAAGCATCTTTTTTTTTTTTTAATGTTGACTTCGGGTCATTCAAATGTGCCTTGAGGAGGAGATGTTTCTCGGCCAGCAATTGGTTGATGTCTTCAGAATTTTCATCAAACCAGTCTTTATGCTTTCGGGGGGTGGGGGTGAGGGTGGGGCTGGCCGGCCCAGAATTTCCATAGCAGTGTTGTAAATTATGTCCTTTAGGGCTCTCCACTCTGTTTCCACAACCTCTTTAGCTGCAGCATTTGGCTTGATGCGGTCTTCCAGTATGTTTTCAAACGACAGCTGCATTTTATTGCTGTTTAGGCGGGTGACATTTTGTTTTCTTTGCATTTTTTCCCCTTGAGGACGCCGTGGTGGTTTGATGTGTATGTTTATTTTCGAGATAGTGAGACGATGGTCTGTCAAACATTCGGCACCACACATGGATTTTGTCACCCGAACGTCTTGTCTGTCACTCCTCCTGACGATGACATAGTGAATGAGGTGCCAGTGTTTCGAGCGAGGGTGCATCCATGATGTCCTATTTCTCGTGGGAAGACGGAAAATTGTGTTGGTGATCAGGAGATCGTGTTCTGCACAGGTCTGAAAGAGGAGGAGTAGGAGGGGCCAATTGCTGTTACAATTTCCGACTCCGTACTTTCCAATGATGCCATTCCAAGAGACGGTGTCCTTGCTTACTCTGGCATTGAAGTCCCCAAGGAGTATAAGTTTGTCTCCTTTGGGAACAGATGGTAATACGTTGTGCAGGTCCTCATAGAACTTGTTTTTGACGTCATCTTCATTTGTCATGGTTGGTGCGTAGACACTCACGATGGTTGCATGCTTCTTTCCTTTCAGCAGGGGTAACTTAATAGTCATAAGCCTGCCAACCAGGGCCGACTTAATGGCAAATCCGACACCAGATTGGCGTCTTTCCTCGCTTTTCCTTTCACTCCAGAAAATGTGTAGCCGGACTTACTTCGCAGATTTGGGCTTCATCTGCAAGTCGTGTCTCGCTCAAGGCTGCAATGTCGATGTTGTACCTGCCCAGCTCTCGCCCAATCAGTGCTGTTCGTCTCTCAGGGCCCGATGCGCCGTCTCTATCAAGTAGGGTGCGTACGTTCCAAGTTCCGATTGTCAAGGGAATATGGTTAGCTCTTTTAGCTTTGAATGTTTTTACTTTGTTTGTATTTCGACCGCAGTATAGGGAAACCACCAACCGCGGCTAGCAGGTTAGGTAATGATGGAGCAGACAATGTTTAGGGCACCTTTTCTAGCCCCTTCCTCGTGCTATGGAGGTGGGCTGTGCTTTCCTATAGAGGGCTGCTCAGTCACTCAGGGGGCTGCCGAATCCCACTGCTGCTCCGTTCAGTAGAAGACGAGCATATAGCCTGAGCCGCCTGTGTGCAGGTCTGCGACTACGACTGCCAGCGTACCCACGCCTGCCGCTTCGCTGCTCGCCCATCGCCACAGGACTTGAAGGTGATGTATGAAGTTGGATGAAGAATGACTTGCACTATGAATTTGATTAAAGTGAGGAAGAGTTGCGCAATTCGTCGACCTCACTCTCTCGCCTGAGTCCATCTGAATCCAGTGGCAAGACAAGTCAAGACGACTAGAGACGAATACAGGTGCAGTGGATGACCAGGGCGCTCTACGTGCCTTGCCGTGCTCATTACGTTCCACAACGCTTTGCAGGTAAACGCCGTCTTGCCCGTTGAATCATCAGATTTCATCCGCGCAGTCTTCCGAATCCTGTCTTCGCATGCTGGGCAGGCATACCCTAGTTTACCGCTTGGTTTGACATCAAATCGACTACCCACGCCTGGTTTAGCCAGCCTCTCACAGCTGTTGCCCGGGGGTGGCCGCTGTCGCATGCTGACAGCTACTAGGAGCCACAGGCGGGAGCTGGATGTCAGGCTTAGACCAGTTGGGGTTGGGTCCTGAAAAGGACATGAGAGTCATCCTTACCAAAGGTGCTCCCAATGACTGACATCCCATACCCCCAGCTTTATCTATTACTATGTTCTTAAAGTAATTTGTCTTTTCTCTTCGTATGGTATATTGAACTTTGTTTCTAAGAGTACGGAATGTGCTGAGATCCCGCTTTTTGTGTGCTTTATCTCTGTCTCTCATAGTTTCAAGTACTTTCTGGGTGATCCAATGTGGTTTGACGTGATGTTTTACTCGAACTTCCCACATGTCTATCAAACACATCAGTAAAGGTCTTCATCCAGAATTCCAGAGTATCATCTGGATCAGAGAGTTGATAAACATTGTCTAGAGGTGAACTGAGCAAGTCCTGTAAAAATGCGTTTTGGTTAAAATGTTTGTAACTTCTATATTTTACACTTATGTGTTTATATTTAGGCGTTTTAATTCCTTTTCTTAGACCATGTGCAGCATATTGGATAGTGATCGCTCATTGCACAATTGGGTACGGTGATTTCTATGATTTTGTCTGAGCAAGTTACATAAATGTGATCTATAATTGTTGAAGATGATTTTGTTACTCTAGTAGCTTGTTTTACTATTTGCTGGAAGTTGTATGATACAATTATATTTTCCCATATTATGGTGGACTTGTTGGTGTCAATGTTAAAGTCTCCGAGTAGTATGATTTCCTTCCCGGAAGCGAAAACCTCATCCATTATGGTAGTAATGTTTTCATACTGGACGTGTCCAGCAATGGGATTTCGATAGTGGTAGTCAATTTTCAGGGGTGTGCGGTTTTAAAGTTTTAACTCCAGCCAAATACATTCTATTTCGCAAGTTTCAAAGTCTAGCTTACGGTGAACATTTAGTAAATTAGAAACATAGGCTGCTATGCCTGTCTCGTGTTTCCTACAGGGATCTCTTCTAAAAATTGTATACCCTTTAATAGCGATGTTTTCATCTGAAATGTTTTCATTTAGTCTACTTTCACTAAGGAAGAATAAATGGAAATTTTGATTAAGAATAAAGAATAACTCTGGTTTTGTGTTAAATAGGTGGCAAATGTTTAAGTGCCCAATACGTATTCCTGACTTACTGAGCCAGCGTTGCCACTTCTCAGACATTTTATCCATGGAGTAAGTGTAAATTAGTCAAAATTAAGCAAACATGCAAAATCATAAAAAATCACAATTACATTAACATACAAAATACAAGCAATACAAATCGATACGTAAAAGACTATATTATAATGATTAAACTAATGAGACTAAAAGAGATAGTGGAAACACAGAACAAAACGAATTACAATGTATGAACATACAGCAAATAATTAACTCGAAGGAACTACTTCGCAAGCTAAGTAACCAGTGGCTATCCAAAGGAATTAATAAATAGATAGATAGATAGATAGATAGATAGATAGATAGATAGATAGATAGATAGATAGATAGATGGATGGATGGATGGATGGATGGGTGGATGGATGGATGGATGGATGGATGGATGGATGGATGGGTAGACAGACAGACAGACAGACAGACAGACAGACAGACAGACAGACAGACAGACAGACAGACAGATAGATGGGTAGATAGGGAGAGTGAGAGAATAGTGAAAAAGAAAGGGAAAATAGCTATATATAAAGAGAGTAAGCGAAAAACAAAGGAAGAAGGAGAAATTGAGAGACAGACAGATAGACAGACAGACAGACAGACAGACAGACACGCACACAGGCACGCAGGCAGGCAGGCAGGCAGTTAGACAGACAGACAGACAGACATATATACAGACAGACAGACAGACAGACAGACAGACAGACAGACAGACAGAGAATAAAAATAAAATAAAGAAATAATTAGCGGTATGGTAATTGAATAAGTGAATAACAATGGGAGAAATAGAGAGAGAGAGAGTGAGAAAAAGAGAGAGTGAGAGAGAGAGAGAGAGAGAGAGAGAGAGAGAGAGAGAGAGAGAGAGGGGGGGGAATACGAGAAGAATAAAGAAGGTGTTATTTGGCTATGAATACAGAGAAGAAGGAAGAAAATATTAGAAAATGGACAGAGATGAAAACCGAAGACTGAAAGAGAAAGAGAAAGAGACAGAGAGATAGAGCGCGAGAGAGCGAGAGAGAATAAACAAAGAGCAAAGAAGATGTTAATTAGCTATATGGAGGTCAGCATGGCCGATAGGATAAGAACGGGTGTTCTTAAACATCCGGTGTGCTGGTGCAGAGGTTAGCGGTACAAGCCCTGCACCGATTAGTTGGACTAAAATGTTGACCTCTCGTCCTTGACTTAGGGACGTAAATTACAAGTACCTCTGAAGTCAGAGCGGGTTCGCTTGACGACAAGGCCACTGTTAATAGGGAAAGCTAATTCACACGTAAAATTCAGCCCAGTATTACTGGAAGTAGTAGTATGTATGGACTACGCTTGAGTTAAAAGCCAGCGAGTGCAAAAAGAAAATAAATATAGCTATCAAAGAAATTATTAGAAAATGGACAGAGATAAAATCCGAAAAACATAGAGAAAGAGAGAGAGAGAGAGAGAGAGAGAGAGAGAGAGAGAGAGAGAGAGAGAGAGAGAGAGAGAGAGAGAGAGAGAGAGAGAATAACCGAGGAGTAAAGACAGATTTACAAGCAGAGAGCTACAGAAATGACATGGTGGTAACCACTCTCACACGCCACATTCTTACAACAATAACTGAAAACAATAAAAGCCCGGTGCTCTAGACAGAGGTTATGAAAACATTTATACGTGTTCAGAATGATGGCAGTTAGCGGACAGAAACAGCTACATCTCTCGGAAACTGAAATACTTCGGCCACATAAACCGTTATCTTGTTTACGGCCGCCACGTGTATGTTAGGGAAGATTGAGATGTGCTGGGCCAGAAGGCAGTGGGTGAACCTAAGGAGGCCAGGACTGACTTAAATTGTCTCTTAAACTGAAATACGAGGGTCGGTCAATAAGTAATGCCTCATATTTTTGTAAATCTATGTAAATACTTTATCGGTTTGCAAATTATTAATTTACCGGGATTCCCCCAACACTCTTCAACACTTGGTATCACTACCAACCTGTTTCAGTCACTGGTTGCGCAACTGTAACGGTTTAAAAATGGCCACTAAAGAAGTTCAGTTAAAGCAACGTAATGTCATAGAATTCCACAATGCTGGAGGCGAGACACCGATTCGCATCTACCAACGTGTGAGTATTCTTCTCATACCGTTTATGAAGATTCAACAGTGGATGTTAGCACTGTCCGATGTTGGGTATGTTGTTGTGAGGATGCTGAAGTTGGTCAATCCTCGCTGGCTGACGCAAAAGGACTGACCGTCCGTTAACCGCATTGACGCCACACAACATCCATGAGTTGATGCCACCGCGCACAAACCTTTCTGGGCACTGCCGTTACTAATGGTCAACATGGAACTCAGTTCATCCATTCTATGACATTACGCTGCTTTAACCGAACTTCTGTGGTGGTCATTTTTAAACTGTCACTGTTGCGCAACCAGTGACTGAAACAGGTTGGTAGCCCGGGAAAGTTAACCCAGTCAACAGATGCCAACAGAAGTTGGGTGTGTCGGCCTAACGGCGCAAGAACGCAGCTCTGCTGTAAACAGGCACAACGCAATCACGAAGGGAAAAAAAATCTGCATGAACGCAGAAGAAGAAATAGGTTGGTAGTGATACAAAATGTAGAAGAGTGGATGAGGAATCCAGATAAATTAACAAATTGCAAACCGATAAAGTATTTACATAAATAAACAAATAGGAGGCATTACTTATTGACCGCCCCTCGTACTATGGCCATACAGAACACTGATTGTGTTGCATGGAGGGAAAAAATCAGAAATTGAATAAAGACAAAGGAGAAAATTATTGCAGATAGGGCATACACCAAGCTTGTGAGACGTCAGATGGTGCGGAGTGGTGGGAATAACCATGTTTTCACATATATCCATTGTGGACGAACATTTAACGCGCGAATTGGACTGATTAGTCTCATTCGCTACCGCCATGGGTTGTTGTTGTTGTTATTGTTATGACTTTTCTGAAGAAGCTTCGTGACAAACTATTGTCTATCAAGACGGCAAGGTGCCAATTATAAATCGTTATATTTTGTCAGGAACTCTCTCTCTCTGTATGCTAAGGAAGATCGAGATGGACTAGGCCACAAGGCAATGGCTTGAATCTTAGGAATGTAGGAAAAAAAAAAGGGGGGGGGGGTGTGTGGAAATGGATGTAAAGATCTTTTATGCGCTCTTTCTAATGCTCTTTGTAAGTTGGTATTCATTTCCATAAGGTTGTTATTGATACTATAACTCCATCTTTTACGTGGTCTTCCCTTGCTCGGTATCAGTTATATTTCTTCATTGTATCTCTTTGTGGTAGATGGTACCATAGCATTCTTGTGAGGCGGCCAAACCATTTAATCTGTAGTTCTTTAATGAAATGTATGATTGGTTTCAGACCTAGTCGTCTTCTAATTTCCTTATTCCTAATTCTATATCTGACCGTTACTTCCGCAGTTCTTCTAAGGCATTTCATAGGGTCCAGTATGAGTGAAACTTCGTATTTGTAGACCTTTCTATTCCTCATTCCCCGTGTGACATATCGCAAGTACTATACCTACTCGCTCTCTCTCATTCTCTCCTTTCTGATATACACCATACACTTGTATGTATACTATTGTAGGAATGTTTATTGAAAGGTGTAGATATATGTATGTGCGCCCACACAGATCAGTCCACCCAGACTTCAGGACTCTCTTTGCATATACATAAAGGAACACATAAAAGGAGCTTTGTTAGTATTATCATCATACGTAGGTGCATACTTCTCTGCTCTTTAATATTCGTCCACTAGGGCCGACCCACTCACTGATACTCACACATGCATTGTACGTAGATCCACTGGGATTCCTCAGCTCTCACTCTCGGATAACTATCACATCTCCATGGCTTCCAGTATCCCGCCTCACCTCCCCGCCCCTCTTTTTTCACGTACTACTTCCACTCATTTACCTGGGACTGTCACTGAACCATGACCACCCATTACCCCGGTATCATTCCCTACCTCGGTCCCCATGGCCCATAGACTCCCACGGCTATGTCTAAAAGATGATAAAGAATACATTCGTGGTATCAGTACAGCCTCGGACTCTGAGATACGTAGCAACATTTTCTTCATATTTTAATTTTATCTTCATTGCTATCATTTTTTTCCATCTTTTTATTCTTCTCATCCCGTTTTTATGCCCCTTCATGCATCTTCTCCGGTACTATATGTTGTGTTTCGTGCATGTATTTGTTTGCTGATGAAGGCTAGTCGTCCTGTATACGTCCTGTATGTGTCGTAATTATGTTCGGTAAAGTTGCATTACTTTGTGTTATTTTATATTGTTTATATTTGACACTGGTAGCATAACGTCGGCTAAAAAACATCCCCCCCCCCCCCCCCCCTTGAGATTTGCGTTCGTACTTATAGGTATCTTTCTATGCCACACAAGTGGCGCTAGTTATTCAGTGACTGATTTGCCTTTACAAAACGTTTATAAAGTTCTCTATCCATTCCCTCAACTGAAATGAAAATTTACCATAGTTATTTAAATTCGCTGGTCATACCAAACAGCAAATCTATATAAACCAATATACAAATAAATAGATAAATACATAAATAATAAATAAATAATAAATAGATAAGTAAATAAATAAAAAGATAAATAAATAATTAAATAAATAAACACAACATAAATAAAAACAATTTAAATATGAAGGTACAAAGTGTGACCAATTTGCTCGTGAATGATAGAGACAATGCGTTACGTGTGTTAACATACAAAATGGACGAATATTAAGAATAGTCGAGGCATCTACTATTCACGCAGCCAAGCCAACTTTGTGTATACAAAGTGACATTATAGTCACTTTAAAATTACCGTGGTGGACAATACAAATTAATGTGTTGTATATTTCAGATGCAGCGAAATATACCAGATAATAAATTGTGAAGCTTATTTTTTTATGTCTTCATTATTCATATTCAATACGGGAAACCGTTGGTTTGACATAAATACATAATTAGATAAATAAATGAATAAATAAATAAATCTCGTCATCATTTCATCTTGTTTTTGTTGTACCTTGCGGGGTCGATGTGAAGCATAAACAGCGGGAGAGTGCCCGTTTACTGGCTTCATGTATCGAGATTCCCATTGGACTCTGCTATTCCCTCTGTCTATCGTTTACATGGTCGGCCTCCTCTTCTGGTTCCATTTGGTCTGTACATCATTATTTGTTGAGGTATACTACAGTTGGTTGCTTAGTTATGTGACTATTTCACTTGCTGTTTTCTAATAAAACCTAGCGCTGCTTTAGTCCTGATTTAATCATTTCTGATCTTCTCTCTTCTTATGAAATTGAATATTCTTCTCAGGAATCTCATTTACATCGTTGTTATTACATTGTAAATAAACAAATAAATAAATAAAAAAGCTGGCGTAACGAGGTAATTATGACATCCGGGTTGTGCTGTTTCAATCATCTTTGAAGCCTCTCGCCCTTTTACTGCCCAGAAAAATTACCTTCAGCTTGTCTTCCATGTTGTTTTGAGGGGAAAACATTTTGACAGGGAAATGGTCTCGTTTTTATGCCATCACTCAAACTGGCAAGTTATGCATTGTTTTCACGCAAGCGTATTTCCCAGGCATTCTTTAAATTGTCAAGCCAAATTCAATGAAGCAGTTACTCTTATATATTCGAACAACCATGTGGCTTTTGAAAAAAACATCCATTACAGAGGAATGCAAAAAATACATGCGCAAGCAGAGCTCAGCATGGTCGGAGTGTGTTCGCTTGATGGCGTAGGACACTGGAAATAGGGAAAGCTAATCCACACGCTAAAAATCAGTCTAGTGCACTAGAAGAAGTAGAACGTATATGGACGACGCTTGAGTTCAAAGCTAGCGAAAGCCAAAGATACTTGCAACCAAAGTGCACACTGAAAGCTGTCTTAAAAAGCACGATACATGATTCTAGATGGATTGAGACGATGACATGGAGGAATATCAGCAGCAAGGTTGATCCAAAACACCAAAGACCAAGAAGATATGTGGAAAGGCATGAACGCCATCTGACAGGGCACTTGATGATGATGATGTTTAAGAGACGTTATCATGTAGCCTGTATTTTGCAGCACGTCACTCTCATTACGGCCCACTGAAAAGATCCTTGATTCCTTGCCTGTTATGTTATCTTATATTATGTTAGTAAACGTTATGTTATGTTACATTATGTTATGTCACGTTATGTTACATTATGTTATGTCACGTTAGTGTATGTTATTAAACATTATGTTATGTCACGTTATGATACATTATGTTATGTCACGTAAATGTTATTAAACATTATGTTATGTCACGTTAGTGTATGTTATTAAACATTATGTTATGTCACGTTAGTGTATCTTATTAAACATTATGTTATGTCACGTTAGTGTGTGTTATTAAACATTATGTTATGTTACGTTAGTGTATACTATATTGGCACTAAATGACAATACGGTAGTTATGCTATGACATACTCACCAACGTGGAGCTCTTGGAGAAAGCTAAACAAAAACGAGGAGGCTTCAGATGAAAACCTTCAATGTTTGTTTTTGTGTGTGAAGATATTCTGAGGAAATAAAGAGTAAAGAACAAATGTTTCATTGTTTTACGATGTAATCACCACTACGTTCAAAGAAATTCCTCCAGCGCCGATACAATGCTTGGATTCCTATAGAAAAAAAAATTCTCTGGGGTCACTTGTCGGTGTGCCTGATTGATCCGGTAGTGAAAAGTCTGTCACAGAAGTCACGCCGTTTTGAAACTTAATACTCCACCCATACACTTGCAGGATTGACAGACATGAATAAACAACACTGGACCTTTATTTGTAGATAAATTTCTATACGTTTCACTCTCTCACTGATGAAAAAAAAAAAAACGGATAACAGAACGCTGCTCCGCTTTTGTGCATGTCAAAAGTGGGGCCGCTATCTTTAAACTGTCCTTATGATGTCACCGTGTTCGTCTGTACAGTGATTTCAGTGCTTAACACTCTTGACATCCGTAACGACAATATTGACAGGTTACAGGACAATGGGGTGGTTAATGTAATACTATCACACTCTTAAGGTTTTCATTTGAATCTCCCTCGTACAAATGAATCAAAAAGTGAGGCTGCGAAATACATTGTGAACACCTGAAAATAGTACAACTAGAAAGAAATTAGAAATGGACACGAAATAATCACATCTTCCTTGCCAGATGGACTCAGTAACTTGCAAAACCTGAATATGACCTTCAACCGATGACTTCAAAGAGAAACAAATGACATGCGTTCGAAAATAGCTTCCGGTTCATGACATTGCTTGACCCGGCAAATCAAAAAGTAGGAATCATTATGACAGTGATGATAATGGAACGGGAATCTCATGCGAAACAATTCTAGTTGACGATCACCTTCTTGTGAATTCTAAAATTGTCTTCTGCTCTTGTTAATTTTTGTTTCAGATTTGAGTGAATTTTGTTGTCGGTGTGTTTTGTTTCTCTGCCGCGTGCGTTGTATGCTCCTCTTAAGCATTAGTATCGTTGCCATCGTCTGCGTACTGCTTTTACCGCTTCATTCTGTACCATAGCTGACAGTGTCTTTGATTTATTAATCACGTCTATTCCCACTTTTGTTGTTGTTGTTATCTTTACTTTCTTTTCCCTGTTTTACATGTACGTATTTTATACGTTTGATGTCAGGTGTTAGTCAGATATAACTGAGCTACCGTATGACAGAAGACGGTACTACCTGCTTTCTGTTAGTGCGGAATGTTGGACGGCGCTGATCAAACCCGACAACCCCCATTATGCCAACGGCTTCGGGTGGAGGAGCTCAATTGGGAGGGTACAAGCCTGACCCTAGTGCGAAGAAATGCAACCTAAAGACTAAATGTCATGGCAGGGCAGACCAGACCCTACGCCATGGTCGGTAACTGGTCTAGGATGGAAAATCAAATCAAATCAAATCAAATTTATTTTAAAAGGGTCACAAATTGGGCACGCAGGCCCGTCTTACATTCGGCCCTTCCAATCACTCGTCTTTCGTCATCAAGAGCATTATACATTTAGATAGGAAGAAAAATAAACATTGTGAAATGAATGTTCTAAACATAAACAAGGCTAATTACTATGTTATGAAGCCCATCTCCCACCTACCCATACATCACCCCACCCACACATACACCTCCACCTACCCACACACACACACCCAGGGACACATACATACCCCATCAATCCACTCATCCCCCTCCCGCACATCCCCCACACACACTGCCCTCACCTGTTCCCCCAACCAAAACACACTCGCCACCCACAAACATCCCCCACCAACCCACACATCCCACGCCCACCCACATACACATCCTCTCCCCACCCACACCTCCAACCACCCATCACCCAGCCACATCTCCATCGACCACATATTCTCCACCCACGCACACACAACCCCTACCAACCCACACATCGCACATCCACTCACACATCCCCAAACCATATACACACATCCCCATCGACTGACATCTCCCTACCCCCAACACACACACATCTCCCTGGCCCCTATACATCCTCAATCCACTCACACGCACCCCACCACCCACACATACATCCTCCACTCACCCACACATGCCCTAACCAATCCACCACCACACACATCCCCCACCCCCACATCACATACATCCCCTGCCACGCAATATTCTCAACCCACGCACTGCACACACACATATCCCTCACCAACACATCCCACTCCACATACCACCACACATCCCCACCTACACACCACACACATATCCCCCACCCACATACCACACAATATTCCTACCCACACCCACACAGATACCCTTACCCATCTACCCCACATACCCCCACCCAAACACCACAAATATCCCCCACCCACACACACATACACCACCACACAATATCCCCAACCAACACACCACACACCTCTCCCCACCCACACACACACATTCCCCACCCATCCACCAACACACACTCACTCACGCACACATCCTCCACTACGCACCCACACCCCCACCCACCCCCAACCAAACATCTCTCGATCACAATACCCCTACCCACACACATCCTCCATCCACTCACGCATCCCACCCCGACACATACACATCCCTCACCCACCTACACATCCCTAAGCCACTCATACACCCCACCCACACATTCCTCATCCAAGAACACATCTCCCACCCACACACCCCCACCACCCACACATACTTCCCCCAACCACCACAAATCCCCTACTCACCCACACATACCCCCCACCCATACACACATTCCCCGCACCCATCACACACATCCCCCACACCACACACTATCCCACACCCATAAAAATGTGATTTGCAGGTCTAATTTGGAAGCTCCGACAAGCGGACAATTAGAGCATTGCTTTGCTGATCCGACAGCTTCTGCAGCTTATCTTGTTATAGAAGTATTGGTGTTACCTTTCCTCTAGAACAGTGGTTCTCAACCGGTGGGGAATTCCCCCCAGGGGGGAATTTTAGGGTTTCCGGAAGAGAGGGGGGGGGGATAATATTATTCCAAGATCGTGTTTATTTTAGAACCGATTACTTGATATCGTTTTTCCCTCCATAATTTACGGTTCTGTACTTCTCGCTCTTCTTAAATTCGTTTTACAACGTAAGTAGACCTGCAAATCACGTTTTATGTAGACATCTAGTCTTGTTCTAGTATGTGTTATTAAATTTACCTTACATTTTTACGTATACTATGTAGGGGCGGGTTATAGGGAGGAAATAAGAAGGGGGTAATAACATTCTTAATATATATTGTAAAAGGGTGCATGTGCCATAAAAGGTTGAGAACCACTGCTTTAGAGTATACCAGGCAGGTCGAGAGAGGGATCTCTCTGCATGGGCAACACATGGTCTCTACAATTCAGCCCAGGCATTGTGCTATAGACAGGTATAACCCTACCCCTGGTCCCAGCCATGAGTCGTGGTTTTGATGCCTGTTTTGAAGCACAGTGTACCAACTATCATCTGTCAAGACGGCAAGGATTTCAGCATATTACATGTTTAATTGTGTCTTGTTGTTACTGTTGTTTGTACGTCGAGTAAGTAATTGGCTCCATTTTCACGTCTCGAGAATCATCGAGCATATGGTGCTAGACCAATCGGCACTGGGTGGGTGGGTGGTGAGCACCGCCCCGGCCGTCTTCACTTCTACAGGCGCTTTTTGTTGATTGGGACAACATTGCTGTAAGAGACAGACAACATTACTGTTGTAGAGTCGAGAATGCTGTCAGAGACAACATTGCTTTCAGAGACAACATTACTGCACGAGACAACATTGCTATCAGAGACAACATTGCTGTAAGGGACAACATTACTGTCAGAGACAACATTACTGTCAGAGACAACATTACTGTCACAGACAATATTACTGTCAGAGACAATATTACTGTCAGAGACAACATTGCTTTCAGAGACAACATAGGAGTAAGAGACAACATTACTGCACGAGACAACATTGCTATCAGAGACAACATTGCTGTAAGGGACAACAATACTGTCAGAGACAACATTACTGTCAGAGACAATATTACTGTCAGAGACAATATTACTGTCAGAGACAATATTACTGTCAGAGACAATATTACTGTCAGAGACAATATTACTGTCAGAGACAATATTACTGTCAGAGACAATATTACTGTCAGAGACAATATTACTGTCAGAGACAATATTACTGTCAGAGACAATATTACTGTCAGAGACAATATTACTGTCAGAGACAACATTACTGTTGTAGAGTCGAGAATGCTGTCAGAGACAACGTTGCTGCAAGAGACAACATTGCTTTCAGAGACAACATTGCTGTAAGGGACAACATTACTGTCAGAGACAACATTGCTGTAAGGGACAACATTACTGTCAGAGACAACATTGCTATCAGTGACAACATTGCTATCAGAGACAACATTGCTGTAAGGGACAACATTGCAGTAAGAGACAATATTACTGCACGAGACAACATTGCTATCAGAGACAACATTGCTGTAGGGACAACATTACTGTCAGAAACAACATTACTGTCAGTGACAACATTACCGTCAGAGACAACATTACTGTCAGAGACAACATTACTGTCAGAGACAACATTACTGTCAGAGACAATATTACTGTCAGAGATTACATTACTGTCAGAGACAACATTACTGTCAGAGACAATATTACTGTAAGGGACAACATTACTGTCAGAGACAATATTACTGTAAGGGACAACATTACTGTCAGAGACAATATTACTGTCAGAGACAACATTACTGTCAGAGACAACATTACTGTCAGAGACAATATTACTGTCAGAGACAATATTACTGTCAGAGACAATATTACTGTCAGAGACAATATTACTGTAAGGGACAACATTACTGTCAGAGACAACATTACTGCTAATCCCTATTGAATGAATATATCACACACACACACACACACACACACACACACACACACACACACACACACACACACACGCACACACGCACGCACGCACACACGCACGCACGCACACACGCACGCACGCACGCACGCACGCACGTACGCACACACACACACACACACACACACACACAAACCAGAAGTAGACAGTAAGCTTAACTAGAACACGATGACAAGTAACAAAATTGACGTTGTGGCCAAAGCCTTCGTCAGCGCACAAACAACAAACACACACCGATACAATTACATGAAGAGCTCTGCATGAAATATATATATATATATATATGAGGAGCAGCTGGCCGAGTGGCTAGGACGCCGGACTCTCATTCGGGAGACCCGGGTTTGATCCCTCGGTAAGGTGTGGAATTTTTTCTTTCGAGGGCAAAAAAGAAAATCCTAACCTGCACAGTTCGCGGCGACTGCACTAGCCAGGCGGCCTTAATTCCTCAGGCTCAAAGACCCCTCTGCCATACACCGCAAGGTACTATATTGGCAGTAAATGACAGAGGAGGGGGTTGAAAGCAGAATAGGAAGAAGACGATGAGGAGGATAAAGGGGGAGATAGAACAACAACAACAACAAGAGTACACACTATATATATATAATAAAGACGGTGAGTTTTAACTCTATAACTCCGATGTATTGACGTTCCGGTCGTCTGTTCCCCGAAAGGGTCTGGTATTTATCGGAGCTAGGTTGGTAAGGCCGGTCTCTCTGGCCGAGGGGTTACACCACTTTCTCCGTAATCCCGTTTATCACGCAGTCTCGCAGCGGGCGAGAACTGGGAGCGGTTCGTCCCCCGCTGGAGACTTGCGGGATAACTGAGCCGACCGCTCAGAAAGCAATGGCAAACTACTGAGCGTAATCTTGCCAAGAAATCAACAGACAGCTGAAAGATGCTGCTGTTGACAGCGATGTCCTGTAAAAGGATATGCGAATTTAAAAAAAAAGGTTGGTAAGAGACTTACCTCCCCTCTCCGTACCAAAGTATCATTGCAGTCGCGGGGACTGTGATGTAGATCTTTCCTTCTCCTTTCCACGCTCAAAACCAGCGGCTTCTGCAGCTTCAAATTTGAGAGTCATTTTTGAATGTTCCTAGTTGAAGATTCAGCACAACGCTTGGCGAAGAGAGAACATCAGAAATGAAGACATTGGGACTAACATGGGGGATATAGCAGCGCTAGATTTCATTAGACAACAGCAAGTGAAATGGTTTGGCCATATAACTAGGCTACCAACTAACAATTTACCACAGCAAGCAATGATGTACGGATCAAATGGAACCAGAAGAAGAGGTCGACCATGTAAACGATGGACACAGGGGATAACAGAGTCCATGAAAATCTTGTTTTATATGAAGCCTACAAACGGACGCTCTCCCGCTGTTAATGCTTCATCTCGACACCATAAATTACAAGAGGGACAAGATGAGATAAGATGAGACGAGATTAGATGAGATAAGACGAGATGAGATGAGACGAGACTAGATGAGATGAGATAAGACGAGATGAGATGAGATTAGACAAGACGAGACGATATGAGATGAGATAGCATATGCAGACAAGGATTAGGCCCGGATTGGCGGTCATGTTTCGCTATCTCACACGATCACCAGAGCTGTGGTCAGCCCCGTGTTCTAGTCTCGACCAAGCCACGTGACCACGCCATCTACATATTTACTTCTCTGCCTTCCACGTGTTCTTTTCCCCTTAATCTTGCCAATTGTCACCAAGTTTTCTAGTTTATTTCTTCTCATAACGCGCCCAAAATATGTTGACTGCCTATGTCTAATTTCTCTAATCAGTTAACGGTTATCATCAGTTTCTTGTAGGACTTGCTCATTGGTGTTTCAGTCTGTCCATGCTTTTCTTTGCATTTCCCTCAGAAACCACATTTCCACTGCCATTATATGTTTTTCAGCTGTGTTCTGCAATTCACGTTAATTCACATCATGAGCATAATTTTTCATTCATGTTTTTAACTTAAGTTCGTTACCTGACTCAAATTGTTCACATGGGGAATTTTATCAGTAAGAAATACTTTTTCCCCCTGTGATTGATCTTGCGATTATGATTCTATTGTGTAAATGTTAGCCCAAGAAAAGGTCGCTTCCATCTCTTCTTCTGACACGTTAGGTCGGTTCTGCCGCCTCTTCAATGTCACAATTCATAGGTAATATTCTCTAAATGGACCAGGAGCCCAACTACCCGTCAATTTCCATCCACCAGTTTCTCCCAGACATTCTGGGAAACCATTGATTCGTCCCAGTATTGATTATGTTATGTGTAAATAGATTGCTGTTTATTTCGCTTCTTTATTCTTCCTAGCGTATATTATCTGTTGCTTTCTTTGGTTTTATGTGCTAGGTTATTTGGTCTTAGCTTTCTCTGGTTCTTTTTGTTCTTCGTCTTGTTCATTTTTTGCTTGTTGTTCTTCTTGTTATTGTTCGTCTTGTTCTTCTTCTTGTTTTTCTTGTACTTGTTCTTGTTAATAGTTCTTGTTCGTGTTCTTCTGGTCGTCTTGTTCTATTTAATCGTCTTTGTAGTCTTGTTGTTGTTGTTGTTGTTGTTGTTGTTCTATCTACTCCTTTATCCCCCTCATCGTCTTCTTCCTATTCTGCTTTCCGCCTCCTCCTCTTCTTCTTAATTTTCACCTCCTCCTTCTTCCTTCTCCTCTTCTGCTCCTCCTCTTCTGCTTCTCCTCTTCCTCCTCCTCCTCCTCCTCCTCCTCTTCTTCTTCTTCTTCTTCTTCTTCTTCTTCTTCTTCTTCTTCTTCTTCTTCTTCTTCTTCTTCTTCTTCTTCTTCTTCTTCTTCTTCTTCTTCTTCTTCTAATCGATTATTCAGATATATTACGCCAAATACAAACGACACACCCAGCCACGCACCTACCCAATCACGCTTTGTCTCTAAACCCTGTAATATACCAGACTCTGCTCACACGTTCTGATGTGTTCATGTGTTCCGTATGTGACCTCTGCTTGATTGATACCTCTCTCTGTCATTTACTTTGCCGTAAATATGCCAGGATACGAGTTCTCTTCTCATTCCAAGGTTGTGGGTCTATGCTGAACATAGACCTGGCTGGTCAGAGGGCATTGTTTCTGAGTGTCTGGCTGGGCGGGTTGAAGTACTACACTTGTTCCATCATCTATGCACTGTCGTCGTTTGGAACTCATCGACTATCCATTTCTTTCACTACCCCCCTCATCTACTACCCATCTCTTATAGTCTCCCTCCCTCCCTCATCTTCTGCAAGTGTTTCATCATCTATATGCTGTTGTCGTTTGGAACTGATCTACTACCATCACTTATACTCTTACTGCCTCCTTCATCTACTACACTTGTTCAATCATCCATGCGCTGTCATCGTTTTACACTCATCTACTACTTACCTCTTATACCCTCCCTCTCTTCCTCATCTACTACCCACCTCTTATACCCTCCCTTCCTTCCTCATCCACTACCAACGTGTTATACTCCCCTACCTCCTTCCTTCCCTCCCTCTTTCTCTCCCTCATCTATTGCACTTGTTCATCTATACACTGTCGTCGTGTGGAAGCAAGTTAGTAAAAACTACAGGGCCCGGTCTGGCGGGAGCTAGCGAAGTTGATAGCAAGCTGCGCTTGTAAAAACATAAGCACGGTCGGACGCGGGTCATCGCTTGCCAAAGTGAGGGAAATATTGACCACTATTCATCCTTACTCTGTGGCCTGCAAAATGTGATGGGGCTTTCACATCACAGACCCATGGCAAGAAACTGCTACAGGGGCAATATATAGGGACAATATAAATGGTGTATTTTTAATGACTGTAAAGTGTTTTTTTTTAAACACGCGCATCCATACTTCAAGAGCTGAATACTGAAGAAGATTGGCTATTAAAGAAAAAAAATATCCATGAAATATTTTAGTCGCTTGAAACGTCACGAAAGTTTGGAGAGAACAATAATGGAGGGGTATATGCCTGGGAAGAGAGGAAGAGGAAGGCCAAAGAGAAGATGGGTGCCAGATGTGGCGGATGATCTCCATATGGGTGTATCGGACGCGGGACATCTTGTTTATGATCGAGAGGTATACTGGAAGGTTGTTATGGGAGCGATGTTCTGCAAAGGACATGCTACTGAATGAATGAAGGCCCAGGTCCATTTTGGAAAAAAGCAAAACTTTCTAGAGACGTTCAACTAGCCTCTCGAAAATATTGCCGGTCCAAGTTTTGTATTTACCTATTATGTTGCATGGACTTTACAAAAGTCGAATACAAAACTTTGACCGGCAATATTTTCAAACACTGCAGTCATTAAAAATACATCCTATATTTATGACTAAAGAATCCTGTTTACACACCTTATGACGTGTTGGGTATATGGTGATTACCCCACACTTTCATAAACCACACGGCTGTCACGGAGTAATATGGTAATTACCAAGCGAGTTGCCTTCATTTTCCATGGTACTTCTGGTAACCCGTTGAGCAAGGGTTGGACTGGGAACCGGGGTCGATTTGACGAACCGATGCTAGGTCGAACCCTTGACCACTAAGACGGTAGCTGGAGAGCAAGACACTACGCTAGTGCTACTCCCAATACTTGGAAGTGCGGAGGTCGAGTCTCGCTGTGCCAGTAGATGTGGATTTATTCTTCCACATCCCCCCCCCCCCCCATATACATCCCATTGCCCAACTGCTGTCCTCATCCACTGCTGTCCTCGTCCACTGCTGTCCTCATCCACTGCTTTGACTCCCCATCTCTTATAATTTCCATCTCTTATACTCCCCGTCTCATATACTCCCCATTTCTTATACTCCCCATCTCTTATACTCTCCATATCTTACACTCCCCATCTCTTACACTCCCCATATCTTACACTCCCCATCTCTTATACTCCCCATCTCTTATACTCCCCATCTCTTATATTCTCCATCTCTTACACTCCCCATCTCTTATACTTCCCATCTCTTATAGTCCCCATCTCTTATACTCCCCATCTCTTACACTCCCTATCTCTTACACTTCCCATCTCTTATACTTCCCATCTCATATACTTCCCATCTCTTACACTTCCCATCTCTTATAATCCCCATCTCTTATACTTCCCATCTCTTATACTCCCCATCTCTTATACTCCCCATCTCTTATACTTCCCATCTCATATACTCCAAATCTCTTATACTCCCCATCTCTTATACTCCCCATCTCTTATACTCTCCATCTCTTATACTCCCCATCTCTTATACTCCTCATCTCTTATACGCCCCATCTCTTATACTCCCCATCTCTTATACTCCCCATCTCTTATACTTCCCATCTCATATACTCCAAATCTCTTACACTCCCCATCTCTTACACTCCCCATCTCTTATACTCCCCATCTCTTATACTCCCCATCTCTTATACTCTCCATCTCTTAAACTCCCAATCTCTTACTCTTCCCATCTCTTATACTCTCAATATCTTATACTCCCCATCTCTTATACTCCCCATCTCTTATACTCCCCATCTCTTATACTTCCCATCTCTTACTCTTCCCATCTCTTATAATCCCCATCTCTTATACTCCCCATCTCTTATACTCCCCATCTCTTATACTTCCCATCTCATATACTCCAAATCTCTTATACTCCCCATCTCTTATACTCCCCATCTCTTATACTCCCCATCTCTTATACTCCCCATCTCTTATACTCCCCATCTCTTATACTTCCCATCTCATATACTCCAAATCTCTTATACTCCCCATCTCTTATACTCCCCATCTCTTATACTCTCCGTCTCTTATACTTCCCATCTCTTATACTCTCCATCTCTTATACTCCCCATCTCTTATACTTCCCATCTCTTATATTCCCCATCTCTTATACTCCCCATCACTTATACTTCCCATCTCATATACTCCAAATCTCTTATACTCTCCATCTCTTATACTCCCCATCTCTTATACTCTCCATCTCTTATACTTCCCATCTCTTATACTCCCCATCTCTTATACTCTCCATCTCTTATACTTCCCATCTCTTATACTCCCCATCTCTTATACTCCCCATCACTTATACTTCCCATCTCATATACTCCAAATCTCTTATACTCCCCATCTCTTATACTCCCCATCTCTTATACTCTCCATCTCTTATACTTCCCATCTCTTATACTCCCCATCTCTTATACTCTCCATCTCTTATACTTCCCATCTCTTATACTCCCCATCTCTTATACTCCCCATCTCTTATACTCTCCATCTCTTACTCTTCCCATCTCTTCTAATCCCCATCTCTTATACTCCCCATCTCTTATACTTCCCATCTCATATACTCCAAATCTCTTATACTCCCCATCTCTTATACTCCCCATCTCTTATACTCCCCATCTCTTATACTTCCCATCTCATATACTCCAAATCTCTTATACTCCCCATCTCTTATACTCCTCATCTCTTATACTCTCCATCTCTTATACTTCCCATCTCTTATACTCCCCATCTCTTATAGTCCCCATCTCTTATACTTCCCATCTCTTATACTCCCCATCTCTTATACTCCCCATCTCTTATACTCCCCATCACTTATACTTCCCATCTCATATACTCCAAATCTCTTATACTCCCCATCTCTTATACTCTCCATCTCTTATACTTCCCATCTCTTATACTCCCCATCTCTTACACTCCCCATCTCTTATACTCCCCATCTCTTATACTCCCCATCTCTTATACTCTCCATCTCTTACACTCCCCATCTCTTATACTCTCCATCTGCTTCCAATGTAGGCACTTCCAGTGACACTCATAGCAATCCCTCGCTGGACGGTAATCTACAATCCTATGAGTGGAACCGTCAACTTCAGCAGCTAATGCGATACAATCCTGCAGCCCTGCACCAAGCATTCATGATATCACTCCAGCAAAGACATTTTCCTACCCCCTCTAACAGCCTTAACTATTTCTAAATAAAGTTTCAAAATCCCTGCAATTTGTATACCACAAGCGACATCTTCCTTTTAGTTTGTAATGTTCGCTAATCACGATCAGTGGCTCAACAAAAATGGTCTATATATAGGCCATCTCAACATCTTTCATCTGCTCAACAAATTACCTGACCTCTCGGTAATACTGTCCAAACAGTTCCATGTGTTTGGAATCACAGAAAGTCGTCTTAACGACAAAATAACCGACTCCGAAATCTCACTTAAGGGGTTTAAAGTAATTCGGAAAGATGCAAATCAAAAATTAGAGACATGTATTGCTGTATACATTTCCAATTCTCTCAACTGGTCCCGTAGAAGTGATCTCGAGACAGTAGAGATAGAATGTGTTTGGTTAGAGGTGAAGCCAGCCAGCCAACAGCCGTTTCTCATTGGATACCTATATAGGAATCCTTGTGCCGGGTACAGTTGGTATGACTGCTTCACTACAATGATGGATAGAGTGTTTACAGCAGGTAGAGAAGTTATGATACTAGGTGACTTCAACATAGATATTAGTAAATCCAACCAGACATGGGACGATATAATTCTTTCTTACAATTTCAAACAACTAATAAACCGTCCCACAAGGGTTACTGACACATCCTCAACTATAATTGATCATATATATGTTACTTGTCCAGATAATATTATTGAATGTTCTGTTCCTGTTTGTACAGTTAGTGACCACTACCCGGTATGTTGTACATGGTCAAGAATTGGGTTCAAACCTCTTAAACATAAACATGTAAGTATCAAATTTAGGAATTATAAAGCATTCAACCAAGATTTATTTTTGCAAGACTTAAGAAAAGCAGCCCTTGATCACGTTTACCAACTTCCTGACCCGGACGATGCATTAGCTTTCTGGACGAAGACAGTGTACAATGTGTTCGATAAACACGTGCCAATCAAAGAAGTTCGAGTCAAAAATCAACATAAATTCCCATGGGTCACTAGAGAAGTGCTGGAAATCATGAGAGAGCGAGATACAGCACACAAAAATAAAGACTTCATCAATTACCGCAGACTAAGGAATAAAGTTAAATATTAAATTCGTAGGATAAAAAAAGATCATTTTAAAAATTTGATTGTAGATAATTCAAACAGTACAAATATATGGAAGGCTATTAACTTGCTAACCAATAAGAAACGCCCTACAGAATCAGCAATACCAAATTCTATAACATGCGATGAATTCAGTTGGTTCTTTCAATCAGAAATAGAGAATCTAAAGTCTTCAATACCAGACTCATCGTGTAATTTAAGTTCACTGGCATCATTCTGTGAGGAGAAGTGCACCAGAAATATTCCCCCTGAGATTCCTTTAATGTCTGTTGCAGACGTTTATAAATATCTCTTGAACCTCAAATCAACAAACTCACACGGCCTAGATGGTATCAGTAATAGAATTCTTCGTTGTGCTGCACCAGTCATTAGCGAGTCCTTAACGTTCATATATAACCAGTGCCTGGCCAAAAACTACTTTCCATCTGCATTTAAAATTGCTAAAGTGTTTCCGCTAATTAAAAATGGCTCAATCGTTAATAGCGTTTTGGGTAATTATAGACCTATTTCCTTACTATCGTCGCTATCAAAACCACTAGAAAAACACATTCATAAAATAACGTTACACCATTTAATTAACAATGATCTAATAATTAACAGTCAATCTGGGTTTCGACCTAAATATTCTTGCCATAGTGCTCTAACAAAAATGACCGATAACTGGCACTTAAACATCAACAACGGTAGAATTTGTGGAGCGGTGTTTGTAGACTTTACAAAAGCTTTTGATATGGTAGATCACGATATTTTAATTAGAAAACTAAAGCAAATGAAGACAAGCACCAACATGGTGAACATAATTACGTCATTTCTATCCGACAGGCAACAAGTCGTGTCCTTCAACAACTGTCTATCAAGACCCACACAGCTTAATATTGGTGTGCCTCAGGGCTCAATACTAGATCCGCTGCTTTTTGCAGTTTATATTAATGATCTTCCTTTATATATCAATACAACTTGTGATCTATTTGCAGACGACTGTACTATATATACTAGTCAAGAAAACCGTAGTGAATTAGAGAATTCTTTACAAAAGGAACTTGATAATCTTACTAGATGGAGCAATGAAAACCGCATGCAAATTAACATCGACAAAACCAAATCCATGCTAATAACGACCAGACAAAAACTACAGACACTAGCCATAACTGGATCACAGCTCGAACTCCGCATGGGCACGTTACCTATAGTTAATGTGACTGAACATAAAACACTAGGGCTTTTAATAGACAGCCATTTGAACTGGAGCTCTCATGTTCACGCTCTTACCAAGTAAATAGCACAAAAAGTTTACCAACTTGCTAAAATTCAGCACTTCCTGGACGAAAGCACACGAAAAATATTCTATACATGCTATATCCAATCACATCTCGATTACTGTTCCACAGTTTGGGATGGTTGCCCTAAATCTAATTTAAAACGACTATGTTCTCTACAAAACCGCGCTATTCGTCTGGTTTCTGGCATAAAGCACGTTGAAAGTAATAATTTGTACAGTCATCTAAGACTTCTACCACTACAAAAGCGCTTCCTTTTCAACAAAGCCAAATTAGTGAATAAAATTATATCTCAAAATACCCCAGAGTATCTTCTGCCGCTGATTCAATCTAATGCAATGAACAGCAAGCGCCTAAATTTGTTACATGTCTCAAAGCCTAGATTGGACCTATACAAAACATGTTTCGCCTATTCTGGTGCACACTTATGGAATGATCTGCCTCCAGATCTGAAAACTCCAATGAGTCCCTACACATTTAACCGAAAACTCTTTCAATACTTAATCCATACCGACTATATGCCACCATAATTCATTTACTGGTATAATTGTTCAGTATAATTGTTCAGTATAATTGTTCATTATAATTGTTTAACTATAATTGTTCACTATATGTGTGTGTGTGTGTGGGAGCGAGAGAGAGAGAGAGAGAGAGAGAGAGAGAGAGAGAGAGAGAGAGACAGAGAGAGAGAGAGAGAGAGCGAGAGAAAGTGGGTGTCAGAGAGAGGGAGAGAGTGAATGCGTGTGTACGCACGTGCATGCGTGTGTGTGGAGAGAGTGATTGAGCGAGAAATGGTGGGGGAATGTGTCAGTGCATGCATTCGTACGTGTATGTGTGAGAGTGAGTGAGGGAGTGTATGCGTGCGTGCATGCGTTCATGTGCATGCGTTCATGTGTATGTGTATGTGTGAGAGAGTGTGATTGAGAGAGTGAGTGTGTGTGTGTGTGTATGTGAAGGATTGTGTGTTAGAGAATGAGACAGTGGGAGAGTTGATGTGTTAGTGTGTGTGTGTGTGAGAGCGCGCATGAGTGTGAGTGTGTGTATATGAAAGAATACACACAGAGAGAGAGAGAGAGAGAGAGAGAGAGAGAGAGAGAGAGCTGAGCAGATGCATGTCATGTAACACGCATGTTATGTAACACGCGAATCCATATGTTTGTGTATTCTCATCTGTCATATGAGTTTATCATGCATAATATCAACTCATGTTCATTACTGTAGTTTGAGTGAGAGAGTCAGTGAATGTGAATGAGAGACAAAACGAGTGAGCGTGAGAGTGAATGAGTGAGCGGGAGAGTGAATGAGTGAGCGGCAGAGTGAATGAGTGAACGGGAAAGTGAATGAGTGAGCGGGAGAGTGAATGAGTGGGAGAGTGAATGTGTGAGAGTGAATGTGTGTGTGTGTGTATGTATGTGTGTGAGAGAGAGAGAGAGAGAGAGAGAGAGAGAGAGAGAGAGAGAGAGAGAGAGAGAGAGAGAGAGAGAGAGAGAGCATCACTATTTTTACGTCACATACATTTTATGTACACATTTTTCTCCATGTTTAACATTTTTATGAGACTGCTCATGACAAGTGTCAGTGTATGTGTGTGAGTAAAGTGTGGGAGTTTGTTCATACTAGTTTCAATACTAACGTGAGACATTTTGTATGTGTCTAGATGTGAGGAAGTGTGAGTGTATGTGGAGGATGTGTGTGAGTGTGGGGATATGTGTGGGTGGGGGTATGCATTTGGATGGGTTGGGGTGTGTGGGTTTTGGTGGGTAGTGGTATTTGTGGGTGTTGGTGGGATGTGTGGGGGTGAAAGTAGGGGTGTTGGAGTGGGTGTAGGGGATGTGTGTATGGGTGGAAGATATGTGTATGGGACGGATGCAGGGGATGTGTGTTTATGTGGGTGGAGATGTGTGGATGGTTTGAGGAAGTATGTGTGGGAGGCGGGGTTGTGTGGGTAGGGGATTGTGTTGGGTGGATTGGGGATGCAAGGGCGGGTGGGGAGAAGTGTATGGTGTGTGGGTTTGAGATATGTGTGCGGTGTGTTGGTGGGGGATGTGTGAATGATGTGTGGGTGGAGGGTATGTTTGTGGTGGTATGGGTGGAGGATAGTGTGTGGTGTGGGGGATGTGTGTGATGGGTGCGGGGAATGTGCGTATGGGTGGGGTATATGTGTGGGTGAGTAGGGGATTGTGGTGGTTGGGGGAAGTATGTGGGGGAGTGTGGGTGGGAGATGTGTGTGTGTGGATGGGGAATGTGTGGGTGGGGGTGTGTGAGTGGCTTAGGGATGTGTAGGTGGGTGAGGGAGTTGTATGTGTCGGGGTGGGATGTGTGTGTGGGTGGAGGATGTGTGTGGGGGTAGGGGTATTGTGATCGAGAGATGTTTGGTTGGGGGTGGGTGGGTGGGGGTGTGTGGGTGCGTAGTGAAGGATGTATGCGTGAGTGAGTGTGTGTTGGTGGACGGGTAGGGAACGCGTGTGTGGGTGGGGAGAGGTGTGTGGTGTGTTGGTTGGGGATATTGTGTGGGTGAGGTATGTGTGTGTGGGTGGGGGATTTTTGTGGTGTGTGAGTGGGGGTATGTGGGGTGGATGGGTAAGGGTATCTGTGTGGATGTGGGTGGGAATATTGTGTGGTATCTGGGTGGGGGATATGTGTGCGGTGTGTAAGTGGGGATGTGTTGGTGAGGGATATGTGTGTGTGTGGTGCGTGGGTTGGGAATAGTGCGTGGTAGGGGGTGTATGTGATGTGCGGGTGGGGATTGTGTGGTGGGGGATTAGGTTAAGGCATGTGTGGGTGGGTGGAAGTTGTATGTGTGGGTGGTGGGGTGTGTGTGAGTGGATTGGGGATGTATGGGTGGTTAGGGAGATGTGTGTGTGTGTGGGGGGGGGGGTAGGGACATGTCAGTTGGTGGGGATGTGTGTGTATGGTTTGGGGATGTGTGAGTGGATGTGCGATGTGTGGGTTGGTGGGGGATTGTGTGTGTGGGTTGGTGGGGGATTGTGTGTGTGGGTGGGGAATATGTTGTCGATGGAGATGTGGCTGGGGGATGGGTGGTTTGAGGTGTGGGTGGGGAGAGGATGAGTGGTGTAGGATGTGTATGTGGATGGGCGTGGGATGTGTGGGTTGGTGGGGGAATGTTTGTGGGTGGCGAGTGTGTTTTGGTTGGGGGATCAGGTGAGGGCAGTGTGTGTGGGTGGGGGATGTGAGGGAGGGGGATGGGTCGGTTGGTGGGGTATGTATGTGTCCCTTGGTGTGCGTGTGTGTCGGTAGGTGGGGGTGTGTATGTGTCCCTTGGTGCACGTGTGTGTGGGTAGATGGGGGTGTTGTGTGGGTGGGGTGATGTATGGATAGGTGGGAGATGGGCTTCATAACATGGTAATTAGCCTTGTTTATGTTTACAACATTCATTTCACAATGTTTATTTTTCTTCCTATGTAAGAATGGGGGATGTAATGTATGTGGGGGAATGTTTGTGGGTGGCGAGTGTGTTTTGGTTGGGGGATCAGGTGAGGGCAGTGTGTGTGGGTGGGGGATGTGAGGGAGGGGGATGGGTCGGTTGGTGGGGTATGTATGTGTCCCTTGGTGTGCGTGTGTGTCGGTAGGTGGGGGTGTGTATGTGTCCCTTGGTGCGCGTGTGTGTGGGTAGATGGGGGTGTTGTGTGGGTGGGGTGATGTATGGATAGGTGGGAGATGGGCTTCATAACATGGTAATTAGCCTTGTTTATGTTTACAACATTCATTTCACAATGTTTATTTTTCTTCCTATGTAAATGTATAATGCTCTTGATGAACGAAAGACGAGTGATTGGAAGGGCCGAATGTAAGACGGACCTGCGCGCCCAATTTGTGACCCTAATAAAGTTGATTTGATTTGATTTGATTTATACTTCCCATCTCTTACACTCCCCATCTCTTACACTCCCCATCTTTTATACTCCCCATCTCTTATACTCCCTATCTCTTATACTTCCCATCTCTTATACTTCCCATCTCTTATACTTCCCATCTCTTATACTCCAAATCTCTTATACTTCCCATCTCTTATACTCTCCATCTCTTATACTTCCCATCTCTTATACTCCCCATCTCTTATACTTCCCATCTCTTATACTCCCCATCTCTTATACTCTCCATCTCTTACACTCCCCATCTCTTATACTCCCCATCTCTTATACTTCCCATCTCTTATACTCTCCATCTCTTATACTTCCCATCTCTTATATTTCCCATCTCTTATACTTCCCATCTCTTATACTTCCCATCTCTTACACTCCCATCTCTTACACTTCCCATCTCTTATACTTCCCATCTATTACACTCCCATCTCTTATACTCCCAATCTCTTACACTCCCATCTCTTATACTCCCCATATCTTATTCTCCCAATCTCTTACACCTCCCATCTCTTATACTCCAAATCTCTTATACTTCCCATCTCTTATACTCTCCATCTCTTATACTTCCCATCTTTTATACTCCCCATCTCTTATACTCCCTATCTCTTATACTTCCCATCTCTTATACTTCCCATCTCTTATACTTCCCATCTCTTATACTCCAAATCTCTTATACTTCCCATCTCTTATACTCTCCATCTCTTATACTTCCCATCTCTTATACTCCCCATCTCTTATACTTCCCATCTCTTATACTCCCCATCTCTTATACTCTCCATCTCTTACACTCCCCATCTCTTATACTCCCCATCTCTTATACTTCCCATCTCTTATACTCTCCATCTCTTATACTTCCCATCTCTTATATTTCCCATCTCTTATACTTCCCATCTCATATACTTCCCATCTCCTACACTCTCATCTCTTATACTTCCCATCTCTTATACTCCCCATCTATTATACTCCCAATCTCTTACACCTCCCATCTCTTACACCTCCCATCTCTTATACTTCCCATCTCTTACACTCCCATCTCCTATACTCCCAATCTCTCATACTCCTCATCTCTTATACTCCCCATCTCTTACACTTCCCATCTCTTATACTCCCCATATCTTACACACCCCATCTCTTACACTTCCCATCTCTTACACTTCCCATCCTTATACTCCCCATCTCTTACACTTCCCATCTCTTATACTCTCCATCTCTTACACTCCAAATCTCTTATAATTTCTGTCTCTCATATTTCCCATCCCTTACACTCCTCATCTCTTTCACTCACTATCTCCCTTTCACCCCTCACCTCTTATACTTCCCATCTCTTATACTACCCATTCCTTATACTACCCACCTCTTATACTCACTCCCTTTCTCGCTCTCTCTCTCCCCCCCCCCCCACCTTTATCTACTATCCATGTCTTTCACTGCCTCTTTCATATACCACCTACCTCTTTCACCATCTTCCTCATCTACTACCGACCTTATCTACTCCCCATCTCTTATATTCCCCATCTCCTGTACCCTCCATCTCTTATACTCCCCATCTCACACTCCCCGCCTCATAAAACCCCCTTTGACACAGCCATTGAAACAGCACCATCTCCGGCTCTAATAACAACAAACGAATCTCCCTCGGACCCTCTCAGACGTACACGATCTCTCAATCTTCCAGCTTTCACCATCGATCTGCCGGCGCATTCTCACTCCATTTTCCACCACCTCCATCCATTTATCACTCTCTGGAGGAGAATGAGACCCAAACATGTGTTTCCCTTCTCAGTAATTACTGAGAGTAGGATCTCAGCACGGATGTCACTCTTCCGTAATTATTGGTTCCGCGGAGATACAGCGGCGGAACGCACTAGCGATGTTGATAGCGATCTGCTGGTAATGTCATGGATACGGCGGGACGCGGAGTTCGACGCCTGGACTCGTCGCTCGCCAAAGTGAGTGAAAGACTGGTCATTTATTTTGCCTTGCTCTGAAGCCTGTTCTGTGGCGATTGAATTAACGGTCGCAATTCGTAATCTCCTGTATGCCACGTTCAAAACACAGCTGCGTCCTATAGTCTCTAATCCGTATCCTCACTTCTACAGGGCGTTTGTAAAGTCTCACTACACTTTTTAATGTAGGTCAAATTTGAAAAATGAAGTACATGACGTCATAAAAATTGTGCTAAAATATTCATTAAATTGGTTACAATAGTTACTGCTATGGCCTAACGCTGTTTTGGGGAATCTGGAAAGTATTAATGAAGTATTAATTGTAACAGGTGTTGGAAATGTCCACACGGTGCTTCAAGACATGACTGTACACGTCTCTTCATATTGTCAAATACCTTTTGCAACGTGTCTGTTGTTATTTCCGAGTATTTCGACCGCCATTTCGAAACACTTTTTCATCCCAAAACATTCTTTCTTCTGTTTGTAACACCATTTTGTAGGAATGCAAATAATTACTCCAGCAGACGACAACCATTCACTGTATATTGTTTTATGATGGACTGTGGAGCACATTTTTAATGATGTCATGCACTTAATTATCCAGATTTGTTATACAGACAAAGTGTAGTTTGATTTTACGAACACCCGGTATGAACGCCAAACAATACGTGTTTTATATACATAGCTGTGGGCGATTCGACATTAGTCCGTCTGGAGTTGTTTTCACACAATGGCACGAGTGCTGATCTGCCAGAAAGCAATGGAAAACTATTGAACCTAAACATGCCAAGAAATTACAAACAGTCCAAAAAGTGATGGGGTTGACTGCAAGTCTTGTAAAGGATATGCAGCAACTTTAACTCGGGAAAATGTGATGACGCTATGACATCACTGACGCATATGAGAAAACTACCAAGGGAAAAGAGATACAGCCCAAAATATGGCGACAAAAAAAATGAAATGGACTGAAATGCAGTAAAGAATGTTAATTATGTTGATCATCATCAAGTGCCCTGTCAGCTGGAGTAGGCTCTCCCAGATCTCTGTCTTTGGTGTTCTGATCAACTCTGCCGACGATATTCCTCCATGTCACCGTCTCAATCCATCCAGCATCATTTCTCTTGGTCCGCCCCTGCCTCTCTTCCCCTCGATCTTTCCATTTGCCACAATGTTCTCCAATGTCTCTCTTCTGATCACATGACCAAAGAATGTTGTTTGTCTCTTTCTTATTGTTGTATATAATGTTCTAGTTTCATTAGCCTCTTTCAGGCAATCATTGTTAGTTACTCAGGTAGTCCAAGGAATTCGCAACATTCGTCACAGGAACCACATCTCTGTTGCTTCTAAGTTCTTCCTAATTTGTTTATATACATTCCACGATTCACTGCCATACAGCAAATCCGGTTCTATGTAGCATTTCAGCACTATATTTCTTACATTCAGTGATAGTTACTTATTGTATACGATACTTTTCATTTTCTGAAATATAGCTTTTGCTTGCCCTACAATGTTGTTAATCTCTGTTGTGCATCTTCTATCTGGTGTTATAAATGCCCAAGGGTATTTAAAATTATCCACTTGGTCAATTTCGTTGATGCTGGATCAAAAAGTTGATTCCTCTCCATTCCTGAAGGACATTGGGTTGGCAACAGTATACCTAAAACCGCCGTGTGGTATGTGTCATCAGTTCGTGTGTACTGCCGGCGCGTGTGTACTTGTGGATCCTCAAAATGAACAGCTAAAGACATTGAAGTCGTCCGATGATGAGGAGCCAGTGACCATTTGAACTGCCAGGATCAAAACAAATGTGCAGCAAGTGGGCAGGCATCGAAGGCTTAATTGTGAACCATCATCCAAACAAACTTGTTGTTAACAGGGCAGTAAACCTGATAACGCGATGGCCCACTTCAGAAAGATTCTCCAGCAAAGGAAGCGACAAACTTCCCTTGACAGTTTCTTGGTGCAGAAAGATTCCCAGTCGGCTGCCAAGAAACAGCGACAAGATACTTCTGAAACTAATGATTCAGAATAACAAAGAAAATGATAAATTTCCCATGATCGTTTGCTTGGTAATACAGATAGACTAAATCTATTTTTATTTTACATTTAATTCATTTGGCTGTTTTCTTTATCTTTATTTAAAATGTGAAGTATGCGTATTCTTTGCGTTTTTCCAGTAAACGACCGTATGTGAATAAAACAGAACGATTCTTTCATTTTGAAACGAAATGTCTTTATTTCATTCATTCCAATGTTTCGGGATACGAACGTTTCGGGTTACGAACCGAGTTCTGGAACGAATTAAGTTCGTAACCCGAGGTACCACTGTGTGTGTGTGTGTGTGTGTGTGTGTGTGTGTGTGTGTGTGTGTGTGTGTGTGTGTGTGTGTGTGTGTATATATATATATATATATATATAAGAATATGGGGTATCATCAATCTTTATTGACGAAGCTCAACTGGAGATAGTGGACCATTTTACATATCTAGGATCAGAGGTAAATAGCGAATTATATCTAAATCAGGAAATCAACATCAGGATTGGTAAGGCAGCAACAACAATGAACAGATTAACAAAATGAGTCTCGGAAAACTGGAAGCTTACTGCCAAAACAAAAGTCCTTGTCTATCAAGCCTGTGTCCTTTATGGCAGTGAAACCTGGACAACTTACACACACCAAGAGAAACGTTTAAACAGCTTTCATATGCGGTGTCTGCGAAGAATACTTGGTATTAAGTGGCAAGACAAAATCACAAAAACTGAAGTATTGGAAAGATCAATTTGTGTGACGGCTTGTTCCATACTCAAGTCTTCTTTTTTCTTCTTTCATGTAGAGTTTTTCATATAGTTTTATCGGTGTGTTTTTGTTGTTTGTGTGCTGACGAAGACTTTGGCCCTCAACGTTCATTTTGTTACGTGTGGTGGTGATCTAGTACAGCTTACGGAGTTAACTTCTCGTTTTGTTGTTGTTATCGTCGTCGTCGTTGTCGACGTTGTTGTTGTTTATTGTTGTTGTTGTTGTTTATTGTTGTTGTTGTTGTTTATTGTTGTTGTTGTTGTTGTCGTCGTCGCGTCGTTGTCGTCTTTGATTAATTCATTGAGGATGTGCAGCAATGTCGTCTCTTAAATCCGATGATACATTCAGTACCGCCCTTGAAGATTGTTTCCGAGCTTGGAGAAGAAAAGAAGAACACTACAATACAGTTCCCGTGAACATGGTACTTTGGTACCGAGTGGGGAGGAGAGTCTTCACATTATCCCTGCCATCATAAATGCCAGATCTATTTCTGGGGTCACACGAGCTAAACGCCAAGGCAATAAAATTCATGCATGTCTATCCTCGCTTCAGAGGTCACTGATTGTGAGAATTGTATGAATATTTTGCTCTGTTCAAACGGGAGTACGGGGGAATGAACAGGCTGATCGTCTGGTAGGGAATTCACCTCTTGGTGGTAGATTACATATGGACAAGGGAGAGATGATCGAGCGCCCGTGGGATCATGTGGAGAAAGTGGGGTCACATACTGAGAACCCGTATGTGGAAAGAATGATATTTCGGGGGATCTGTGACGAAGTAGCCAAACCGTCTGCTCTGCGCTCTAAAAGTACTGGTTTCTTTTTTTTTTTCAATATAAAATAACACAAAGTAATACAGCTTTACGGAACAGAATTACAGAAAACACATGAAGTTGCGGCGAAAAAAATAATAATAATAATCACGGAGAAGACCCTCCAGTGATTACATTAAGGCTTAAGAACAGGATGGGAAGAATGAAGAGACGGAACAATGAGAACAATGAAATAACAAATGAAAACTTAAAAAAAAAATGTTGCCACTTACCTCGGAACACCAGGCTGTAAATCTAACATGAATTTCACCTTGATACTCTTATATAGACACAAATTCTCTCGATCCCACTCACTCTCTCTATCTCACTCTCTCTATCTCTTTCTCTCTCTCACTCACTCAGTATATCTCACTCACTTTCTCGCTATCTCACTCACTCTGTCTATCTCACTCACTTTCTCGCTATCTCACTCACTTACTCTCTCTAACTTATCTCACTTTCTCACTCCCTCTCTATATCACTAACGCTCTCTAAGTCACTCTCTCTATCTCACTCACTCTCTCCTTTATCTCATTCACTAACTCTCTCTCTATCTCATTCACACTCTCTCTCACTCACTCTCTCTATCTCACTCAATCTCTCTCTAGATCATTCACTCTCTCCATTACACCATCTACATCTACTCATCTCCCCCAACCCCCATGTAACCGACCAGGCTTCCACTTAGCCCACCCCACCCCGCCCCGCCACTCAGTAATAGCTGTCTGTGTAGGCAATTCACGATGATCCCTTTCACCGAGGAAGCCAAACAGATCCTTCCGTCGTTAAGTCGCCATGACAAGGGTCACTGCAGCCCTTTTTAGCGGGGGCACTTCGAGAAGACCCGCGTGGAGTAAACTGAAGTTTTGACCGACACGAAGTAAAGGATAACAACAATAGAGTGCTGTCCCCTTGACACAACGGTTGCCATGGTGCCCGTTGATTGTTGTTCAATTCTCCATCTCACAACCAACCAATGTTGGTTCTGTCTGCGTGCAATGCGTACATGCATGCAGGCGGCAAAATCTCTAGGGTGGCCGGTGCGGTCTCATTTTTGTGCGCTTTTAGAAATTAAAATAGAATCAGTTTAATATACGAGGGTAAGTTAATAAGTAAGTCACAAATGGTTGTAGAAAAATAACTAAATATGACAACAGTTTATTTTTATACATACATTGTTCCTTTATTTCTCAACATACTTTCCACCAACATTGATACACTTATCCCATCGTCTTATCAGTCCTCCCAAACCGGCTGAATAGAACTGCGTGCTCTGTTTTCTAAACCACGTTTTCAATTTACATTAAATTTCGACGTCATTCGGGAAATGTCTCCCGCCAAGGTGGGTTGTTAGTGTTTATGCTGACAAATGTTTGTCCCGTAAAGCGGTGCATTGATGGGTAGTAAAAGTTACGAAGGCGAGTCAATAAGTAAGTCACACAGTTCTGTGGGATGGCCGGTAAATGAAAACAAATCACGCAGTTCTATGCAGCTGGTTTGGGAGGACTGATAAAACGATGGGATAAGTGCATCAATGTTGGTCAAGGATCGAAGCTCCGACAGGCGGATAGGACACGTTAGGAGGATGGATGATGGTAGAATACCAAAGGACATCTTTTCTGGTGAATTACAGATGGGTAAGAGATCTCAGGGTCGGCCTCTACTACGATACAAAGATGGGACATGATTAATACAGGCATTGACAATGCACATTGAGAGCAAGTCGCCGCTGAACGTGTTGCATGGAGGGCAAATATCAGAAATGGAATAAAGACAAAGGAGAAAATGATTGCAGATAAATCACACACCGAGCGTGTGAATCGTAATATGGTGCATGATGGTGGGAATGACCATGTTTTCACATGCATCCACTGTGGACGAACATTTACAGCGTGAATTGGCCTTATCAGTCACATTCTCCACCGCCATGGGTTGTAGTTATTATCCTTTTTGAAGCACAATGTACCAAACTATCGTCTGTCAAGACGGCAAGGTGCCACTGTAATAATAAATAAATAAATAAATAAATAAATAATTTAAAATAAAAGACAGTGTATCATGAGGAATCAATGACTCAATAAAATTGTTTTGAGTACTATTCGTTAAATGAATTGTTGAATTAACGATTGAATATGATATAAATATTCTTTTAAGTACCGGCTCCGTGGCCGAGGAGTTAGCAGCTTTCTCCGCTAACTCCGAATACTCTCGTCACGTGACGCGACGAGAATTAGCAGTGGTTCGAATCGCAAAAGTGACTTATGAGAGTATAGAGCCGGTCGCTCAGAAAGTCGTGGCGTGCTGATGAGCGTAATCTAGCCTAGGAATCAACATACAGCTGAAAGATGCTGGTGTTGACCGCAATATTCTGAAACAGGATGGAAACGCGGAAAAAAAAAAAATTCTTTTAAGTGACCAATTATTATTAAAAATCGGTTACTAGAACTAATTATTTAGAATGGACAGAACACGCCTCAAAATATGACATTTCCTATAGTGACGTGTAACAATTCATTTTTCGCGACATGAAGAAATTGTAGAACATATGGAAAACTAAAACTGTATCGATTAAACACACGCCTCGACAACATTTATAATACTGATGAAGATGAACAATGAAGCAATCAGGTGCCGTTTTCACAATGAAGTTCTGTTTTTCGCCTTAATTGTACATTCTGTCAGACTGCTGTTCGACTATCTCTTGATACTTTTTTCCCATTTGTATCGTCGTTGTCTCCCTTTTGCTGGCATGCCTTCATTCTCTCTCTCTGTCTCTCTGTCTCTCTGTCTCTCTGTCTGTCTGTCTGTCTGTCTCTCTCTCTCTCTCTCTCTCTCTCTCTCTCTCTCTCTCTCTCTCTCTCCCCTCCCCCCAGTGTGGTTTTTAAAAGAGTGTTATGTCTTTTAACGTAACTGAATATTTCACTTGCTTCACTTTTATTTCTTTCACCAACTCTCTTTTCATTCCCAGTTTTTCTAGAACTTCTGCGTTTGATTGCATTTGTTTCCATGAAATACAACATATTCTTCTGTATATCCGCATCTCCAGGGCCTCTGTTCGACATTCTAATTGCTTGTTCATTGACCAGGCTTCAGCAACACACAGAACAACAACGGCATTTTGAATTTGAAAAAGAAAAGACTATGCCGAGCCATTATTGAGAGAATCATTGCGATTGTCTAGTTGTTACCAGAGCGGTGTCTAGCTTTCAGGAGTGGCTGTGATCACTTATATGAAACAAACAATGGAAACTTTTTAAAGGCAATAGATGCTGATGCTGAGGTAAGGGGTTCAACCCCTACACCGCACAGTTGGGCGAAGTGGTCAAGCCGTCTGACTCGGCCACCGAAGGTTGTAGGTTCGATTCCAGTCCGCGTCCTTCTGTTCACGAGTGAATTTTTTCGGAGACTCCTGGGGATCGTCGCTGGAGCTACGGATCTCGTGCTTTGTGCGAGTCTTTCCGCGCCGCGGAAAGAGACTGACCCATATGTGAAAAACCCGGTGCAATGAAGTCGACCCTGTTGGCTTTTAAGCGACTTTTAAGTTGGACTAAAATGTTGACCCATCGTCCTTGACTTGGGGACGTAAATTGCAAGTACCCCTGAAGTCGGAGTGGGTTCGTTTAATGGTGAGGGACACTGTTAACAGGGAAAGCTAATCCACACGCAAAATTCAGTCCAGTACTACTAGAAGAAGTGTGTATGGACTACACTTGAGTTCAAAGTGAGTGAGCGCAAAAAAAAGGCAACAGAAATGTTAACAAAATGTGACCATGTTAACAAAATGTGACCATGTTAACAGATTGAGTGCCGAGCAAACACTAGGTGTGGACCAAACAAACATGGATGACGACAAATTGAAAGTAAGGTTGTGTCACAGTTACGACTTAAAAGTTGTTAATATGGTAGCAGACATGTTATATTATATATCAAATTAAAGGGGATGCATAGGAAAAAATTCACTATATATAAGCCCATGGCAGATATGAGAATTCGCTTGAGACGATTAATTATCCCATGGCAATTAATCAATTAACTCATATCGTGTCAATAGCATAAAAAATCTTAACCTGCTAAAAATCTTCACCTCCTTAACTAGATTTTCAAAATGAAATAATAAGTGTACATCATAAGAAGTGAATAAATTAATAATACTTAAGCTGAAACAATTAAAACACATAGTCACAGGTATTGTTTGAATGTGGAACATCTGTTATCCCCACGGTAATTTTACATTTACTACGAATTCATTCTGTTTGCTCAAAACCGATTGGAATCCTCTAATTGCTAATGCCTCGCTATATTTGAGCTATCGTTTATCTTTTGGGAGTTTTTTACCCTTTAGCGCTTTTACCTTTTTGGGAGTCTCTGTGGCGAAGTGGTCAAACCGTTTGACTTGTGATCCGAAGGTTGTGGGTTCGATTCCGGGCCGCACCCTTCGGTTTACGAGTTAAATGTTTCGGAGACTCCTGTGGGTCGTCGCTAAAAGCTACGGAGTTCGTGCTTTGTGTGACGCTTTCCGCGCTGCGGAAAGAGACCAAGCCATATGGGATAAAACCCGGTGCGATGAAGTCGACCCTGTCGACTTTTAAGCGACTTTTTTTTTAAAAAATCTTTAAGAAATTGTAATCTATAAACCTGCAATGCAATTTCACATTTCAGCTTAGTAGTCGCTTTTAAGTCTCTTCAAAGGATTCTCCACATGATATTTAAAAATCAGATTCAACTAGGATTCGAACCACCGCCCCGGGATTAGGCCTGCTAGTCATTGTGTCATCGCGGTTTCCTTCTACAACAGTTTTGATAGATAAAAAGTCTACACTGCTGGGGATAAAACCCGGACCATTAACTCCGGTTGCCGGCGCTAGCGAAGTTGATATCGAACTGCGCTGGTAATGTCATGAATGCGGTCGGACACTGGTCCCACCTCTGGACTCGTCGCTTGCCAATGTGGAAGAAAGATTGGTGCAAGCTGCTCGATCCTCACTTCTACATGGGGTAGTGCTTAAGAGCCAGTTTGTGTCCTGAAATAAGAGTTTCAATTGTCTATATTCTTCCATGTACTTTATAATTAGCAATTTAAAATGGCCGCTAATTAATTACTAATTCATGAATAGGCCTGCGTTTTCTTAATTTTAGCTTTAAAAAATTTCAAGATGTATATTTTATTTTCCAAGAAATGTATATAATCAGAAAGACAAGAATAAAAGCTAAACTGGTTGGAGATTTTAAAAACATATATAATAATATAACTGATCTCAGTTTAAACTATTATTTAACATTTACAACTGGTTTCAAGATGGCGACGGACGGTCGTGTTGTTTTGTGTTCGTTAACTGTTTCGCGTAGGGGATGGATTTATTCATCTCTTGCGTGTAATTGGTGTGCCAGGATGTAAAACCAGGAGTTTCTACTCAAGATCTGCGCGGGTGCTACGGAGTTCGTGCATCGAGCGAAGCCATCCTTGAGTGAATTTTCAGCAGCGTGTGTGGTTTCTCAGTCTGTGTTTACGTTTTTTCAACATGGCGGAACAACGTGTGTTCTTCGAGCGGTCAGCAGTCAACATAACGAAGCGGCGTGGTAGCCGCGCAGGGAGAAAGAAGCAAGGTAAACGTGGTGGTTTGAGACGTTTTAGACTCAAGTGTCACCGTCTAGGTCTCAGGAATATCCGTATTCTATATTGGAACTGTGCCAATGTAAAACAACGGGGCTCTATTTTAGAAACCCTAGTTTACAGGAACGACATTGTAGCACTCCAGGAGACGAGACTGGGCGATCGGCTACTCCAAATTACCGGTTTCAAATGTTTCTACAACAGACGACATCTGGGAATGGCGATTCTCGTTCGCGACAGCATGGTGGCGTCAGAGCTAGACATGTCCAGTTGGGACAGTGACGATATACAAATACAGGCGTTGAGAGTTCATTCCAGTATACCCTTCGTGTTGGTTAATGTTTATGCCCGCAATGCGAGTGTGGACGCCCAGAAGTGGCAGTGCTTAAGTGGCATATTAGGCCACGAGAGAAATGTTATTTTCTGTGGTGACTTCAACGCTAAAGGCAGATCATGGGGAAACACTTCCTCCAATAACAGGGGGCGGGGGGAGCTCGAGACTGCACTGGAAACCATCGACCTGGTTTGTATCAACAGTGGCTGTGTCACCAGGACAGCAAGCCGTCGAGGCGATGAGGACAGTGCTATTGATCTGGCGCTAGTTTCACCTTCACTCACTACAGTGTGTAGATGGGGTGTCCTAGGACACCATGGCAGCGACTACCACCCTTGCAGCATATTGGTGGAGAAAGGCAGAACCAGGCAGCACAAGCTAAAGGTGAAGACGTTCCAGTATGACATTACAGGGCAAGATGTGGTGAGTAAAATAAGACGTGACAAGCGCAGAACGTTTCAGGGCAGGAAAAAAAGCTGGGAGCAGCCACCGTGGTGGAGTTTCGAGGTGGAGAAGGCTTGGGTGGATAAGCGTTGTGCTGTAAGGAGATGGCAAAATGCCAAGAAGAACAGAGCTGGTCATCCTAGTCCCTGCTTGCACTTAGAAAGAGAGATGCACACAAAAGTAAGCTATTTAAAAAAAACTGGTCAAGGTGGTTAAAAGCGAAAAATGGACAGAGGTGTGTCAAAGAGTAAACACAGACAAGTCACTGAAATTGTTCTGGCGACTACATAAAAGCATGAGTGGTGTAGTCAAGAATAAGAGCATTTCTGACTTCCAAGGTGCTGACCTCCTCTGGCAGAGGACTGACGAGGACAAGGGCAAAGCCCTCTTTGAACGCTACCTTGAGCAGAGCAACCAGACAGACATGGGAGGCCGAAATCTGGCCAAGGAGGTCACCTCAGACAGATGCAAGACCCAGAACACTTCGGATGAAGACACAGTGACAGTGAAAGAAATCAAGGCTGTGCTTCGACGATCACAAAACAGTGCTCCAGGTCCTGATGGCATAAGATACGACGACATAAATAGGTGTACCGACAATGAGCTAGAGAAACTAGCAGACATGTACAACAAGAGTATAGGGAGTGCTAGCATCAAGGAGGAATGGTTACACAGCTATCTGATTCCCTTGCCGAAGCCTGACAAAGACCACAAAAAAATTCAGGGACATCGAATTATAACCATGCAGAATACAATAGGCAAGCTGCTGGAGAAGGCAATTGCCAGGAAAATATCAAGCCAACTAGAGAGGCAAGGTGTTTTCCCACCTACCCTGGGTGGGTACCGTCCAAAAAGAGAAACCTGGACCAATGCAGCAGTCTTTGCCCATGATGTCTATGAAGGTTTCCACTCAGGCACTGAAACCGTTGCTGCAGCGATTGATCTTGAGGACGCATACAACAGAGTACCACTGGATTTTTTAATGTTTCAGCTTCTTGAACTAAACGTAAGTCCATTCCTCCTTAGTTGGATCGCTGCAGCCCTCTTCCAGCGGAAAGTAGTTTTTAGATGTGGCAGTTGGACTTCGGAACCAACAACAATATATCCTGGCCTACCACAGGGATCACCATTATCTCCGGTACTGTTCAACGCCTACACAGTGAGAATCACCAGTGAGCAGATCACTGGACCTGGCAGGACATTGTCATATGCCGATGATGTTTTAGTGTATCGTCAGGGTAAGGATAGAGAGGAGGTTGCTGTGGAACTACAAACCGAACTCAATCGCATAAGTACTTGGTGTGATGAAGCTGGGGCAATGGTCAACCCAACAAAGGCAACAGTGACTTGGTTCTCGTTGAATAATCATATTGTCAACACTCCAACACCAACTGTAATGCTGTGTTCAGAGACGGTGGAAAGAACGCAGGCAATGAATTACCTGGGGATACGGTTTGATCGAAGCCTTGCTTATAATGTGCATATAGACCAGGTGATAACAAAGGCCAAGTGGGGTTTGGCAGCGATTCGGGTGATGGCGGCAGCAAACTGTGAGCAGCGCCATCTATGTCTTCTGTACGAGGGGCTGGTCATGTCCGTTTTGGAGTATGCAATGGCAATCCTGACTCTCAGCCATAAGCAGATAGAAAGGATGGAAAGGATACAGAATGAAGCTATGCACATTATTCTTGGACGTACAAGAGATACAGCATGCAGGGCGATGCGCTACCTTCTTAATTTTCCAACCATTGAAGAGAGATTACAAGGTTGCAGGGCACGCGCCTACCTCACAATTAACACAAACACAGAACATCCACTGCATAGTGAAATTAGGAAGGTGAAGAGCAGCAGGTTAAAAAGAGAACGGTCGTGGATGGGTCAAGCCGAAGATATTCTTCAACAGGTGTGTTCACTTGAGGACTTAGAACCTGGCGAGGAGTGGGTGCAAGTGCCAACAGACTTCTGCACATCCTTTTCAGTTTGCATCCAACTAGATAGAAAATGCAGACAAGAAAATCCGGCTGCTGTTGAGGCTGAAGTACAAGCGTTGATTTTCGAGAATTCGCTAGACGGTGACGCGGTCATCTACACAGATGGGTCGGTCGTCCGACATGTGAGAAGCTCATGGACCTTTACAGCTCGGGCCGGAGGGAGAATTGTGAAGGAGGACTCTGGTGCTTTCACTGAAACCACAAGTAGCCTGACCATGGAAGTCATGGCAGTAAGTAAAGCAATAACATGGCTCGAGACACAGACATTCACTAGGGCTTGTTTCCTTAGCGACTCAATGAACATGATCAAGAGGATAGAGGAGGGGTCGATCCGAAGAGAATGGTTGCTGCCTCTGGAGCGGTCTCGGCTGGCAAAGATTAGTTTCATCTTCGTGCCAGGGCATGCGGGAGTACAAGGAAATGAGCGGGCTGACAAGCTCGCAGGTGAGGCTACTGTGGAGGGCGGACGCGCCATGGACCAGGCTGACATTCTGAATGCTCTACGAGAAGTAAGACTTTTGCGAGAACCAAGTGATAACTGTGAATCTACAACAATGGCCAGACTGCGAGAGCAGCAAATTTAAAGAGGGGTGGCCAAACAAGAACACTACGCAGGAAGCCAAAGAAGATTGATAACCAACACAGAACTGGCGTCGTTAGCCGCTACACATTGCGGGATTTGCTGAGGAGGGGATCCGAGCACTTATGGACTGAATGGTTCGATGTGCAATGAGGATGATCTGTCGACTAACTAACTAACTAACTATTTACAACTAAATTAAAATAAAATATGCTGCCAGAGCGGAGTATACAAAGTCGGTCATGGACGGGTTTGAAAAATGACTTTATATCTCCTCTCCATCCTCTGTACACTTCCTTCATTGTCGCTCCCTGAACCCCTTGAGGTACGATACGGTCTTTACTACCACCACCGACTCAGCCGTGGGTCCCGGGCGCATTTACCCACTACCACAAATGAGAACTGACAAGCGTTTGCATGCCCGGGGCAGGAGTCGAACCTGCGCAGCTGAGTGACGGTGGTGACAGTAGCAGCCGTGAACATACCTTAACGCGGCCACGCTAAGAGTCATGAGAGTGCTGACAACAAAAACAGCGTACAGAGGACGTACAGCGTACAGAACGTATGGTCTCTTTGCTGTGTCAGTATGATGTGTGGTGACCTAATTAGCAACTATAAATGGCCGCTAATTAATTACTAATTCATAAATTGCTAGATGTATATTTGATTTTCTCCAGGCAAGAAGAATGTCATGGAAGATAAAAGATTAAATCGTTGTTGGACTGTCTACGTTTAATTAATGGTTGGCAATAAAAAGTTGTACAGGCATGATCTGTGTTTACGATTTTGTGTCTTTTGTATCTTATTTATATGACATTGTTGTGATGACAGCTGATCTGGCATCTATGACTACGTATCTGCCTATATGACTGTATGACTGTGTTTGTGTGTGATTGCATACAGGTCTGTATCAACAGAGTAAAATGTACTTACAGTTTCTTGTTGTATTTCTTCAAGTTTAAGTACATCTGGTACAGAACGACGATCTGCTAAGAATATCCAAGTAATGTAGCGTAGCCTTTCTTTATGGGATACTCAGGTTCAAACACTGACAGATTCCTTTTTGCCATGATAAATCTAATGAGAAAAAGTAAATAAAAGCAAACAATTAATTAAACACAAAATTGGTTGCATTAGAAAATGTAAAAATGAAAACGAAATGCACCTTATGATCTTTAGCAAATTTTTTATAATGTAAAGGTACAAAGTCCTCCAAGAAATATGTATAATCAGAAAGACAAGAATAAAAGCTAAACTAGTTGGAGATTTCAAAAACATATATATAACTTCTCTTAATTTAAACTATTATTTAACATATACAACTAAATTAGAATAAAATATGATGCCAGAGCGGAGTATACAAAGTCAGCGGACAGTTTTGAAAAATGACTTTATATATATCAACAATGGTTCCGCCACGTCACATGAATAAAAATTATTAAATCAACAACACAAATTATCTGTAGAAATTATTTGATATTTTGTATATTATGATTCTAAATCCAGAGTGTTTTAATAAAACAGACACTAGTAGGACTAGTCTGGATATGCTGGGATGCCGCCATTGTGAATTTCCCCTTTTGTAAAGATGTAACCAGGTGGTCTCACAAAATATTTATTTTCCACACCTTAGTGTAACGAATCTTGTCAGAACCTCTTTAGTTATGTGTATAAATGGATGCAGCACCCATAAATGCACAATAAAGTATAATTCTCTTGATAGTTCATTTATCAATGAAAATAAAACTGTGAACCAGTCAATTAAATTTCAGCAATGGACCGTGGACAACTTTGAAAACTGACTTGATTTCAAAAAATTATAATATATATATATATATATATATATATATATATATATATATATATATATATATATATATATATATATATATATATATATATATATATATATTATAATAAATAAAAATAAAATAAATATAAAGCAACAAAATAAATATTTAATAGAAATTAAACGTATATTCATATTTTGTTTAGGTTCATGACTGTAAATCTTCTTACTTATTAAAAAAAAAAAGCAGACAATGATCCAAAATGCCGTGATTACGACATTATATGAATTTACAAAGTACACACCCTACCATGCTCACATAAAAATTTTATTCTAACCCACTAGCATAACGAACCTTGTTGACAGTCAACATTTATATGTAAAATTGGATGCCCAGTTCAAAAATGCAGGTTAAATTAGGATATCTTTGATAATAAACAAGCCAAACTATAAACTTCCTTACCTTTGTCAAACAGTGGAAAATACTCTTCAAACAATTCACTTGCAACCGCTTTCAAGCATGCAGGACTGAAGAATAACCTTCTTACCCCTCGTTAAAGTTGTCATTCCGATTTTCATAAAAATAGTTTCGCATTTATCCAATAGGAAACACAACAGGGTTATTTTCGTATACTGCACTCACGGGCCGCAGGAAACCGTCCGCGGATCCGATGACCTTGAACTTTCCGAAAAAGGCGTCCTCCCATAGAAACGAAAACGCTATTATAATAAAAATCCCTGTTACGTAAAGACTTACAGTAGTACTTTTAAGCTGATATGTAAACTGATTCACTGCCAGAGAAAACGTAGGCTTGGACAAGACATGGCACACACTCAAATGAACACGTATTATAACGGCAATTTCCTTCACTGGGCATTGAAATTGCAGAAAACAACACGAAACAAAACACAAAGCAGGATGACTCTAGTATGGCGATATATCGTCTGCTTGTCTAAATGGGATCACATTTGCAGATATATTATCCATCGACAATGAATTAGTTATTAATTCATGTTTCATCCTACATGTTGCCACAGGCAATATGCATCATATGGGCATTTTGATTTGTTTTGTTTTGTCTTATCCAAAGCGAACAGCGGTTAACTGCTTCTGTTTTTTTTTTTTTTGTTGTTGTTGAACAGCTATGCTTGCTTGTTCTTTTACTATCTGTCCTCACATTTCCATCGCTGATCAACAGCGAATCTAGATATTCAAAACTGCTTTATTTTGTGTTGTAATTTCTCTCCTATGATGGATACATATTTTGTCATATTTGTTTTATTGGCTTTCGATATTTGCTGGGTTTGTCGCAAATACATTTTGCGGGCCAAATTCTCAATTCTCAAAGAAAATTATGAACATAAAAATATGCCTAGCATATGCATTAGCATGAACTATATCAACCTAACAATCTAAACGCACACGCGAGCGCGCGCGCGCACACACACACGCACACCAACACACATACACTCACACACACATACCAACACACACACACGCACACACGCACACACACACACACACACACACACACACACACACACACACACACACACATCACTGTTTCACGCCGAAGAAGATGCTTTTGTATAGAAACGTTAGCTGCGGGTTTGTGTTTGTTGATCTAGTAGAAGCAAGAACAGAACAATTATTGCTTATATAGTTAATAGTTAGTTGCATATCCTGTACATGATGTCGCAGTCAACCCCAGCATGTTTTGGCTGTTTGTGATTCCTTGGTAAGTTTACGTTCAGAAAAAAGAAAAAAAAACAACAACGAAAGGTGGTCTATTGTTTATATCTCTCTCCCTCCCTCCCTCTCTCTCTCTCTCTCTCTCTCTCTCTCTCTCTCTCTCTCTCTCCACTCTCTCTCTCTCTATCTCAGTGGTTCTCAACCAGGAATCCCCCCGGGGGTGGGGGGTGGGGGGAATTTTAGGGTTTCCGGGGGGGGGGGGATTTAAGATTATTTCAAGATCGCGTTAATACAAGAACCGATTACTTGATATTGTTTTTTCCTTCATACTCTATGGTTCGGTACGGCTCACCCTTCTGAAATTCATTTTATAACATAAGTAGCCTCGCAAATCACGTTTTATGTAGACATCTAGACTTGGCTTAGTATGTTCTATTAAATTAAGCTTCCATTATTGCGTATACTGTATAAAAAAAAAGGAAGAGGGGGGGGGGGGTAAGGTTGAAATGCAAAAGGGGGAAGGAATGACGTTCTGAAAATATGGTGAAGGGGGGCACGGGCCAAAAAAGGTTGGGAACCACTGCTCTCTTTCTCTCTCTTTTCCCCCTCTCACTTCTGTGTATTGTGGGGAAAATATTTGCCAGAATTGTTCTGCGCAGAATTCAAGTCCTGGGAGATCAAGCCAACCCCGAATCACAGTGTTGCTTCCAACAGGACCGGTCTACCATTGATATGATATTCTCATTGCGACAAATGCAAGAGAAATGCCGTGAACAAAATCAACCACTGTTTATTGCCTTCATCGACCTCACAAAGGCATTCGATCTGGTCAGCCGTGAGGGTCTGTTCAAGGCACTAAAGAAGATTGGCTGCCCACCAACTCTTCTGTCCATTGTGGAATCATTCCACACAGGCGTGAAGGGTATAATCAAGTTTGATGGTGCAACTTCAGAAGAGTTTGAAATCAAGAGTGGGGTTAAGCAAGGTTGTGTACTAGCTCCCACCCTGTTTGGAATATACTTTTCACTTCTACTGAAATATGCCTTTCGTGATCAGGTTTGTGGTATATACATTCACTCACGCTGCAGATGGCTGCCTCTACAATGCTGAGATTGAAGGCCAAGACCAAAATTAGGAGATACTGATCAGAGTGTTGCTTTTTGCAGATGATGCTAAAATTGCAAATAACCAAAATTACCACACACAAAAAAAAAAAAAAAAAAAAATCACAAATTACCTAAATTAGGAGATACTGATCAGAGTGTTGCTTTTTGCAGATGATGCTAAAATTACGACCCACCCTGACGAAGAATTACAAAGTCTACTATCTGCATTCTCCAATGCTTGTTCTGAATTTGGTTTAACGATTAACAAAAAGAAGACACAGATTATGTCACAAGGTGCACAGGGGGTAAAATCAATCTTTATTGACAACGCCGAACTAGAGATAGTAGACCATTTCACATATCTAGGATCACAGGTAAATAGCAAATTATCCATAGATTAGGAAATCAACATCAGGATTGGAAAGGCAGCAACAACAATGAAGAGCTTAACAAAAAGAGTCTGGGAGAGCAGGAAGCTTACTGCCAAAACAAAAGTCCTTGTCTATCAAGCCTGTGTCCTTAGTACTCTTCTCTTTATGGCAGTGAAACCTGGACAACTTACTCACACCAAGAGAAACGTTTCAACAGATTTCATTTGCGGTGTCTTCGAAGAATACTTGGTATTAAGTGGCAAGACAAAATCACTAATACGGAAGTATTGGAAAGATCAGGTTGAGTGACGATATATTCCATGCTCAGTCTTCGTAGACTTAGGTGGATAGGACAGATTAGGAGGGTGGATGATGGTAGAATGCCAGACGACATCTTTTTTGGTGAATTACAGATGGGTAGGAGATCTCAAGGTAGGCCAATACTACGATACAAAGATGTATGCAAGCGGGACATGATTGATACAGGCATTGATAATGCACATTGGGAGCAAGTCGCCGCTGAACGTGTTGCATGGAAACACATATCAGAAATGGAATAAAGACAAAGGATAAAATGATTGCAGATAAGTCACACATCAAGCGTGCGAGACGTAACATGGTGCATTATGGTGGAAATGACCATGTGTTCACATGCATCCACTGTGGACGAACATTTACAGCGCGAATTGGTCTTAACAGTCACATTCGCCACTGCCATGGGTTGTAGTTATTTTTGAAGCACAATGTAACAAACTATCGTCTGTCAAGACGGCAAGGTGCCAATGTGTGTGTGTGTGTGTGTGTGTGTGTGTGTGTGTGTGTGTGTGTGTGTGTGTATATATATATATATATATATATATATATATATATATATATATATGATATTGGTGAAGCCTTTGATTCTTTCTTGTGAAAGATTGTTCCATAGCTGAGCTGCGGAATACACTAGGCTTGCTTTGTATAAGTCTACTTTAGGCTTCAGGATGTATATATATTTTGTCGTTTACTGTGTCTTGCATTATATTTAAAGAATAGCCAAAGGTAATTTGGGCCATTCCGATGGAGGATTTTGTGAATTAGCTTGGCCTTCTTGAAAAGTAGGCGTTTGTGGAGTGGTAGTAACTGAAGGCGTTATGTAGGCTGGGATTATCAGCTACATGTTTACTATAAATTAAACTGATAGCCCGTTTCTGGAGTGAGTAAAGTAGCTTGGTAATTGACTTGGAACAACCGTCCCAGATTGTAGAGCAGTAGTCAAAATGTGTCTGTATACGAGAAGAATAGAATGCCTTACTTGTTTCTTCATCAAGGAAATTTTTAATGTTTGCCAGTTGGTAGACATTTATTGCTGTTTGTTTAACGTGCGTTTGAACATGGAATTAAAGGTTAGGTTTCTATCAGGTATGAAGCCTAATACTTTGTGCTCAATTACAAATGGGTAGTGGGAGATTGGGTTAAGGCATGTATGGGTGGGTGGAGGATGTATGTGTGGGTGGTGGGGTGTGTGTGTGAGTGGATTGGGGATGTATGGGTGGTTAGGGAGATGTGTGTGTGTGGGGGGGAGGGGGGATTGTGTGCGTGGGTGGGAAATATGTGGTCAATGGAGATGTGGCTGGAGGATGGGTGGTTTGAGATGTGGATGGGGAGAGGATGTGTGGGTTAGGATGTGTATGTGGGTGGGCGTGGGATATGTGGGTTGGTGGGGGAATGTTTCTGGGTGGCGAGTGTTTTTTGGTTGGGGGAACAGGTGAGGGGAGTGTGGGTGGGGGATGTGCGGGAGGCGGATGCGTCGGTTGGTGGGGTATGTATGTGTCCCTTGGTGTGCGTGTGTGTGGGTAGGTGGGGGTGTGTGTGTGGGTGGGGTGCTGTATGGGTACGTGGGAGATGGGCCTCATAACATGGTAATTTGCCTTGTTTATGTTTACAACATTCATTTCACAATGTTTATTTTTCTTCCTATGTAAATGTATAATGCTCTTGATGAACGAAAGACGAGTGATTGGAAGGGCCGAATGTAAGACGGGTATGCGCGCCCAATTTGTGACCCTAATAAAGTTGATTTGATTTGATTTGATTTGATTTTTCTACTGACATGTTATCGATGTGAAGTTGAAGTGATCCGCGTGAGTTTAGAGTCTGAAGTCTTTGGCTGGTTGTTAATAACACTGACTTTGTTTTAGTGGTGTTAATTTGCAAAGCCGTCTCTGTGGCGAAAGGCTTGCGAACGCGGTTTGTGGGCCGCTTACCAGGCGTTCGAAACTCAGCTGCTACCGATTTGTGTAGCATACCGTGTCGCGTTGTGTTATAAGGTGTTGGTATGGGAGCTGGTCGTTCAGAAAGCAATGGCAAACTACTGAACGTAAAAGCTTAACTAGTACATCAACAGCAGCTGAAAATGTTGCTGTTGATTGCAACGTCCTGTAAGGGATATGCAACATAACAAATTTAAAAAAAAATTGCAAACAGTTTGCTTAGCTCCACATAACTACATTATTTTATTCTTGTTGCAATGAAGACTCCAAACAATTAAAATGTCCAGCGTTTGTATACACTGTACAGACGTCTGCAAATAGATCACAGGACGACGAAAGATGCAAGGATAGATCGTAAATACATATGGCGAACAATCGGGAGCCAAGAATAGAGCCCTGAGGTACTCCAGTATTGAAGGTAGAGGTTTGAGACAGAGATACTACCTGCTTTGTGTTTGACAGAAATATTTTATTAGAGTCACTACATTAGGGACAACTTTCACTGTTTCTAGTTTTTTAATTAAAATAACATGGTCTACCATATCAAATGCTTTTCTGAGAGAGAGAGAGAGAGAGAGAGAGAGAGAGAGAGAGGGAGAGAGGGAGGGAGGGAGCGGGGGGGGGGGGGGTAGAAAGTCTTATTCCCCATGTTTGGAACAGTCGTCCTTGATGTCTATCGCTCCATCACTTATTTAGGATCCTATAAATATACCATGGCTGAGAGAGAGAGAGAGAGAGAGAGAGAGAGAGAGAGAGAGAGAGAGAGAGAAAGTCGTATTTCCCATGTTGGGAACCACCATCCTAGATGTCGATCGCTCCCTCACATATTGTAATATTCTATAAATATACCATGGCTCAGAGAGAGAGAGAGAGAGAGAGAGAGAGAGAGAGAGAGAGAGAGAGAGAGAGAGAGAGAGAGAGAGAGAGAGAGAGAGAGAGAGAGAGAGAGAAAGAGAGTTGTATTCCCCAAGTTGGGAACCGCCGTCCTAAATGTCAATCGGCTAACAATGTCCTCACACACCCCCCGCGAGCCCTTGCTTCAATCATACCCACAATCCCTGGGATTTCTGTGATAAATATCTGCTAATGGGGTCAAGCAATAAGGTCAGGTAAAGTACGAACACGTCACCCGGGGTGGCAAAACTGCTTGAACTGGACGCATTAAATACCCGACGTCCCGGAGATGACTAGATACCTCAGTCCCGAAGTAGTTTCCTGTGATGGGTCTGATGTTGATACATAAGTGATGTTCATAAGTGATGTTGAATGAAAGAATGTATGAGAGGAAATAGAGAAGAAGGGCAGAATGTCAGACGGGCCTGCGTGCCCAATTCTTAACCCTTTGAAAATAAAGACTTATTATTATTATTATTATTATTATTATTATTAGGTCTGATGGGTCTGTGATGTGATAGGTCCCTCACATTTTGTAGGTCTGATGGGTCTGTGATGTGATAGGTCCCTCACATTTTGTAGGTCTGAGAACCAGGAGGAATAGGTGGCAGTCTTTTCCTCACTTTGACAAGCGACGAGCCAAGGCGGCGTATCTAGATACCTCTTACCGCAGTTTAATGTCTCTTGTGTGAAAGACACGATGTAAAGACAGGATTTTCACAAGAGGAAGAATGATATCTGCAATTTATGTTTGTCAGTCGAGGTGAAGTAAATAAGTAGTAGTAGTAGTAGTAGTAGTAGTAGTAGTAGTAGTAGTAGTAGTAGTAGTAGTAGTAGTAGTAGTAGTAGCACCATCAGCAGCAGTAGTAGTAGTAGTAGTAGTAGTAGTAGTAGTAGTAGTAGTAGTAGTAGTAGTAGTAGTAGTAGTATTAGTAGTAGTAGTAGTAGTAGTAGTAGCAGTAGTAGTAGTAGTAGTAGTAGTAGTAGTAGTAGTAGTAGTAGTAGTAGTAGTAGTAGTAGTAGCAGTAGTAAATCTTTATTTTCTAAGGGTAAAAAATTGGGCACGCAAGCCCGTCTGACATTCTGCCCTTCTTCTCTATTTCCTCTCATACATTCTTTCATTCAACATCTCTTATGAAGCAATTCTTTGACAACAAAAGAACAATAAGCATTAAAACGCATGAAAAATAATCAATAATACATGACTCGTTGAGGCAATGTTTAACATGGGCATCATGAATACCCAAGGTGGGTGTAACGTGCCATACATATGGGAATGTTGTTGTTGTTGTTTTTTTTTTTTTGGCTAAGAGTTCTAGTAAGAGTTCGTACGTGCTGTATTGATCCAATCCAGATGTATAGAAGTGAATCATAGAAAATTAGCAAAGAATTTGAGGAATTATGTGGGTGATACGGAGATGTCATTTCATAGAAAACTGATGAGGAACTCATAAACAGATAGAAAGAGCAAGGAATTTATCTTAAAAGAAGTTAACTCTCACAGCGAACAGGTTACTCGCATCAGACGAAGACAGTCCCATTCTTTGGGTATGACATAAGAAGGGGAAAGCTGGAGTATGTTATCTCAACAATAAAGTTGGAGGGGAAGAAAGGCAGAGGGAGACCAAGAGAGAAGAGGCTGTGCAGTTTGACATTGAAGCCTAGAAGACCATAAGTATAGTGAATAATTGGCAGCACACGAGACAGAATGCTGTGAACAGACATGATCACCAATGCCACGGGTGATAGATGTACGTGGAAGTTCTATAAAATACTGGAGAGTAAGAGAAATGGTCACAGCTCCATAAAGGGAATCTCCCAGAGGCACCTCCGAATTGTAGCGGACGAGCAACGCACAAGAGGCTGACTAAACTTCGGCGTCACGAGTGCTCCCTGGAATAAGTGAATAAATCTGCACTGAGAGGGGCAGGACGCTAACTTGTCCAGACAGGATGAAATGGCTATCAAATCACTACCTAGACACATGTGGAAGGTGAGGGGAAGCATCACATTATCCTTCTAAGTGTCTGAGCATATCTCAAATCTGGCATGAAGGTGTGACATGTTCAACACCCTTATCGCAGTCCTCGGTCTTAACTTTCTCACATGACATGGCAGCGTGGAAAAGGACCCATTTCCAGCCTACATTGTACATAGAGGCATCCCTCCCCCTTTCCAAATAAAAATGCAAGTGGATCGACTTAATTGCACTGAGTTTTATCCCATATGGCTTGCTCTCTTTTCCCAGGTCGGCCTGCTGAAAGCGTCCGCAAAGCGACAAACTCTGTAGCTCCAGCGATGACTCCCTGGAGTCTACAACAAAACTGCATTCGTAAACCGAACGACGTAGAGCGGAATAGAACCCACATCCTGTGGAGCGCGAGACATTCGGAGTAACCATTTCACCGCGGAAATTCCCAAGCTATCTATAGAACTAAATAACCTAACATTGTATTAAATGACCTAGTTTCAAATAACACATTAAAATGTGCATTTTGTTTGGGGGGGGGGGGGAGTATATATTTTTGATCTTTTCCGCTATTTACAACTCCAACAGTGTTAGTTTATTATTTCCCCTTCTTTTGCCATTCCGTAATTTACTTTTTACTCCGGGTTGTAGCGTGACCAATAATACTATCGTCATAGACAGGGTTTATAACCCGGATATTAATTTAATATCCGGTCGTTAACACCCATGCGCAGTAATTGATTTCCGGCCGTTTGCGTTCTGACTTTTCACATAGTCTAGACATCTGTATAACACGGGTTATGATTTCATTAGTATCATTTGTTTATTAATTTATCTTTTTTTTTTTTTATTAAACTAAACTTCTAGGCCAAGGTGGGGGTGGGGATAACATGTTGAGGTTTTCTGTGTGCACATGCACACACAAACATACCCACACATACACACGGAGACACTCCCACACAAAAATAGTTGTTAGTAAAACCAAGTCACGTCTTTTAATGTAACATAAAGGATCTCTTTTCACGCCTCTATCGTGAACATGGTGATAGCCTATATTATTTTACACCAATACGCATTCAATGGTCGATGTAGTCAGAAAAAACCGATCGCTATTATTCCCCCTTTAAGGTTCAGTAGACTTGGGATTCAACTATATAGTCCAGTCACATTTGTTTTTCCCCACATAAAATTACATATCTCAGTAACCAACTGAGGGGAAATGATGAGATTTAGCATATAACCTTTTCACTATGTTCACCCAGCAAACAGATTTTTGTTCTTTAGATTGTACAGGAGATTGTAATGTTTGTTTATATGCGGTATATAATTTACGGGTTAGAGATGAAGTAAATATTATGATATGTATTACATCTTCACACGAAAAGATCAGCGTTCAATAGTGGAATTTCTCGTGTAGCACGAGAATGACCTTACGACAACGACGTCGCGTATTGGAACGGGGGTATTCAGAGGTTTGGCCAATATTTCCTCCGATAGTGGGTACTTTCATGTAACGAGATTATTTTATAAAACTTGCCATTTATTGCTAATATCTGAATGTGTGAATTTTGTTGAATGGGAATGAATGTGAAATTGTGTACATTTTAAAGCATCGCTATGAAGCTGTACACATATTTATTTTCGAGAAGATCTTCACAGGAAACTGTTTCATACTATTACAAATCCCAGTGCGTGCACTGGGTTTGAGTAAACGGTCATTTCGTCGATGGGTGCAAGAATATGGAATGAAACCACCACGCAATAAGCAAGCTGTAGATAGAAAGGCAATTGTAGACAGCTTTGACTAGGATGTCATAAGGCGAGCTATTTTAAAAATACTGGATGCCAAAGAAGCAGAACTGCAAAAACATGTAGTGTTTGGTTGAGAAAAAACAATGACATAGAGCTATCCAAAACAACTTTGTGGAAAATTATAAGGACAGTGGCTTCACGTTTAGAAAGTACAAGGGAGGTAGAAATATCATTTGCAAGCAACCGCATTTAGGAATCACGAGAAGCAAATACCTGCGTGAAATAATGGAAATGCGCAAAGAAAATTATGACATAGTGTATTAGGATGAAACATGAATCAATGCGCACCACACAGGTGAAATGGAATGGTATTCTGTCAAACTGTCATTTACTGCCAATATAGTACCTTGCGGTGTATGGCAGAGAAATAAAGGCCGCCTGGCTAGTGCAGTCGCCGCGAACTGTGCAGGTTAGGATTTTCTTTTTGCCCCCGACAGAAAAAAATCCGACACCTTACCGAGGGATCGAACCCAGGCCTCCCGAATGAGAGTCCGGCGTTCTAGCCTCTCGGCCAGCCGCTCCTCGGAATGGTATTCAGTCTCTGGAAAGATAGAACGATATGTGCCCATTAGTAAAGGACAGCGTTTGGTCACAGCCCATACTGGTAGTTCTCATAATGACTTAATACAGAATGCTGGACTCATGTTCGTTTTAAAGCATACAGACAATATGGATTATCATAATGTGATGAATGGTAATGTATTTAGCGATTGGCTCGAGAATACAGTGCTTCTATCGCTAGATAGACCGTCTTGTCTAATTATGGACAAAGCATCATATCACAATGTTGTTGCCCAAAAGACAAAATACCTACGGCATCGAGGACAAGGGAAGCAATAAAGATATGGCTCTGAAGGAAAAACATACCATTTCCAGAAACGTATTTCAAGCTAGAATTGTTGTACCTTGTAAAACCTACGCCAAAAAAGCAAGAAATATCAAATCGACAAGTTGATATAAGGGTATGGCCATAGGTGCTTGAGACTTCCTCCGTACGATTCTCATTTAAACCCTGAACAGATCTTTAAAAATTGACACATGATGACTAAATTGCGGTATCATCTCTGGTCACTCCATACGCACATTAACGCACAGCTGTTTGGAAGCTTTCACGAAATCCATATAAAAACTAAATGCATCCTAGTAATATGACTACTTGTGTACACATTATTAACAAACAGCCGAAGAAACAAATAGGAAATGAAAATAAGGTAAGGTCCTTCTACTTTCCTGTCCATTTCCATTTCGATTCCACATTATTTACCCCATGCCTCTGTAAATTCTCTGTCTTTACTAATATTACACATTGCACCCACTCCCATACGAATATGGATACGCCTTGTGTTGTCACCCGAATTGATGGGCATTACTGTAAAATAAGTTTGTTAGCGTGAATTCACCAGGTTTTCGCCAAAACATCAAAGACATGTCGCCGCTTTCCATGATTTAAGTTGCCTTTGGACCGCTCAAAGGCATATTCTTTAGTGGGGGTAAATATAAGACGGCAAGAACATTTTCATAACGATGCTACAGACAGATTCCCCCCCCCCCCCCCCCCCCCCCCCCCCCAAAAAAAAAAAAAAAAAAAAATTTAAAAATTATTTAAATCAAATAGTGATGTTTTAGAAAAACTGGGATTGAAAATAGAGTTAATGAAAGAAATAAAATAAGAGGCAAGTGAAATATTTCGGCCACGTTAAAAGACAATACTCTTATCAACCCATAATGGAGGGTAAGGTTGAAGGCAAGCGAGCAAGAGGTAGACAACAATGCAAGTAGGAAGATAACATCAAGATATGAACGAACAGCCGTCTGACAGAATGTACAATCAAGGTGAGAGACAGACATTGTTGAAGAACCATTGCAGCCAACCTTCATTGTGAAGACGGCACTCGACTGATAATGAGCGTGAGGAGCAACAAGTCACCGAGAGAAAAATGTCCTACAATGGCATTCTCTACGGATCTAGACGACTCCGTGGCGAAGGAATGACGAACGCAATTAGTAATCCCACATACAGCGTTCGAAACACTGCTGCGGGTGATTTGGAAGCAGACCGCGTTGGCGTTTATGCATTCAGAAAGCAATGGCAATGTTTGTTTTTTTTTGCATATCCTTTTGACAGAGGACATCGCTGTCAACACCAGCATTTTACTGCTGTTGTTGATGTCTTAGCAAGTTTGCGTTAAGTAGTTTGCCATTGCTTTCTGAACGACCGGCTCCCATACCAATTCGTTTAAACCCAGCGTAACGTGGTCTGCTGCCAAATCGGTCGCTGCTGAATTTCGAACGCGGGTAAGCGGGCTTACGAATGCATCCGTAAACCCTTATTGGCAAACTACTGGACGTAAACTTGCCCAGGAATCACAAAACAGCAAAAAATAAAAAATGCTGCGGTTGACAGCTGCGTCCTGTAAAGAATATGAACTAACTAAAAAAATATTATAGTATTTAATCTTGATAAGATGCACACATGAAATGGACACTTCTTAATCTACTAATATCTATTTATGAAGGTTGGCTGGTCGGTGGGTTGGTTGGTCGACTGGTTGGTTAGTTAATTAGTTAGTTAGTTAGTTAGTTAGTTAGTTCGTTAGTTAGTTAGTTAGTTAGTTAGTCAGTCAGTCAGTCAGTCAGTTAGTTAGTTAGTTAGTTAGTTTCTTAGTTAGTTAGTTAGTTAGTTACTTAGTTAGTTAGTTAGTTAGTTAGTTGGTTGGTTGGTTGGTTGGGTGGGTAAGTAGGTTGATAGGTAAGTAGGTAGTTAGGTTGGTTAGTTAGTTAGTTAGTTAGTTAGTTAGCTGGTTGGTGGGTGGGTGGGTGGTTGGTTGGTTGGTTGTTGGCTGGCTGGGTGGCTGGCTGGCTGGCAGGCAGGCAGGCAGGCAGGCAGTTAGTTAGTTAGTTAGTTAGTTAGTTAATCTAACTAGCTAGTTAGCTAGCTAGCGAGCTAGTTAGTTAGTTAGTTAGTTAGTTAGTTAGTTAGTTAGTTAGTTAGTGAGGAAGTTAGTTAGGTAGTTAGTTAGTTAGTTAGTTAGGACTACTTGGTTCGGTTCACGAGTGCATTTTTTTCGGAGTCTCCTCGGGATTGTCGCTGGAGCTACGGAGTTCTTGCTTTATGCGACGCTTTCGACAAACCACCCTGGGGAAAGAGACCTACGCGTATGGGATAAAGCCCGGTGGAATGAAATCGATTCTCTGGCCTTTCAAAACCTTTAAACTATGGATAGTCTATGGATCTATATGTACCGTCAGTTTCCGCCCTCCTCCTCGTTTTCCTTCAAAGTGACTAAGGAGGTAAAGTTATTACATTATGAAAGTGGATTCGAAACATGATCAGAAGTAGAGAAAATATGGAGAAGGACGGGATAATTGAAAGGAAGAATGAGATGCTGTATGAGGGTAGAGAAAGGACAAAGAAGGAGTGGGAGTAGTAGTAGTAGTAGTAGTAGTAGTAGTAGTAGTAGTAGTAGTAGTAGTAGTAGTAGTAGTAGTAGTAGTAGTAGTAGTAGTAGTAGTAGTAGCAGCAGCAGCAGCAGCAGTATTAGTAGAAGCATTAATTGCAGTAGTAGTAGTAGTAGTAGTAGTAGTAGTAGTAGTAGTAGTAGTAGTAGTAGTAGTAGTAGTAGTAGTAGTAGTAGTAGTAGTAGTAGTAGTAGTAGTAGTAGTTGTAGTAGTTGTTGTAGTTCTTTGTTTTTTTTGTTTTGTTTAGTTTGTTCGCATATCCTTTACAGGACATCTCTGTCAACATCACCATCTTTCAGCTGATTGTTGATTTCTTGGCAAGATTACGCTAAGTAGTTTGCCATTGATTTCTGAGCGACCGGCTCACATACAACGTAAGTTACCAATGCGGAGAGAACCGCTACCATTCTCACGCAACGTCTCGTTACTCACGAGAGTATACGAGATTACGGAGAAAGTCGTGTGACAAATAGATCAGGGAGAAGTAGTAGTAACAGTAGCAGTAGCAGTAGTGGTAGTAGTAGTAGTAATAGCAGCAGCAGCAGCAGCAGCAGCAGCAGTAGTAGTAGTAGTAGTAGTAGTAGTAGTAGTAGTAGTGTAATAGTAGTAGTAGTAGTAGTAGTAGTAGTAGTAGTAGTAGTAGTAGTAGTAGTAGTGGTAGTAGTAGTAGTAGTAGTAGTAGTAGTAGTAGTAGTAGTAGTAGTAGTAGTAGTAGTAGTAGTAGTAGTAGACGAAGAAACATAGTAATGCAGATGATGATGATGATGATGATGATGGTGATGATGATGATGATGATGATGATGATGATGATGTTGATGATGATGATGATGATGATGATGATGATGATGCTGATGATGATGATGATGATGATGATGATGATGATGATGATGATGATGATGATGATGATAATAATAATAATAATAATAATAAGAAGAAGAAGAAGAAGAAGAAGAAGAAAGAAGAAGAAGAAGAAGAAGAAGAAGAAGAAGAGAAGAAGAAGCGTATCGCGTTTCCCGTATAGCTCTCCTTCTCCTACCTCCTCCTTTCATCTGTCTGTCTCCAATATGTTTTTTCTACCGCTCTTCAACTCCTCCCAACCTCTTCCCCCTCTCCATGTTGTTTTCATTTAATCATGTTCCATTTCCTCTTGTGGCCTGTAATATCTTTCTATCCCCAGGCACCATTCAGGGAGGACGAGGAGAAGGGGTGAGAGAAGATTAGCGGTCGAATGTAATAAATGAATCCGGGTGCTATCTTTAGAACCCATTAACCTCAACTTCTGTGACCTAGTTTCTCGTGGCACATCAAAACGTATCTTTTCGTGGTTATATCAAGATGATGTTTCCTTCCATATAATCATCTATCCACTCCTACACTGGTATTAGTTCTTTACTGCCCCTTCTTTCGCGGTTTGTTAATTTCCTTGTATCTCCGCGTTTTAGCGTCACCAATAATACTATCGACACAGTCAGCGGTCATAACCCGGATATGACCTTAATATCCGGTCGTTAACCGCCATGCGCACAAATTGCCATCTTCCGTTTCACTTGGTCTGAACATACGTATGATACGACTTATGTATTAAAGTTACTTGCATATCCTTGACAGAACTTAGCAGTCAACTCCAGCATGTTTTGTTTAGTTGTTTGTGATTTCTTAGCAAGTTTAAGTTCAGTAGTTTGTCATGGCTTTATCAACCACCGGCCACTCATCTTTTGGTATAAACACCAGCGCAATGCGGTTACCTTCCATACACCCTACCCCCTTCCACAGCTGTTTCTAGCACGGTATGTGGGATTTTACATTGTGTTCCTACCCCCTTCGCCCACAGCGCTAACATGTATTAATCTGTTCCGTTTGTTCTTCTTGCTCTTGTTCTTCTTGTTCTTGGTCCTCTTCTTTTTCTTGCTCTTGTTCTTGTTCTTCTTCCTCTTCTTGTTTTTATCCTAAATGTTCTTGTTCCTCTTGTTCTCGTGTCTCCTCGTTTTCTTCTTCTTCCTCTTGTTCTTCTTGTTCTTGTTCTCGTTCTTCTGTGCTTCTCCTCCTCCTCTCCTCCTCCCTCCTCCTCCTCCTCCTCCTCCTCCTCCTCCCCTCCTTCCTCCTCCTCTCTCCCCTCCTTCTTCTTCTTTCTTCTTCTCTTCTTCTTCTTCTTCTTCTTCTTCTTCTTCTTCTTCTTCTTCTTCTTTTTCTTTTCTCTTTTTTTTCTCTCTTCTTCTTCTTCTTCTTCTTCTTCTTCTTCTTCTTCTTCTTCTTCTTCTTCTTCTTCTTCTTCTTCTTCTTCTTCTTCTTCTTCTTCTTCTTCTTCTTCTTCTTCTTCTTCTTCTTCAAATCTCGCTGGAGGGGATTGTATTTGTGTCACACACAGTTATGCACTTTAAAAGTCAGCAGTATCCGCTAGCAGCGTGCATGTCTATAAGGTTTACTTTTAATGCCTCCTGAACAGATGCCCTACTAGGTAACGAGCTCTGCTGTCCGTGGGTTGGTTTGTCTTTGGTAACAATATTTGCCAGGGCTGGGACCTCACGACCCACTTTGTATGTTTTTCAATTGCAGTGGAGATTTTAATGACACAACTTGCACGCGGGACCTCCAGTTTTTCGCCCTTATTTAAGAAGGTTAAGTATCAGATCTCACCACCCTAGAGATCAGGGGGTGCGTGATCTCACTAAATACCTATGGTCCAACACTTATGATGGGATTGAACACAGTACCTACAAGACCTGAGCGGACACCTTAACCTCATATCCACTGCTCGCGATTTATAATGTTTCATTTCGTCTTGTACACTGTAATAAAGTTGTCTCCATAGGAGCTGGTGAGGGAGGGGAGAAGGAGGAGGGTAACAGATGGTCGAATAGTACGAATGAAACGAATTGCTATCTTTGTAAACCATTAACTAAACCTGGACTTCAATTACCTAGTTTCCCATAGCACATTGAAACGTATCTTTTATTTTGGTTATATCACTGATAATATGTGCTTCCAACCAATCATCTTTCCTCTGCTACATTATTATTAGTTTCTTTTTGTCTATTTCTTTCGCCATTTCGCAATTTCTGGTTTACTCGGCTTTTTAACGTAACCAATAAATACTATCGACATAGTCGGCTGTTGAAACCCGGATATGAAGTTAATATCCTGTCGTTAGTACGCATGCGCTCTAATTGCTTTCCGGTGGTCTGCCTTCTTGCTTATCACATAGTCTAGTAGACGGACGTATAACACGTGTTAGGTATTCATTTGTATCAATTGTTCAACTGCTAGGAAAAGATTGGGTGAGGGGTGGAGTGGGGTGAGGGTGGTAGAGCATTTCGATGTCTTCTGCATTTAATAAACATTCTCTCTCTCTCTCTCTCTCTCTCTCTCTCTCTCTCTCTCTCTCTCTCTCTCTCTCTTTCTCTCTCTCTCTCTCTCTTCTGTCTATTTCTCTCTTACTCTATTTTTCTTTCTCTCTCTCTCTTTATTTCTTTCTCTCTCACTCTTTCTCTCTTTCTTTTTCTGTCTCTCTTTCTCTCTGTGTTCCCATCTCTTTCTCCCTCACTCTCATTTTCTCTCTATTTCTCACTCTCTTTCTCTCTCTTTCTTTTCTCTCTTTCTCTATCTCTTTCTCTCTCTCTCATTCTCACTCTCCTTCGCTCTCTCTTTTTCTGTCTCCCTCTCTCTTTTTCTCTCTTTCTCTATCTCTTTCTATCTCACTTTCTCTCTCTGTCTCTTTCTCTCTCTCATTCTCTCATTCTTTCTCTCTTTTTCTTTCTCCCTCTCTCTCTTTCTCTGTCTCTGTCTCAATATCCCTTTCTCTCTCTCTGTCTCCTCTCTTTCTCCTGTCTCTTTCCGCTCTCCTCTCTCTCTCTCTCTCTCTCTCTCTCTCTCTCTCTCTCTTCTGTCTATTTCTCTCTTACTCTATTTTTCTTTCTCTCTCTCTCTTTATTTCTTTCTCTCTCACTCTTTCTCTCTTTCTTTTTCTGTCTCTCTTTCTCTCTGTGTTCCCCTCTCTTTCTCCCTCACTCTCATTTTCTCTCTATTTCTCACTCTCTTTCTCTCTCTTTCTTTTCTCTCTTTCTCTATCTCTTTCTCTCTCTCTCATTCTCACTCTCCTTCGCTCTCTCTTTTTCTGTCTCCCTCTCTCTTTTTCTCTCTTTCTCTATCTCTTTCTATCTCACTTTCTCTCTCTGTCTCTTTCTCTCTCTCTCATTCTCTCATTCTTTCTCTCTTTTTCTTTCTCCCTCTCTCTCTCTTTCTCTGTCTCTGTCTCAATATCCCTTTCTCTCTCTCTGTCTCCTCTCTTTCTCCTGTCTCTTTCCGCTCTCCTCTCTCTCACTCTCTCTCTCTCTCTCTCTCTCTCTCTCTCTCTCTCTTTCTCACATGCTCAGATATTTCCACACAAAAGCAGTTTGTATGAGGACCAATTCCGCAGTCTTTTCAAGTCAAGTAGGGGACCTCTTTTCTCGCTATGGGGCCCATTGAGCACATGACGCGGGCTCCACAAGCTTAGACCTATGGGCATTCGATGGTTCAAAACTGCCTTCAAAAAGTGAACAAAGTGGAACAGACTCTTTCACTAGAACGAATAGCATCATAATGAACGGAAATACACATTTAAATGTGGTCTGCCCTTTGTAAGATGTTGTGACCAATTGCAGGTTGACTCTCTAGTTACTTTTATGTTCAGTAGTTTGCCATTGCTTTCTGAACGAGATGTCAACTGTAAGTCCAACTGACGGTGTAGGAAACGGTCCCACTACCGTGATGACCTTAACTTCCTCGGAAACATTTCTTGTGCTCATCAGGCTTGGTAGAATATGTGCTAGGAAGAGAGAAGTACCTTTGTCGTAACATCGGATGGGAGAAGCTTTGAAGAGATTAGAATAAGAATCGGTATTGCTAAGGTAGAATTTTGCGGGATGTAAAACATACTGACCAATAAAAAGACGCGTTGCAGCGAGATAAAGAGTGTTGACGTGATACATAGAACCTGTACATTTGTATGGATGTGAAGCTTGGACAATGAGCAGACAAGCTGAAAAATATCTACTGGCAGTGGAAAGGTGGTTTCTAATGAAAATGCAAAGAATAACATGGGCAGACAGAAAAAAAAAAAGCAATGAACAATTCCTACAAGAAACAAATATAAACCGTGAACTGATTAGAGAAATTAGATGTAGACAATCAACATTTTTTGGACACGTTATGAGAAGAAATACATTGGAGAATTTGGTGACAACTGGCAAGATTGAGGCGAAAAAAACAAGGGGATGGCAGAAAAGCAGGCTTGGCCATGGGAATCCCTTGGGAAAAAAGGGGGATTTTCTGAATAGCGTAGGGATGGAATGGGACGGGATGGGACAGTCATGAATTACCATTGGATGGGACAGAAAAACATGTCCCATGGACAAGCCTGCCGGGCTTGGCCATGGGAATGTTATTCCCATGGGAATCCCATGGGAAAGTCCCATGGGACGGCAAGGGATGGGACATGCATACATTACCACGCAATGTAAATTATTTCCCATGGACAACCCTGCAGAAAAGTAAATACTAGGATGGCTTAGGCACGTGGCATTGTCGAGACAAAAACGCAGATTTGATCTATGACTTTGCTGATCGTGTGAGATGACGAAACATGACGGCCCGCGCTTCTCGGCATGGCACATGATGATGATGATAATGATGATGATAATGATGATGATAATGATGATGATGATGATGATGATAAGAAATGGCAGCTCAGATCAATTAAAAAACACAATGACGTCGTCTCTGATGATCGATAACATAGTTTTCATGAAGATGATTAAAAGAAAGAGTCCTGTATTTATTTTCGAATATCTAGGTCGTTCGGTAGGTTGGTAGGCTGGTTGGTTGGTAGCTCGGTTAGTTGGTTAGTTGGTAGGCAGGCTGCTTGGTAGCTCGGTTGCTTGGTTAGTTGGTTGCTTGATAGGCTGGGTGGTTGGTTGCCCGGTTAGTAGGTGGGTTGGCTGTTTGGTAGCTCGGTTGGTTGACTGGTAGCTCGGTTGGTTGGTTGGTAGGCTGGATGGTTGGTAGCTCGGTTGGTAGCTAGGCTGGTTGTTTGATAGCTCGGTTGGTTGATTGATAGCTCGGTTGGTTGTTTGGTTAGTAGATTGATTGGTTGGTAGATCGGTTGCTTGGTAGGCCAGTCGGCTAGTTAGTTATTTTTCAATTAAGTGGAAAACTGAGTTTTAATTTTAAATTTCAATTCGTTGACGTTTAGGTCATCAGGTCAGAAGGTCATCCAGAGGAGAGGTTTTTATTTTTTTTTATTTTTTTTTTTAAATTTTGCATATCTCTTACAGGACATCGCTGTCAACATCAGCATCTTTCAGCTGATTGTTGATTTCACGGCAAGATTACGCTCAGTAGTTTGCCATTGCTTTCTGAGCGACAGGCTAACATACCCCGTAAGTTACCGACGCGGCTAGAACCGCTACCGATTCTCGCTCACGCCACGTTACTCACGAGAGTATACAGGATTACGGAGAAAGTCGCTAACTCCTAGGCCAGGGAAACAAGCCAGAGGAGAGTGTGTTAGAGATATCTCATTCTCTTTTCTAAGACGGAACTAGCTTGCTGTGAAAAACTGGTACTCGAATTTTCTATGTTGAAAGGGTTTACAGTCGAGAGGATCGAGTTCATTGCACCGGGTGTTATCTCATATAGCCCGGTCTCTTTCCGTAGGGTGGCCTGCCAAAAGCGTCGCACAAAGCATGAACTCCGCAGCTCCAGCGACGATCCCCTGGAGACTAGAAGAGAATTGCACTGGTAAAAAGATCGACGTGGCCCGGAATCGAATCCACAATCTTCGGCAGTGGGCGAGACCACTTGGCCACCTTGTTTAACGTAGCGATCGGTTAAGTACACGCCACGGCTTTAACGTGACATGACGCTAATCTTTAACTAAACACGAATTACTCCTGTGAGCTCGCATTATTGCCAGATAGTCTAATCATTTGTTGTCTTCTTGTCCTGGCTAATTCAGTTTGGCATTTCTTCTTTTCTGTCTTTCGTTTCTCTAATTCAGTTAAGTATTTCTTCTTATCTCTCTTTCATTGTTTCTCTCCTAGCATCCTCAACCCTCACATTAGATTGTCCTCAATTTCTAAATGTATGTGTGTGTGTATTTCTCCCCACTCCCTTTTCTCTCTCTCTCTCTCTCTCTCTCTCTCTCTCTCTCTCTCTCTCTCTCTATCTCCTCTCTCTCTCTATCTCTATCTCTCCCTCCCTCCTCTCTCTCTCTCTCTCTCTCTCTCTCTCTCTCTCTCTCTCTCTCTCTCGACATAAGGCAGTATTGGCCAATGTGTTAGAGAGACATTTAGGAGAAATAAAGAAAAAAAATTTTCTGTTCCCCCCCCCCCCCCCCCCAATTCGTTAGGTTCGCTTTCAATTCGATCGTTGTCCACACGGGGCTGATATTTGCGTGTGGTCCAGCTTTCTTTGTTACAAGTGTTCCTCGCCATCAGGCTAACCCACTCCGACTTCAGAGGTGCTTGTAATTTATTCCCCCAAGTCAAAGACGAGAAGTCAACTGACCGGCGTAGAGAGAACCCAATATACCTCCCAATCCTCACATTAGAAGTTTAAGAGCCTGGGCTCTTAACTTTTTCTGTAAAGAATTGTAACACTGTAACCTAATATGCAAGTTGCCATTAATTGATTCAGTTTCGTTGGATAATATAGGGTGTATTTTTAATGATTGCGCAGTGTTTGAAAATATTGCTGGTCCAAGTTTTGTATTCACCTTCTGTGAAGTTCATGCAACATAATAGGTAAATACAAAACTTGGACAGGCAATATTTTCAAACACTGCACAGTCATTAAAAATAAATCCTGTATATTGCCAAATGTGACCTCTCATTTGGACAGGAGGACGATATATCGCCATACTACGGGCATCGCGTTATTTGCTGTGAACTCCAGCGTGAAGTCCTGTATGTCGGATGGTGTCATCAGTGTGATGTCATACAGGACTGAGGTTTGCGTGAGTATCCGTTGTCCTATGTTTGGCTTATTGGTGTGCAGACTGGTGGTTCCTCGCCGTACAGGCAGACACTCTCCGACTTTGGAGGAATCAGCGATCCTACTACGTCAGGACGCGTGAATAGAACGTGTCAGTAGGTCTTGGCCAGTATAGAACCTGGCCCTGGTGCCTTGGAAACACCTCTGCGTTCCATCGCGTTATTTGATTTGTTGAGTGATATCTTCCACAATTTCAAAGCTCACTGAATTGAAATTTACACTATAATACTTGCTCATTTGATTGTTTACTATTTTGGGTCCACACCTACTTTATGTTCGGCACTGAATCAGTTAAGTAAAGACCCCTTTTACTAGTAAATTCACTTGGCGTTGGGGTTCATTGCAACGTCCTGTACAGGACGTGCTACATTTTCTGCCAAGTCTTCGAGGCCAACCCAGGCTGAAATGAGTATCCGAAGATATATTGGGGAGTACAGGCGGCGGTTGCCGGTCTCCCTGGTCTAGTGGTTACACGACTTTCTCCGTAATCCCGTATACTCTCGTAAGTAACGTAATGTGCGCGAGAATCGGCACGGGTTCTCTCCGCGACGGTAACTTACGGGGTATGTGAGCCGGTCGCCCAGAAAGCAATGGCAAACTACTGAGCGTAATCTTTCCAAGAAATCAACAATCAGCTGAAAGATGCTGATGTTAACAGCGATGTCCTGTAAAGGATATGCGGGGAAAAAACAAAAACAGGAGGCGGTTTTGATTCTGACCACACCATCCGTGTGTGTTAACTGGTCTAAAAATATATTTAGTAGCTTATAGATATGTCTGAGTTATCGTATGGCAGTCAGGTGTTAGTCAGATATGACTAGGTTACCGTATAACGTTAGACGGTACTACTTGCTTTATGTTAGCGCCGAGTATTGGGATGTCAGGTTTATAGTCAGATATGACTGAGCTACTATATGACATTAGACGGTACTACCTGCTTTCTGTTAGCGCCGAGTGTTGGGATGTCAGATCTTAGTAAGATATAACTGAGCTACCGTATGACATTAGACGGTACTACCTGCTTTCTGTTAGCGCCGAATTTTGGGATGTCAGATATGAGTGAGCTACCGTATGACATTAGACCAGTGTTTCCCAACCTTTTTCGTGCTATGCCCCACCTAAGCCTTTCTAAAATTCTTATGCCCCCCCCCCCCCCAACATATACATTATTTTTAATATTAAAAAATTAAAATGTTCACTAAAGAAACTTGAATGATAGGTTTTAGGAAGAAATCACGGTACTTCAATTTTAATTCACCGCAAACAAAGAAGAATCCCTTCGAGCCTCATTTGCATCGGCCCGGCAATCATTTTGCGGTTTAGTGTTCGAAGGACTGCTAGACCGACCGATGGATGTTTTTAAGTTTTTGCGCCCAAAACTAAAAAAAAACATCCATCGATCGGTCTAGCAGTCCACCGAACACTAAACCGCAAAATGATTGCCGGGCCGATGCAAATGAGGCTCGAAGGGATTCTTTGTTGCGGTGAATTAAAATTGAAGTACCGAAATCACTAGGACATTATTGAGCAAACACAGTAAGTAAATTTTCAAAATATATAATGGAGAACTACAATATACAAAACACTGATTAGACCAGTTGTGCTGTATGGCTCTGAAACCTGGAGTACAACAAAAGGAGAAGCCTTGTTACAAACCTTTGAGAACAAAGTCTTAAGACGCATCTTTGGGCCCATTAGTGATACACAAAGTGGAGAAGAAGAAGCAACAAAGACATTTATGATCTGTTTAAGTCCCCGCTAATCACCGGTATCATCAAGGCTAATATACTGCAATGGCTGGGGCATATAGAAAGAACGGAAGATAATAGTGAAACAAAACTCGCTTACACTCAAGAAATAAATGACCGTAGACCCCGAGGTAGACCAAGAAGACGGTGGTGGAGAGATAATATACATACAGATCTATAAGCAGTTGGAATCAGCGACTGGCAAGAGAAGGTCAACCAGAGAGACGAATGGAAACGGATTGTATCTGCATCAAAGAACCCCAATGGCTCGGAATGCTGAAGATGAAGAGGATAATGGAGAACTGCAATTCAAGTACACAATAATTTTAATGAAAGATTTTTCTATATTATTTTAATTATTAGTAATTATTTATTATTTAAATTTAGTGAGACCCTTGCGCTTGATGCTTGCTGCAAAGAGATTTTATGTCAGGTTCCAATTTAGTTAACTTCAGTCTCAAGTCTCCCCGTTTTGTTATATCCAGCCGATTTCTTCCATTTTCGAATTGCCCCCCTTAACAATCGAATTGCCCCCCTGTGGGGCGTGGGCCCCACGTTGGGAAACACTGCATTAGACGGTACTACCTGCTTTCTGTTAGCGCCGAATGTTAGGATGTCAGATCTTAGTAAGATATGACTGAGCTACCGTATGACACTAGACTGCACTACTCGCTTTCTGTTAGCGACGAAGTTTGGGCGGCGCTCATCAAACCCGACACCCCACATTGTGTCAACGGCTTCGGGTGGAGAAACGATATTGGGAGGGTACAAGACTTACCCTGGTGCGTGGAAATTAAACCTAAAGACAACATGTCATTCACGGCAGGACAGAAAAGGCCCTAAGCCTTGGTCGGCAACTGGTCTAGGATGGAAGCTCCGACAGGTTGACATTTAAAACGTTGTTTTGCAGCTTCTGCGGCTTGTCTTGTTCCAGCTGTATACGCGTTACCTTTCCTTTGGAGTAAACAAGGCAGGCCGAGAAAGGGATCACACTGCGTAGGCAACACATAGTCTCTAAATTCAGCCCAGGCTTTTATGCCGTGGAGAGGTATAACGCCATTTTACAAATTACCCCCTTGTCAAGACGACCAGGTGCCAGTCGGTAACTTATGCTCAATGCGCCTATATACGAGTAGTATCCGTTCCTACGTCAATTTATTTGCCTCGTCCGACGCAGGGAGCCAAAGTGGCGCAGTGGCAAGGTCCGCAATGGGATGGATTAGAATTTAAAAAAAAAACAAAAACAAACTATGTCACTGTCTTGTAACCTGTCAATATTGTTGTTAACGATGTCAAAAGTGCTAACCAAGTGAAATCACGATGTGGACGAAAATTTGACGTCATAAAGGCAGGTTAAAGATGGCCGCCACACTTCTGACATGCACCAAAGAGAAGCAGCGTTCTGTTATCCGTGTTTTGATCAGTGAAGGGATGAAACCTATAGCAATTCATCGGCTAATGAAGGTCCAGTATGGTGATGCATGCCTGTCAATCCAGCAAGTGTATGAGTGGAGTAGGACGTTTTAAAACGGTGTGACTTCTGTAATAGACTGTTCATTACCGGGTCAGAAACACCGAGTAGTGACCCCCAGATTAGATGATTTTTTCTACAGAAATCCAAGTACTTTATCGGCGCTGGAGGACGTGCATTGAACGCAGTGGTGACTAAGTCGAAAAATTATACATTTGTTCTTTATTTTTTCAGAATATATTCACACATTAAAAAACAAACAAACAAACAAACAAACAAATAAGGTTTTTATTTGAAGTTCCCTCGTAGTTTGCGAAATTGTTCCTAAATTGTTACAATATGCGATTATAAGCAATTTCCCACGTGATTACGTGAATCACGCGAAGTGATCTCCCATAAGGAAATAATACATAAAATGGCTATTGTTATTATAATATATGATTGCACGACGTTCTTGAGTTGAGTTGAGTGAGTTGAGTCAAGAACCGATATCACAGCACTCGGCACATTTCCATACGTGCTGTATCCTCATCTTCATCAACCAGCGAAAAGTCTTAATATTAATGGTACCAGTTGCAGTCTGACTTTGTGTCCGGCTGCGCCTAAACCGAAGCACCGAGTGTCGGCTAGATTCCTTTGGCCACTCCCCTCCCTATCAGTATCTCCAGGCCACGGCAATACATCTGTTTCTCCATACACACGACCCCAAAGGGCCCCGACTCAGTCTGTTCCACAATGAACCAGCACGTCACACAACCGTGCAGACCTAACCAACCGTCCTCTCATCTACCACCACACCAGCATGTCCTGGGGACAAGAACCAACAGATGTCCTGGGGACAAGAACCAACAGATGTCCTGGGGACAAGAACCAACAGATGTCCTGGGGACAAGAACCAACAGATGTCCTGGGGACAAGAACCAACAGATGTCCTGGGGACAAGAACCAACAGATGTCCTGGGGACAAGAACCAACAGATGTCCTGGGGACAAGAACCAACAGATGTCCTGGGGACAAGAACTAACAGATGTCCTGGGGACAAGAACCATCAGATGCTCGCTATCTGTGATTTGTAAACAGAAGCAGGCCATTCTGCATGATGCAATATGTCTTCACCATTCTCAGGATGCTCTGTGATTCCGTCACAATCACGACATGTGCTATGAGTTCAGGGAGGAATAAATTGCCAGTTTTCCTTTCCCGTAGCAAGTAACCAGCGCAGGCATCGAATCCTCATCCCACAGCGTTCCTGAAATTGCCAGCATAACACCCTAGCCAGTACACCAATACGTGTTGGAGGCTGTAGCTTCGTCTTTTTTAGTTCACTCAGCGGTCCATAGAGTTTATCTTCCACTGTTGCCTCTCTAGGCCAGAAGGTTTGCCTGGATATGTTGTAGTTTTGGAGTATATGCTCTGCTGTCTGCGACGCCAAACCACATGTGCACATGGCTGATTGCGAATCTTGAATATTGTATACATGTGGTTGCGTAATCTATTGTGTCCTGTTCTGAGGAGCAGAATAATGACTTGTTCTGGTCTGTCCATAACGTGGCAATCGTCTTGAGCAGGTTTTGGTAGCCTTCTGACTGATTTGATCATTCTTTTCTTTTGGTGGTATGTAATGGGCACATCAGGCTGTTCTTCCTTTGCTCCTTCCTTAGCCAATCGATCAGCTCTGTCGTTTCCTGGTACTCCACAGTGGGGTGGTATCCACTATATGGGGACCTTATGCTGACTGCTAAGTTCAGAATGTAATGTTCTTAGTACTGGCAATTTCCCAGACAAAAGCGCCTCGAGTACTGATTTTGCATCTGTCAATAGCACCACAGGTTGTGTACCATGGCTGGTATTTAGTACTTTCTCTGTTGCTATCTTGATTGCCTCAATTTCAGCATCATAGTTATGGCAGTACTTTCCTGTTGGAACTCTGGCTCCCTAGTATTATTTGGGTATTCTATGTACACTCCCGCTCCTCCATTTCGAACAGCATTTTGTGCTGACCCATCTGTGTAGACTCGGATCCAGAGGTCCTGTGGGTTTTCGTCATCAAGGAAGCTGAGAGCGGCTGTTCTGTGCTATACACGGTTATGTTCTTCATTGTCAAATATGCCTCTCATTTTTTTTTATGGATTTGTGGTGATAGTCTATGTTCATCTTTCCATGGAGTTCGCTCTGGAATAGTTGTCAGTGGGATACCAACTGTGGGAAGATCGGTGGTCTCTCCGCAGAGTCGTTTGGCCTGGTAGATAAAACTACTTCTTTTCAACCGTCCGATAGACATTGACATGGGGGCATGGTCTGAGACAGTGACATGGGAGAATGGCCTAAGTCAGTGACACAGAGGTATGGTCTAAGATAGTGACATGGGGGAATGGTCTAAGACAGTGACATGGAGGGATGGTCTAAGACAGTGACATGGAGGGATGGTCTAAGACAGTGATATGAAGGGATGGTCTAAGACAGTGACATGGGGGGGATGATCTAAGACAGTGACTTGGAGGGATGGTCTAAGACAGTGACATAAGTGGGGTGATGGTCTAAGACAGTGACATGGGGGAATGGTCTAAGACAGTGACATGGAGGGATGGTCTAAGACAGTGACATGGAGGGATGGTCTAAGACAGTGACATGGAGGAATGGTCTAAGACAGTGACATGGAGGAATGGTCTAAGACAGTGACATGGAGGGATGGTCTAAGATAGTGACATGGAGGGATGGTCTAAGACAGTGACATGGGGGAATGGTCTAAGACAGTGACATGGAGGGATGGTCTAAGACAGTGACATGGTGGGATGGTCTAAGACAGTGACATAGGGGGATGATCTAAGACAGTGACATGGAGGGATGGTCTAAGACAGTGACATGGAGGAATGGTCTAAGACAGTGACATGGGGGAATGGTGTAAGACAGTGACATGGTGGGATGGTCTAAGACAGTGACATAGGGGGATGGTCTAAGACAGTGACATGGAGAGATGGTCTAAGACAGTGACATGGAGGGATGGTCTAAGACAGTGACATGGAGGGATGGTCTAAGACAGTGACATGGAGTGATGGTCTAAGACAGTGACATGGAGGAATGGTGTAATTCAGTGACATAGGGGGATATTCTAAGACAGTGACATGGAGGAATGGTGTAATTCAGTGACATAGGGGGATATTCTAAGACAGTGACATGGAGGGATGGTCTAAGACAGTGACATGGGGTGGGGGATGATGATCTAAGACAATGACATGTAGGGATGGTCTAAGACAGTGACATGGAGGGATGGTCTAAGACAGTGATATGAAGGGATGGTCTAAGACAGTGACATGGGGGGGGGGATGATCTAAGACAGTGACTTGGAGGGATGGTCTAAGACAGTGACATAAGTGGGGTGATGGTCTAAGACAGTGACATGGGGGAATGGTCTAAGACAGTGACATGGAGGGATGGTCTAAGACAGTGACATGGAGGGATGGTCTAAGACAGTGACATGGAGGAATGGTCTAAGACAGTGACATGGAGGAATGGTCTAAGACAGTGACATGGAGGGATGGTCTAAGATAGTGACATGGAGGGATGGTCTAAGACAGTGACATGGGGGAATGGTCTAAGACAGTGACATGGAGGGATGGTCTAAGACAGTGACATGGTGGGATGGTCTAAGACAGTGACATAGGGGGATGATCTAAGACAGTGACATGGAGGGATGGTCTAAGACAGTGACATGGAGGAATGGTCTAAGACAGTGACATGGGGGAATGGTGTAAGACAGTGACATGGAGGGATGGTCTAAGACAGTGACATGGAGGGATGGTCTAAGACAGTGACATGGAGGGATGGTCTAAGACAGTGACATGGTGGGATGGTCTAAGACAGTGACATAGGGGGATGGTCTAAGACAGTGACATGGAGAGATGGTCTAAGACAGTGACATGGAGGGATGGTCTAAGACAGTGACATGGAGGGATGGTCTAAGACAGTGACATGGAGTGATGGTCTAAGACAGTGACATGGAGGAATGGTGTAATTCAGTGACATAGGGGGATATTCTAAGACAGTGACATGGAGGAATGGTGTAATTCAGTGACATAGGGGGATATTCTAAGACATTGACATGGAGGGATGGTCTAAGACAGTGACATGGGGTGGGGGATGATGATCTAAGACAATGACATGTAGGGATGGTCTAAGACAGTGACATGGAGGAATGGTCTAAGACAGTGACATGGAGGGATGGCCTAAGACAGTGACATGGAGGGATGGTCTAAGACAGTGACATGGGGGAATGGTGTAAGACAGTGACATGGAGGAATGGTCTAAGACAGTGACATGGGGGGATGGTCTAAGACAGTGACATGAAGGGATGGTCTAAGACAGTGACATGGTGGGATGGTCTAAGACAGTGACATAGGGGGATGGTCTAAGACAGTGACATGGAGTGATGGTCTAAGACAGTGACATGGAGGAATGGTGTAAGACAGTGACATGGAGGGATGGTCTAATGCAGTGGCATGGAGGGATGGTCTAAGACAGTGACATGGAGGGATGGTCTAAGACAGTGACATGGTGGGATGGTCTAAGACAGTGACATGGAGGGATGGTCTAAGACAGTGACATGGAGGAATGGTCTAAGACAGTGACATGGGGGAATGGTGTAAGACAGTGACATGGAGGGATGGTCTAAGGCAGTGACATGGAGGGATGGTCTAAGACAGTGACATGGAGGGATGGTCTAAGACAGTGACATGGTGGGATGGTCTAAGACAGTGACATAGGGGGATGGTCTAAGACAGTGACATGGAGGGATGGTCTAAGACAGTGACATGGAGGAATGGTCTAAGACAGTGACATGGGGGAATGGTGTAAGACAGTGACATGGAGGGATGGTGTAAGACAGTGACATGGAGGGATGGTCTAAGGCAATGACATGGAGGGATGGTCTAAGACAGTGACATGGAGGGATGGTCTAAGACAGTGACATGGAGGAATGGTGTAAGACAGTGACATGGAGGGATGGTCTAAGGCAATGACATGGAGGGATGGTCTAAGACAGTGACATGGAGGGATGGTCTAAGACAGTGACATGGGGGAATGGTCTAAGACAGTGACATGGGGGAATGGTGTAAGACAGTGACATGGAGGAATGGTCTAAGACAGTGACATGGGGGAATGGTGTAAGACAGTGACATGGAGGGATGGTGTAAGACAGTGACATGGAGGGATGGTCTAAGGCAATGACATGGAGGGATGGTCTAAGACAGTGACATGGAGGAATGGTCTAAGACAGTGACATGGGGGAATGGTGTAAGACAGTGACATGGAGGGATGGTCTAAGGCAATGACATGGAGGGATGGTCTAAGACAGTGACATGGAGGGATGGTCTAAGACAGTGACATGGTGGGATGGTCTAAGACAGTGACATAGGGGGATGGTCTAAGAGAGTGACATGGAGGGATGGTCTAAGACAGTGACATGGAGGAATGGTCTAAGACAGTGACATGGGGGAATGGTGTAAGACAGTGACATGGAGGGATGGTCTAAGGCAGTGACATGGAGGGATGGTCTAAGACAGTGACATGGAGGGATGGTCTAAGACAGTGACATGGAGGGATGGTCTAAGACAGTGACATGGAGGGATGGTCTAAGACAGTGACATGGAGGGATGGTCTAAGACAGTGACATGGAGGCATGGTCTAAGACAGTGACATGGGGGAATGGTGTAAGACAGTGACATGGAGGGATGGTCTAATACAGTGACATGGGGGGGGGGGTTCTAAGACATTGACATGGGGATGGTCTATGACATTGACATGGAGTGATGCTCTAAGACATTAACATGGAGGGATGGTCTAAGACATTGACATGGAGTGATGCTCTAAGACATTAACATGGAGGGATGGTCTAAGACATTGACATGGAGGGATGGTCTAAGACATTGACATGGGGATGCTCTAAGACATTGACATGGAGTGATGCTCTAAGACATTAACATGGAGGGATGGTCTAAGACATTGACATGGAGGGATGGTCTAAGACATTGACATGGGGATGCTCTAAGACATTGACATGGAGTGATGCTCTAAGACATTAACATGGAGGGATAGTCTAAGACATTGACATGGAGGGATGGTCTAAGACATTTACATAATCAGCGTAGATTCTTATCAACTTCAATAATGCGCCCACAATTTGTATATTAAATGGGCCAGATGAGTTGCTGATTTTCATTGATAGTGTATATTATTATTGTCGTCATCATCGTCCCCATCATCATCATGGTATTTATTATTACCATCATCATGTGCACATGGCTGATTGCGAATCTTGAATATTGTATACATGTGGTTGCGTAATCTATTGTGTCCTGTTCTGAGGAGCAGAATAATGACTTGTTCTGGTCTGTCCATAACGTGGCAATCGTCTTGAGCAGGTTTTGGTAGCCTTCTGACTGATTTGATCATTCTTTTCTTTTGGTGGTATGTAATGGGCACATCAGGCTGTTCTTCCTTTGCTCCTTCCTTAGCCAATCGATCAGCTCTGTCGTTTCCTGGTACTCCACAGTGGGGTGGTATCCACTATATGGGGACCTTATGCTGACTGCTAAGTTCAGAATGTAATGTTCTTAGTACTGGCAATTTCCCAGACAAAAGCGCCTCGAGTACTGATTTTGCATCTGTCAATAGCACCACAGGTTGTGTACCATGGCTGGTATTTAGTACTTTCTCTGTTGCTATCTTGATTGCCTCAATTTCAGCATCATAGTTATGGCAGTACTTTCCTGTTGGAACTCTGGCTCCCTAGTATTATTTGGGTATTCTATGTACACTCCCGCTCCTCCATTTCGAACAGCATTTTGTGCTGACCCATCTGTGTAGACTCGGATCCAGAGGTCCTGTGGGTTTTCGTCATCAAGGAAGCTGAGAGCGGCTGTTCTGTGCTATACACGGTTATGTTCTTCATTGTCAAATATGCCTCTCATTTTTTTTTCTGGATTTGTGGTGATAGTCTATGTTCATCTTTCCATGGAGTTCGCTCTGGAATAGTTGTCAGTGGGATACCAACTGTGGGAAGATCGGTGGTCTCTCCGCAGAGTCGTTTGGCCTGGTAGATAAAACTACTTCTTTTCAACCGTCCGATAGACATTGACATGGGGGCATGGTCTGAGACAGTGACATGGGAGAATGGCCTAAGTCAGTGACACAGAGGTATGGTCTAAGATAGTGACATGGGGGAATGGTCTAAGACAGTGACATGGAGGGATGGTCTAAGACAGTGACATGGAGGGATGGTCTAAGACAGTGATATGAAGGGATGGTCTAAGACAGTGACATGGGGGGGGGGGATGATCTAAGACAGTGACTTGGAGGGATGGTCTAAGACAGTGACATAAGTGGGGTGATGGTCTAAGACAGTGACATGGGGGAATGGTCTAAGACAGTGACATGGAGGGATGGTCTAAGACAGTGACATGGAGGGATGGTCTAAGACAGTGACATGGAGGAATGGTCTAAGACAGTGACATGGAGGAATGGTCTAAGACAGTGACATGGAGGGATGGTCTAAGATAGTGACATGGAGGGATGGTCTAAGACAGTGACATGGGGGAATGGTCTAAGACAGTGACATGGAGGGATGGTCTAAGACAGTGACATGGTGGGATGGTCTAAGACAGTGACATAGGGGGATGATCTAAGACAGTGACATGGAGGGATGGTCTAAGACAGTGACATGGAGGAATGGTCTAAGACAGTGACATGGGGGAATGGTGTAAGACAGTGACATGGAGGGATGGTCTAAGACAGTGACATGGAGGGATGGTCTAAGACAGTGACATGGAGGGATGGTCTAAGACAGTGACATGGTGGGATGGTCTAAGACAGTGACATAGGGGAATGGTCTAAGACAGTGACATGGAGAGATGGTCTAAGACAGTGACATGGAGGGATGGTCTAAGACAGTGACATGGAGGGATGGTCTAAGACAGTGACATGGAGTGATGGTCTAAGACAGTGACATGGAGGAATGGTGTAATTCAGTGACATAGGGGGATATTCTAAGACAGTGACATGGAGAAATGGTGTAATTCAGTGACATAGGGGGATATTCTAAGACAGTGACATGGAGGGATGGTCTAAGACAGTGACATGGGGTGGGGGATGATGATCTAAGACAATGACATGTAGGGATGGTCTAAGACAGTGACATGGAGGAATGGTCTAAGACAGTGACATGGAGGGATGGCCTAAGACAGTGACATGGAGGGATGGTCTAAGACAGTGACATGGAGGAATGGTGTAAGACAGTGACATGGAGGGATGGTCTAAGACAGTGACATGGGGGGATGGTCTAAGACAGTGACATGAAGGGATGGTCTAAGACAGTGACATGGTGGGATGGTCTAAGACAGTGACATGGAGGGATGGTCTAAGACAGTGACATGGAGGAATGGTCTAAGACAGTGACATGGGGGAATGGTGTAAGACAGTGACATGGAGGGATGGTCTAAGGCAGTGACATGGAGGGATGGTCTAAGACAGTGACATGGAGGGATGGTCTAAGACAGTGACATGGTGGGATGGTCTAAGACAGTGACATAGGGGGATGGTCTAAGACAGTGACATGGAGGGATGGTCTAAGACAGTGACATGGAGGAATGGTCTAAGACAGTGACATGGGGGAATGGTGTAAGACAGTGACATGGAGGGATGGTGTAAGACAGTGACATGGAGGGATGGTCTAAGGCAATGACATGGAGGGATGGTCTAAGACAGTGACATGGAGGGATGGTCTAAGACAGTGACATGGTGGAATGGTCTAAGACAGTGACATAGGGGGATGGTCTAAGAGAGTGACATGGAGGGATGGTCTAAGACAGTGACATGGAGGAATGGTCTAAGACAGTGACATGGGGGAATGGTGTAAGACAGTGACATGGAGGGATGGTCTAAGGCAGTGACATGGAGGGATGGTCTAAGACAGTGACATGGAGGGATGGTCTAAGACAGTGACATGGAGGGATGGTCTAAGACAGTGACATGGAGGGATGGTCTAAGACAGTGACATGGAGGGATGGTCTAAGACAGTGACATGGAGGAATGGTCTAAGACAGTGACATGGGGGAATGGTGTAAGACAGTGACATGGAGGGATGGTCTAAGACAGTGACATGGGGGGGGGGGTGTTCTAAGACATTGACATGGGGATGGTCTATGACATTGACATGGAGTGATGCTCTAAGACATTAACATGGAGGGATGGTCTAAGACATTGACATGGAGTGATGCTCTAAGACATTAACATGGAGGGATGGTCTAAGACATTGACATGGAGGGATGGTCTAAGACATTGACATGGGGATGCTCTAAGACATTGACATGGAGTGATGCTCTAAGACATTAACATGGAGGGATGGTCTAAGATATTGACATGGAGGGATGGTCTAAGACATTGACATGGGGATGCTCTAAGACATTGACATGGAGTGATGCTCTAAGACATTAACATGGAGGGATGGTCTAAGACATTGACATGGAGGGATGGTCTAAGACATTTACATAATCAGCGTAGATTCTTATCA
>OY992876.1:303751775-303801775 GCA_963921405.1 Cepaea hortensis | reverse complement strand
AAAGAAAGAAAGAAAGAAAGAAAGAAAGAAAGAAAGAAAGAAAGAAAGAAAGAAAGAAAGATACGTTCGTCAGACAGGGTAATGAAACTCGGACAGGCAGGCGAAATCAAGTGAACTGTACAAGAAAAAGATGAGAAACTGACAGACAGGCGGCCCCCCAGGCATCAAGCACGACCTCCTAATCATGCAAATTGCCACAATCTACATGGAGGCTGGGACCTGTCTTAACTGTAGGCTGGGACCTGTCTCATCTGTAGGCTGAGACCTGTCTTGGCTGGGGCCTGATAGGACGGCCAGATACGGTTCGACTCGAGTACCAGAACCGATGGTGGGGAACATACATGTTGTTGATTGGACACACGCCGTTGTGTGAGAGGGCGTTGTGTGTGTGTGTGTGTGTGTGTGTGTGTGTGTGTGTGTGTGTGTGTGTGAAAAGGGGGAGGGAGTGTCAGTAATAGTAGACTGTCGTTGTAGTAGTCGTGGTGGTGGTTGTAGTCGTGGTGGTTGTTGTAGTCGTGGTGGTTGTTGTAGTCGTGGTGGTTGTTGTAGTCGTGGTGGTTGTTATAGTCGTAGTCAAGGAGTAGTTGTTGTATTGAGAAACTGGGATCGTAAAACAAAAAGTTAGTTGGATATCCTTTGCAGGACGTTTGCAGTCAACACCAGCAATTTTGCTGGTATTGATGTCTTGGCCACGTATGAAAAACAGCTGCGCGCGATTGGGCAGCGGATCGCGTCACGCTGGTTACTTACGGAGACATGTCAGCCGGTCGTTCAGAATGGCAAACTACTGAACGTAAAACTTGCCAAGACATCATCAGCAGCTGAAAAATGCTAGTGTTGACTGCAATGTCCTGTAAATGATATGCGGAAAAAAAATATCTTGGCAAGTTTACGTTCAGTAGTTTGCCATTGATTTCTGAACGACCGGCACCAATACAATTTCGTAAATAAAAAAAAACAGCGCGACACAGTCTGCTGCTAAATCGTGCGCAGCAGTGTTTCGAACGCGGGTATACGGAATTACGAACCGCGTCCGTAACGCCTTCGGCAAGTAGGTCGGCTTGGGATCGTAAACATTCTAGAGAAAAATAATAAAGTAAGAGAGAGAGAGAGAGAGAGAGAGAGAGAGAGAGAGAGAGAGAGAGAGAGAGAGAGAGAGAGAGAGAGAGAGAGAGAGAGAGAGAGAGAGAGAGAACGAACAAACGAACGAAGGAACTTTATTTTCAAAGGGTAACAAACTGGGCACGCAGGCCTGTCTTACATTCGGCCCTTCCAATCACTCATCTTTCATCCATCAATAGTGCATGGTACATTCATATAGGAAAATGTATTGTCAAATGAATGCTGTAAACATACACATTGCATATTATCATGTTATGAGACATGCAGACACACGTGAACACGCACATTCGTACAAACACACATACCTACATACATACTTACATCATTTAACATACAAATACACACTCTCTCGCATATACATACATTCAATCACAATCACAAACTCGATGACAAATGTTTACCTATGCACACACACGTATAGATACATACAAACACACGTCTCCCCACACATCCTCAGACACACATCCCTATACACATACACCCACCCACACACATCCCACTTCACAAACCTACCCAACCACACATCCCCCACCCACACATCCCCAACCCACCCACCAACACCCACACATCCTCCATCCGCACACACACACAGACCTCATCCACCGAGAGAGACAGAGACAGAGAGAGAGAAAGAGAGAGAGAGAGAGAGAGAGAGAGAGAGAGAGAGCGGTGGATGAGTTGTTAACAGGCATGACTGTGGTTGTAGTGGTCGTGGTTGTTGTAATAGTAGTCATGTAATTGAAGCTGTGTAGAGATGTTGATATCGTTCACACGACAGAGATTCCACTTCCAAGCGTTACCTGGAAGCTGTTGTGGTAGGACGAGGAGGAGGATTAGGAGGAGGATGAAGAAGATAAGGAAGAAATGTACTAGTGATAATAGTCGCATAAGTAGAAGAAGAACAGTTCACTCATTGGTGCATAAAATGTAACTTCCACTATTGTTTGTATGGGCCAGCAGGTTGGCCTAGACGTGTCGTACATAGGACAGTTGTGTAGTATGCTATGTTATGTCGTCACTACACAATGGGCATTCCATGCGTACTCAGTCATCCGGTGTAGTAACCACCAGCCCAAAGCATCTTTGCTGAATATTCCCATGAATAGTTGGTTACGGAATCGTCTCTCTTGACCTCGAAAGATGATATTGCTACACCTGACCAGGTTTCCCTCCAAATTCGCGTAGCCGGGCTAGAGTCGGAGTCTCGTCAATAGACTAGACGTCAACCGAGTCGGTACTGCATTAATTAACTCAGACATGCCCATGCTTCTTCCCGTTTGTCATCATCCGGTGCCTTGCCGGCTGGCGTGGGCTATTATGCCTCTCGACAAATTACGATCTCCGACGACGTCATGGATCGATTGGCGTGTTGCCTCTCTTCCGTGCCATGAAACAAGACTGTCAATAATCTTCTCACGCTGTCTTCCTTTCTCTCTTTCTGCAAATATTTCCGGTTGTCGCAACATGTTCCAGTTTTTGTCTTCTCATAACGTGGCCAAAAAAAGATGACTGCCTATTCCTGGTGTTTGTAATAAGTTGCCTTTGTCAGCTTCCCCTAAAACGTCCTGATTGCTCATATTGGCTGTCCAATTAATTTTTAGCATTCTTCTATAAAAACCACATCTCCAAGGCTTCCAGGAATTTTTCACCTGTTTACTAATTGTCCAGGATTCGCAGCCGTATGTTAACATTTGTTAATGTAGCATACAATAATTCTTTTTCTAACTTAAAAGGACAGTGCACAAAACGTTCTTCATATTATAGAATGCAGTTTTTGCTCGTCTTTTTCTGTTCTTTATCTCAGTGATGCATCTTCCATCTGATGTTTTCCATTTACCTAGCTAGATATTTGAATTTCTGCACTTGCCAGTATGTATTGGTGTAATATTTATCAACTGATCTGCACGTTCATTATTTTTAACTCTGGTAATTCTCTTTGCGAACATCCAAGTGAGTGATATGAGGCACGACTTCCGAATGCTGTCTATCTGTTCAGAGCTGAGACTGCCAAATGCGATATTTAGCACGTTCGTGGAATCTGATATGACAATCGCGTGCGTTATTTTAAGAGCATGCATCTTTCACATTATAACATACGCATGTGAGACCTGAACACTTACTAAACAAGCTGAACAGCGCATTAATGCCTTTGATATAAATTATATAGACAAGTTATAAAAATATCTTGGATACAGAAAAGAACAAATGCATTAATACGACAAGATTCGAACTTTGAAGAAGATTGGCTACTAAAAACGATACAAAAAAGAAAATTGAAATATTTTGGTCACTTAAAACGTCATATACCATTTGGAGAGAACAAAAATGGAGGGGTATATGCCCGGGAAGAGAGGAAGAAGAAAGCCAAAGAGAAGATGAGTGCAGGAAGTAGAAGATGATCTCCAGATGGGTGTATCGGACGCGGAGAATCTTGCTTATGACTGAGAAGTTTTCCGGAAGTTTGTTATGGGAGTGAGGTTCTGCGAAGGACATACTACTGAATGAATGAATGAATGAATGAATGAATGAATGAATGAACGAATGAATGGTATGGAAGCTAGATTCTGCAAAGGACATGCTACTTAATAAATGAATAAATCACGTATGTGGTTTCTGCCCTACTGCCCAAACGAGTGCTCTAGAGGCAGCTGTGATCTCCATTGTCAGGCTTGTTGTTGTCTGGATCGCACCGCTGTCATCTTTATTCTTGGTGTATCTAATCTCGATTGGCAATGTTAATGTTGTCTAGAGTGCCCCGATGTCCTCTTTAATCTTGGAATATGTGATCTGCTGTCTGCAGCTCCAATCCGCATAGGATATTGCCGATTTGCCCATCGTAAATTTTCCATTTTTCGCGCACCTTAAATTTTGCACGGAGTCCGTGCACTGTACTGCGATTTTCCATTTGTAAATTATTCAAAAAAAAAAAAAAAAAAGATTGAGCACCTATAGAGATATTCGTACGCAAGAAAAGTAATCCATTACAAACCAACTCACACATAACTACTACACGTAAGTTTGAAAATCCTTCACTAATAATTTCCCCTCCAAGGCAGAATTCAAGGGAAACAAATAATGCCAGCTTATATTATCTCCCGTCTCGTTAGCCGACTTGCCCCACTTATCGATCCCTGCATTGCCTTCCCTTAACTACGGCCCATTCTTGCCTGGACGAAGGCTGCTATGCATTTTCTCTGGGCCATTTTGAACTGGTGAAATAGTGATACATATTTTTAGGCGTCCGGAAAATTTTCTGGTATTCCTGAATTGTTTGTATGACTTGGGGCGTGTGTTTTCTGAAGTTATGGGGGTGGATTGATGTTCTGGGGGATGTTCATGGATGATTAAGACTATTTTTCTGAGATGGATGTCAATAGTGACGGGAGTTTTGCGTTGGATGTTTTTTACATATGCATATATATTTTGTTTATTTTTGGCGCAGGCTTTATTTTTAAAATGCAACCTAGTTTCTGACGAGCTGGCCACAAAAATGATGTACTTTTAAGTAAAGAAGTGAAGTGCCCAGATACTCTCCTTGAGGCGAGTTAGGTACGATGGCGGCCGGCTGTTGCTGAATTGACTGGTTTGCCTTTTCGGTTCATGAGTGCATTTTTCTGGAGACTCCTGGGAGTCATCGCTGGAGCTACGGAGTTCGTGCTTTGTGCGGTGCTTTCGGCGGGTCGCCCTGCGGAAAGAGACCGAGCCATATGAAATAAAACCCGGGTCAATGAAGTCTTTCTGGTGACTGCCGATTCTAACGACGATGAACTGTATTTTTCGTGGAGGCCTTTTGTTGGCATTCTGGCGGCGGCATTATGCACAGTGTACCTGTGCGGGCTGTTGGCTTGCCGAGACTCTTGTCTTTTCCACCTTTCACATTGAGCAATGGGGAGCTCAGCCGGTCACCGTGGCCAAAAGCTTGCGAACGCGGTTCGTGAGTCGGATACCAGACGTTCGAAACTCAGCTGCGACCGATTTGTGCAGCAGACCGTGTCGCATTGTGTTATAACGTGCTGATATTGGAGCCGGTCGTACAGAAAGCAATGGCAAACTACTGAACGTAACACTTGCCTAGTACATCAACAGTAGCTGAAATATGCTGGTATTGACTGCAACGTCCCGTAAGGGATACGCAACAATTTAAAAAAAAATTGGGAGCATTTTGTGGGATATTCACTGGTACAGGAACGGAGTATAATGGGGACGACCCGTTTCCGTGAAGTTGGAACCGCGACTAACTAACTAACTAACTAACTAACTAACTAACTAACTAACTAACTAACTAACTAACTAACTAACTAACTAACTAACTAATTAACTAACTAACTAACTAACTAACTAATCAACTAACTAACTAACTGATTAACTAACTGACTGACTGACTGACTGACTGACTGACCGACCGACTGACTGATTGACTGACTAACTAACTCACTAACCCACTAACCAACTAACTAACAAACTATCTATCTAACTAACTAACTGACTGACTGACTGACTTGATTGACTGATTGACTGACTAACTAACTAACTATCTAACTGACTGACTGACTGACTGACTGACTAACTGACTGACTGACTGACTGACTGATTGACTGACTAACTAACTCACTAACCCACTAACCAACTAACTAACAAACTATCTATCTAGCTAACTAACTGACTGACTGACTGACTTGATTGACTGATTGACTGACTAACTAACTAACTATCTAACTGACTGACTGACTGACTGACTGACTGACTGACTGACTGACTGACTGACTAACTAACCAACTAACTAACTATCTAACTAAATAACTATCTAACTAACTAACTAACGGACTGACTGACTGACTAACCATCTAACTAAATAACTATCTAACTAACTAACTAACTAACTGACTGACTGACTAACTGACTGACTGACTGACTGACTGAATGACTGAATGACTGACTAACTGACTAATTAACTAACTAACTAGGTATATGGTGCTAACCCCATAGTTTTATAGACCAGTCAGTCCTTGATGGGTGATGTGGTCAGTATTACAACCGCCGCCTTTACCCGGACCCACTATTAGCTGAGTCGATCTTGGAGCCTTGGTAAATCGCCTCGATGCGAATTCGAACTCATGACCCCAAGTCCAGCAGGCTAGAGTCTAGCCCAACGCCACCGCGGCTTTATGTGTATATGTTGCCAGCGCCGTGTTGTCATAGATCAATCGACACTCGCTGGTTGATGTGGTTATCGTCACGCCTCCCACTTTAGCTTCCCATGACCTTTCCCGGTACCCATTTTCCCTTTTAATGAAATCCAGCGCTGTTATTACCCCCACTTTAGTCCTGATTTTATCATTTCTGATCTTCTCTATTCTTGATACGTTGAGTTTTATTCTCAGGAATCTCATTTCCGTTATTATAATTTTTCTTTTCTCTGTGTCTGTCATTGTCCAGGTTTGACATTAGTGTTATAGAGTTGGTAGGAAGATTGTTTACTGTTCCATAAACACATTGTTTACCCTTTTTATCCCCCCCCCCCCCCCCCAAAAAAAAAAAAAAAAAAAAAACAACAACAAGAACAAGAACAAGGCCCAGTCTGAAGATCAGGACTTCTAAATGATGACAGCGGTGCATAATTAGATCAGCAAGCGTGTGCTTTCATATGCAGATCCACAGAATTGAGCTGGATCTGCGGAATGAAGGAAAAACTAACTGTCGTCTCGATAGCCTGTGAGACATGCAGAACAATACCAATATTTGGTTAATATTTAGCAACATATCGCGTTCGAGACACAGCTGCGAGAGATTTTGAAGTATACAGCCTTGCGCTGGTTTTAATATCACGGTAATGGTGCCGGTCGTTCAGAAAGCCATGGCAAACAATTGAACGTAATCTTGCCAAAAGATCTCAAACAGTCAAAATATGCTGGAGTTGATTGCGACGTCCTGTAAAGGATATGCAACTAACTTGGTCTAAAGAAAGAGAGTGTGTTCCGAAACAGGACCTGCTAGAGGGTCTGTGACGTCACAGGGCCATCATATTTTGTAGGCCGGAGTGCACGCAGGACAGGTGGTCAGTCTTGCTCTCCCTTAGCGAGACGACGAACTCAGGCATCGAACCCTCGCCCCACCGCGATCATAACAATAGCAGCCTAGTTCTGAATGTGAATTTCGCTAACGCACTGGTTGCTTCTGGAGTCTCCTTGGCGACATGGTTCAGCCGTCTGCCTAGCGCTCCGAAGGCTGTGGGTTCGATTCCGGACCACGATATTCGGTACAAGAGTGCAATTTTCTCGCAGACTCCTGGCTGTCGTCGCTGGAGCTACGGAGTTCGTGCTTTGTGAAACGCTTTAAACAGGCCGCCCTGTGGACAGAGACTGAGCCATATGGTGGTAATACCCGGAGCAATGAAGTCAATCCTCTCACCTTTAACTCATTAATTACCATGGAATAATAATTCGTCTTAAGCTACTTCCCGTATCTGCAGTGGGATTTTATATCACTGAAATTGTCGTCACTGCGTTATAATACGAGTACAACATTGTCTGCTACCATATTAACGACTTTGAAGTCATAACATTGACACACCCCTACTTTCCATTTTCCGCCATCAATCGTTGTTAGGTTCAAACCTTCTGTTTGTTTGGCACCGAATACATTAACCCCCTTTCCCCCCCCCCTCCCACCCCCAACCCACGGCCTCTCTCCAGTTAAATTAGATGTCGCTCAGTGGTTAGCTCGCTTGCCGGCCAACCTGGTGGGCGTGTAATCGAATCACAAGAGAGGCGAATTATTGTCATTGATCTGGGTTCGACTCAGCCTAAAATGGGTACCAGAAAATACTCTGTGATATTCACGACACCACACATCCAGCACCGGTTGATCTATACAGATGTGTGATATTCACGACATCACACTGCCAGCGTCGGTTGATCTATACAGGTGTGTGATATTCACGACATCACACATCCAGCGTCGGTTGATCTATACAGATGTGTGATATTCACCACATCACACATCCAGCATCGGTTGATCTATACAGATGTGTAATATTCACGACATCACACTGCCAGCGTCGGTTGATCTATACAGATGTGTGATATTCACAACATCCAGCGTCGGTTGATCTATACAGGTGTGTGATATTCACGACATCCAGCGTCGGTTGATCTATACAGATGTGTGATATTCACGACATCACACTACCAGCGTCGGTTGATCTATACAGATATGTGATATTCACCACATCACACATCCAGCATCGGTTGAGCTATACAGATGTGTAATATTTTAGACATCACACTGCCAGTGTCAGTTGATCTATACAGATGTGTGATATTCACGACATCACACATCCTGTGTCGGTTGATCTATACAGATGTGTGATATTCACGACGTCACACATCCAGTGTCAGTTGATCTATACAGATGTGTGATATTCACGACATCACACATCCTGTGTCGGTTGATCTATACAGATGTGTGATATTCACGACATCACACATCCAGCGTCGGTTGATCTATACAGATGTGTGATATTTACGACATCACACATCCAGCGTCGGTTGATCTGTACAAATGTGTGATATTCACGACATCACACATCCTGTGTCGGTTGATCTATACAGATGTGTGATATTCACGACATCACACATCCTGTGTCGGTTGATCTGTACAGATGTGTGATATTCACGACATCACACATCCAGTGTCGGTTGATCTGTACAGATGTGTGATATTCACGACATCACACATCCAGCGTCGGTTGATCTATACAGATGTGTGATATTCACGACATCACACATCCAGCGTCGGTTGATCTATACAGATGTGTGATATTCACGACATCACACATCCAGCGTCGGTTGATCTATACAGATGTGTGATATTCACGACATCACACATCCAGCGTCGGTTGATCTATACAGATGTGTGATATTTACGACATCACACATCCAGCGTCGGTTGATCTGTACAGATGTGTGATATTCACGACATCACACATCCAGTGTCGGTTGATCTATACAGATGTGGTAAGTGGTATTACGTGCAGGAGACCCTTGTACACGTCCGAAGCACCGTCCACACAAGGGTGTCAAAACCATAACTGTCATTTACTGCCAATATATTAACGTGCGATGTATGGCGCGGGGGTGGGAGGGGGGGGGGGGGGTGAGGTCTTGAGCTTGAGAAATTAAGGCCGCCTAGCTAATGCAGTCGCCGTGAATTGTGGGGATTGCTGTCTTCTTTTTTCCCCCGACAGAAAAATTAAAACTCCACATCTCACCGAGGATTCTAACCCGGGTCTCCCGAAGCAGAATCCAACAACCTAGCAACTCGGCCAGCCGCTCCATGTGTCGATTATGTGTGTGTTGAAAGGAGTATTTGAGTGTGTATGTGTCGGTTATGTGTGTGTGTATGGGGGGGGGGGGGGGGAGAGAGAAGAGTATATGTCTGTGTATGTGTCGATTATGTGTGTGTGGGAAGGAGTGTATATGTCGATTATGTGTGTGTGGGAAGGAGTGTATGTGTATGTATGTGTCGATTATGTGTGTGTGGGAAGGAGTGTATATGTCGATTATGTGTGTGTGGGAAGGAGTGTATGTGTATGTATGTGTCGATTATGTGTGTGTGGGAAGGAGTGTATATGTAGATTGTGGATTGTGTGTGTGTATGTGTGTGTGTGTGTGTGTGTGTGTGTGTGTGTGTGTGGGAAGGAGTATATGTGTGTGTATGTGTCGATTATATGTGTGTGGGAAGGAGTATATGTGCGTGTATGTATCGATTATGTGTGTGTGGAAAGGAGAGTATGTGTGTGCTTTGCTTTATGTATGATTGGGGATATATGGGCGTGAGAGAGAGAGAGAGAGAGAGAGAGAGAGAGAGAGATGCCGAAGAGAGAGAGAGAGAGAGAGAGAGAGAGAGAGAGAGAGAGAGAGAGAGAGAGAGAGAGAGAGCATATTATGTATGTATAAGTAAATGTTTGTTAGTGAGTTTGTGATTGTGAGTGAGAGTATGTGTATGCGAGGGAGTGTTAGTTGCATGTCCTTTACAGGATGTAGCAGTCAACCCTAGCACTTTATGGCTGTTCGTGATTCCTTGACAAGTTTACGTTCAGTAGTGTGCCATTGCTTTCTGAACGACTGGCACCCATACCATTTCATTAAAAACAACAACGTAAGGCGGTCTGCAGCCAAATCGCCTGAAGCTGTGTTTCGTGCGCCGTATGCAGGATTACGAACTGCGTCTGTAACGACTTCGCCACGGAGCGGACTATGGAGAGTATATTTGTATGTTATTGAGAGGGTGGTCTCTAAATGATTAAGTGTGTATGTATGTATGCGTCTGATAATGTGGTAAAATGCAATATTTATGTTCACAAACATTTATTTGACAATATTTCTTTTGCCTTTGAGAATATAACACGCAGAATAGATCATTGATGTACGAAAGATGCGCGAGTGGAAGTGCCGAATGTAAGACGGGTCTGCGTGCCCAATTTGTGACCCTTTGAAAATAAAGTTCGTTCGTTCCACCAACCCTCGCCACAAACTCGCAGGCACTTCTTTCACCTCTTGGAGAAGAGCCATCCGTGTTGATGATTACACCACCTGGTCGCGAATTGCCGTGGATCAGTTGTTGCATGTCCCATTCAGTGCAGTCTGCCCGCGAATCCTTGCGTTAACGATCCAATGTGATTATGAAAACGCACAACTCCGACTTTTCTATTGGCATTCTGACCCACTCATTTCCTCTTCCAATGTACTCAAGAATGTACACTTCTCTGTTTGTGCCCTCTGAGCTTTCCATGATTTTCCTCTGATCAGCCTGTGGCCTTTACTGCGTCCAGGGCTTCGTACAGGTTGTGTTCCGTGTCTGCAGCTATTCGGAGATATGCTCATAATTTAGCCTGCAGCAACTTGATCCTGTCTGCAATCGTGGGTAGGCTAGGATATATCGCCTACATATTACTCGTACCAGTGTGTCCCTTGTGCATCCCATTATCACCTTCATCAGCTTCATTCTGTATGCGCCATAGTTTAACCAGCTGACTCTTTGAGACAGAGAGCAGTCCCAATTCATACTCAATTACTGAGAGAATCAGATGTTGATAGCGTGTGAACAATATTCTGTGCTCCATGTCCATTGCTTCCATGATTTCAACGCAACGACTCTCTTCTTGGGGATCTCATAACAGCTGCTTCCACATGATCCCTTAATGACCGGCTTCTATGATGTGTGTGTGTGTGTGTGTGTGTGTGTGTGTGTGTGTGTGTGTGTGTGTGTGTGTGTGTGTGTGTGTGTGTGTGTGTGTGTGTGTGTGTGTGTGTGTGTGTGTGTGTGTGTGTGTGTGTGTGTGTGTGTGTGTGTGTGTGTGTGTGTGTGTGTGTGTGTGTGTGTGTGTGTGTGTGTGTGTGTGTGTGTGTGTGTGTGTGTGTGTGTGTGTGTGTGTGTGTGTGTGTGTGTGTGTGTGTGTGTGTGTGTGTGTGTGTGTGTGTGTGTGTGTGTGTGTGTGTGTGTGTGTGTGTGTGTGTGTGTGTGTGTGTGTGTGTGTGTGTGTGTGTGTGTGTGTGTGTGTGTGTGTGTGTGTGTGTGTGTGTGTGTGTGTGTGTGTGTGTGTGTGTGTGTGTGTGTGTGTGTGTGTGTGTGTGTGTGTGTGTGTGTGTGTGTGTGTGTGTGTGTGTGTGTGTGTGTGTGTGTGTGTGTGTGTGTGTGTGTGTGTGTGTGTGTGTGTGTGTGTGTGTGTGTGTGTGTGTGTGTGTGTGTGTGTGTGTGTGTGTGTGTGTGTGTGTGTGTGTGTGTGTGTGTGTGTGTGTGTGTGTGTGTGTGTGTGTGTGTGTGTGTGTGTGTGTGTGTGTGTGTGTGTGTGTGTGTGTGTGTGAAGCAGAGCCATCACAATGTGTAGGCCTGAGGAATATGTAGCCAATTTATCCCTCATTTAGCAGGCGACAAGCCCAGACGTCGAACCATCATCCGACTGAGACCATATCATTATCAGCGTGATGCCCTATCAAATTCTCTAAAGCGTCGTTGGTACCAATCCAGATTCAATCAATCATGTACCATGCCGGAAAGCGTGGGCGATTATGACTCGCCATTTCACGCGATCACCAGAGTCGTGGATCAGCTAAGTGTTCCTGTCTCGTCCATGCCATGTGGCCAAGCCATCCAGGTATTTTCCTCTCGGTCTTCCTCTTGGTCTGTTCCCTTCGATCTTGCCAGTTGTCACTAAGTTCTCCAATCCATTTCTTCTCATAACATGTCCAAAATATTTTTACTGCCTACGTCTAATTTCTCTAATCAATTTACGATTTTCATTTGTCTCCTGTAATACTTGGTTATTGGTTTTTCTGTCTGTCCATGGTATTCTTTGCACTTTCCCCAGAAACCACATTTCTGAAGCCATCAGATGTTTTTTCAGCTTGACTGCACATTGTCCAAGTTTCACATTCATACAAAAGAAAAGTCTCTATGTATCCCCTCCACACTCTTTTCTCGTTTCAATTGACATATTTTTTATTGATCAGTATATTTTTCATCTTGCTAAAGGCGATTCTTGTTCTAATCTCTACAAGGCATCTCCCATCAGATGTTATGACTGTTCATAGATAATTGTACCGATTCACTTATTGAAGAGTATTCTAATTTACTTGTATATTACATTGTGGTATTTCGTTCTTCCTAGTGACGACCATAATCTGTGTCTTTTTATAATTTAATTCTAATCCCAGTTGTTCACTGTGTGCAACAACCACATCTACTAATTGTTGCAGATCCTGCTCATTGTCTGCAATCAATACTGTATCATCTGCATACAGATTACTGGACATTTTAAACAGGCCCTGTTTACCGCGATCTGCTTGTCAAAATGATTTTGTCCAATGTGTTTTTTCCGCTGCAGCGCACAGACAAAACACAGACATACATAGGACGGAGGGTCAGACATTCAGACAGACAGACAGACAGACAGACAGACGTAAAGGCAGACAGACAGACAGACAGACAGACAGACAGACAGACAGACAGACAGCCAGCCAGCCATACAGACAGACAGACAGACAGAAGGACGGACGGACGGACGGACGGACGGACGGACGGACGGACAGACAGACAGACAGACAGACGTAAAGGCAGACAGCCAGACAAACAGACAGCCAGCCAGACAGACAGCCAGCCAGCCAGCCAGGCAGGCAGGCAGCCAGCCAGCCTGCCAGCCAGCCAGACGGACGGACGGACGGACAGACAGACAGACAGACAGACGTAAAGGCAGACAGACAGACAGACAGACAGCCAGCCAGACAGACAGCCAGCCAGCCAGCCAGGCAGACAGGCAGCCAGCCAGCCTGCCAGCCAGCCAGACGGACGGACGGACGGACAGACAGACAGACGTAAAGACAGACAGACAGAAAGACAGCCAGCCAGACAGACAGCCAGCCAGCCAGCCGGACGGACGGACGGACGGACGGACGGACGGACGGACGGACGGACGGACGGACGGACGGACGGACGGACGGACGGACGGACGGACGGACGGACGGACGGACGGACGGACGGACGGACGGACAGACAGACAGACAGACAGACAGACAGACAGACAGACAGACAGACAGACAGACAGACAGACAGACAGACAGACAGACAGACAGACAGACAGACAGACAGACAGACAGACAGACAGACAGACAGACAGACAGACAGACAAACAGACAGACAGACAGACAGACAGACAGACAGACAGATAGATAGATAGATAGATAGATAGATAGATAGATAGATAGATAGATAGATAGATAGATAGATAGATAGATAGATAGATAGAACAGACTTTATTTTCAAAGGGTAACAATTTGGGCACGCAGGCCCTTCTTACATTCGGCCATGCCAATCACTCATCTTTCGTTCATCAATAGTGCATAGGAAAAAACATTGTCAAATGAATTTTGTAAACATAAACAATGCATATTACCATGTTATGAGACACATCCACCAACCACCCACACATGGCCCATTCACCCACACATCCCCCACCCAACTACACACACACCCCAGGCACACATAAATCCCCCCACCCATCCACCACATCCCCACACCTACACATCTCCCCACCCACACACACCTCCCACAACCACACATCCCATCCACCCACACCCCAAGCACACATAATTCCCCAACCCACAGATCCCCCACCCACTCACATATCCTCCACCCGTCTCATTACCCACCAACAATCACCCACCCACATATCCTCCTCCACCCACACACCTTCAATCACCACCCAGCCAACACATATCCCTCAACCACACATCCCCCATGCACACACACACATGATTGATTGATTGATTGATTTAGGAACCGACATCACAGCACGCACACACACACACACACACACACACATCTCCCCGCCAACTCACATATCCCGCACCCACCCACACACAAATTTCGCACCCACCCACATAATCTCCCATCTCCCCCAGCCCACTCAAAGATCCCGAGCCCACCCATACAAATATCCCCCGACCATCTCCTAACCTACACACACTCACCCACCCACATATCTTCTACCCATCCACACATCCTCCACCCACCCATCCCGCAACAAAACATCCCTTAACCACACATCCCTTAACCACACATCTCTTAACCACACCCCCTTATCCATATACAATCACCCACCCACACATCCTCTATACCCACCCACCCATCCTCCAGCAACACATCACTTAACCACACACCCCTACCCATATACACACATATCCCCACCCACACGCACATCTCCCTACCCATACACACATCCCTCACATACATCCCCACCCACCAACACATCCCCTATTCACAAACACACACCTCCCATCCATGCACGCCGAACCCACACACACATCCCCCGCCCATACACTCATCCCTCTCACACATCACTCCGCACACGTACTTACCCCTCAACCACTAACACCCACACATTCCTCACCCACTCATCAACACATACATCTCCCATCTACCCACCCACGCTCACACACCCCAACCACCCATCTAAACACACATCCCACACCCTCACAACATCCTTCACCCACCCGCACACCCACACCCAACCACACCCCAACCCACCCACACACATCCTTTATCCACACCCATCCCCCCTCCCACACAACACCACACCCACACACATCCCCAAGACAGACAGACAGACAGACAGACAGACAGGCAGATAGATAGATAGATAGATAGATAGATAGATAGATAGATAGATAGATAGATAGATAGATAGATAGATAGATAGATAGATAGATAGATAGATAGATAGATAGATAGATAGATAGATAGATAGATGGACGGACGGACGGACGGACGGACGGACGGACGGACGGACAGACAGACAGACAGACAGACAGATAGACAGATAGATAGATAGATAGATAGATAGATAGATAGATAGATAGATAGATAGATAGATAGATAGATAGATAGATAGATAGATAGATAGATAGATAGATAGATAGATAGATAGATAGATAAGAAGCTGAGGAACAGAGAGACATCGAAACGAACACAAATATGAGAAAATGTATACATTCTCAGGACGAACTGTGACCCCGCTGGCTGGATTATCACATTTCGGTACCTCATATATCTTTATCTGCCCTGTGGCAGACGACACGTGTGTTATGTTAGACCAGACTCTGGTTATGGCGGGACGGACAGCGGAGGCTGGAGAGAAAAAGCGCGCCCGATCAGACGATAGAACCTTCTCAAATACTCGTCTTGTTTACAAAGTGGGATCGGAGTCAGCGAGCAGAACTAGAGTCCATAGGGCATGTATGGGAGAAATCGACAACTGATCTAACGAGGAAATGGCAGAGAGTCGTCTATCTACCTCTCTATCGTTTTATTAGTCTGTTTGTCCGTCCGTCCATCCGCCCATCCATCCAACCATCCATCCATCCATCAATCCGTCCGTCCTTTGGTCTGTCTGTCTTCTTGCCTGCCTAATACCTACATCTGCTTGTCTATCTGTCCGTCAGTCCATCTCTCTATCTGTCTATTTGTCTGTCCGTTTGTCCGCCTCTCTGCCTACCTGCCTGCCTGTATACCTACCTACCTACCTATCTAACTACCTGCCCATCTATCCATTCATTCATCCACCTATCCTTCTATCCATCTACCCACCCATAAATTCATCCACCCTTCTATAAATACCCTGTCTGTCTGTCTGTCTGTCTGTCTGTCTGTCTGTCTGTCTGTCTGTCTGTCTGTCTGTCTGCCTTTACGTCTGTCTGTCTGCCTGTCTGTCTTTACGTCTGTCTGTCTGTCTGTCTGTCTGTCTGCCTTTACGTCTGCCTGCCTGTCTGCCTGCCTGCCTGCCTGTCTGTCTGTCTGTCTGTCTGTCTGTCTGTCTGTCTGTCTGTCTGTCTGTCTGTCCGCCCGCCGCCCGCCCGTGTGCCAGACATCTACAACAGCGATTGATTCACCTCGCGCATCTAGTTATCAAAAGATTCCACAGAAAATCGTCTACATTGAAGAGCTCATCCCGTCCACTCGGCTCTCCTGAAAAGGTCGCTGATTGCGAATTCCCGTCTACATCAAAGTAGCCATATTTGCCTACGTCGCCCTACGCTTCCGACTTCAGCAGACTCCGTTAGGAATCGAGTTTGCCTTCCCATTTCTGATTCCTTTCGCACCGGCCATCATGGGCCTCCTAAGTCGCAAGCCCACGATTAGGCCTCTTACACTGTTCAAGACTTTACACTGCCTTTTCACAGTCGGACCTATCCACATCTAGGTGATGATACCAAGGTAGCGGGTTAAACACCTATACCGATCTCAACATGTCTCATCATGTTCCTCTTGTACCTTGCGGTGTCGAGGTGAAGTATAAACAGCGGGATTTTGCCCGCTTATGGGCTTCATGTATCGATATTCCCATGGACTCTGTTATTCCATGCGTCCTATACCGATCAGTTGAATTAAAATGTTTTCTCGTTCTTGATTTGGGGATGTAAAGTACAAGAACCTCAGAAGTCGTAGTGGGTTCGCCTGATGGCGAGGTACACTGGTAATAGGGAAAGCTAATCCACACGTAATAATCAGTCCAGTGCACTAGTAGCACGTGTATGGACTACGGCTGAGTTTAAAGCTCGCGAACGAGAAACATAAAAACCCCCATAGTGCATTCCAGTCTAGCTAATTTTTAGTGGCCATGTCTTTCCCGCAGATATAAAGTTTCAATATCGGTCTTACACCCCACGATGGTTTCTAAGCTTGCAGAGTTGAGTTGAATTGAGCTAAGAACCGACATCACTGCACTCAGGATATTCCATTACGCGCGCCGTCCCCTCGTTTAACAGCCAGCGAAGAGTCACACCACTAACGGTTCTCACCGCTATCTGATTGAAAGTTCTCCTGGTATTCCCTCTCAAGTTTGAGATTCTTCCAGAACCCCTGCACCCCATGGTTGAGCTAAAATGTTGATCTTTCGTCCTTGACTTGGGGACGTAAATTACAAGTACCTCTGAAGTCGGAGTGGGTTCAATGATGGCGAGGTACACCGTTAAATAGGAAAGCTAATCCGCATGCAACATTCAATCAAGCACTACTAGAAGTAATGTGTAAGGACTACGCTTGAGTTCAAAGCCAACGAGCGCCAAAAAGGTCTGCAAGAGATTAATGCGTTTGTACATAAACTTCCAGTGCGATGACGGCGGGGTAGTGATTTCACCCCTATACCAATTAGTTGGACCTGAACCAGTCAACTTCTCGCTCAGAAAGTAATTTCTTCTTCTTCAGCATTCCGAGCCATTGAGGTTCTTTGCGCAGATACAATCCGTCTCCATTCGTCTCTCTGGTTGACCTTCTCTTGCCAGTCGTTGATTACTAGTGCTTATAGGTCTGTATATATCTCGGGGTCTACGGTCATTTATTTCCTGAGTGTAAGCAAGTTTTGTTTCCCTATTATCTTCCATTCTTTCTATATGCCCCAGCCATTGAAGTCTATTAGCCTTCATGATACCAGTGATTAGCGGGGACTTAAAAAGATCATAAATGTCTTTGTTACTTCTTCTTTTCCACTCTCCACTTTGTGTATCCCTAATGGGTCCAAAGATGCTTCTTAAAACTTTGTTCTCAAAGGTTTGTAACAAGGCTTCGTCTCCTTTCGTTGTACTCCAGGTTTCAGAGCCATACAGCACAACTGGTCTGATCAGTGATGTGATTTAGTGGGGGAAATATTAATCGTGCTTTTGACGGTTGTGAGACTTATATAGCAAATAGTAGTAGTAGTAGTAGTAGTAGTAGTAGTAGTAGTAGTAGTAGTAGTAGTAGTAGTAGTAGTAGTAGTAGTAGTAGTAGTAGTAGTAGTAGTAGTAGTAGTAGTAGTAGTAGCAGCAGCAGCAGTTGTAGTAGCAGCAGTAGTAGTAGCAGTTGTTTTTGTTGTTGTTGTTGTTGTAGATCAAAAGAAGCAAAAGAACAAGAGGGGATAAGGGGTGGAGGGGGAGCAGCAGAAGCAAACGACGACAAAAAAGACTGATTATTCGAGAAATATAAACATGATAAAACTGTTTATCCAAAGGTTTACACGCAAGTTAAATAAATTGAAAGATCTTCAATTCCTTATAATGAGCTATACATAGCCCTGTTGCAGAAATATTTGTATTCCGTGAATATTCAAATATTCCTATGTCTGGCTCTCCGAGTTATCCCCCGGACAATGTTTACCTCGCTACGGAATTTTCGATTTACGCGGCGCATGGGGGGAACAGCTAAACATACTGTCCTCGGGCCTGCAGAGAGGGGAAACATTGACATCATGATGAGCGGTAGAGGGTGGAGTAGGAGAGAGGAGGAGGAGGATGGAGGAGCAGAGGAGGATTATAAGAAATGCAAATGTCCAAGAGATGGGTAAAGGATAAGTATGATTAACATAATTGGAGCTAAAGTTGTCTTTTACTTCGGTAGAGGAAATAGGTGCACATGTACAGACAAACAGAGAGAAGGAGAGAGAGAGGAGCGGGTAAGAGAAAGAGAGAGAGAGGGAGAAGGGAGAGAGTGTAGAGGGAGAAGGAGAGAGAAAGGGAGACAGAGGGAGAGATAGAACAGGAGACAAAGGAAAGGTATAGAGATTAAATGAGAGTGAGAAAAGGAGACAGAGTGTGTGAGAGAGGAAGGGAGAAACAGAGAAAGAAAGATATCGGGTGAGAGGAACGAAAATAAGAGAGAGAGAGAGAGAAAGAGCGGGTGAGATAAAGAGAGGGAAAATAATAGACACACAGAGAGAATGGGAAGGAGATTGAAAGAGACAGGGAGACGGTTAGATAAATTGAGAGAATGAGAAAGACACAGAGAATGATGGAGAGAGAGAGAGAGAGAGAGAGAGAGAGAGAGAGAGAGAGAGAGAGAGAGAGAGAGAGAGAGAGAGAGAGACTGAGAATGAGAGACAAGAGATAAATGAAAAAGATAGCCATATCGTTGGACATTAAAACCCCCCATAAGTGTTCCATCCATCTCTCCCATAGATCAACTCCATCGTTGGACATTGATACATTCATAAGTGTTCCATCCATCTCTCACATAGATCACCCCTTCATTAAACATTGATACATTCATAAGTGCGCCACTCATCTTGCCCTTAGACCAATCCCTTCATTAGACATTGATACATCCATAACTGCTCCACGCATCTCTCCCACAAATTAACCCATTCATTAGACATTGAAACCCCCCTAAGTGCTCCACCTGTTACTCTTATAGATCGACTCCTTCATTATACATTGATACACCCATAAGTGCTCCGTCCATCACTCGCATAGATCAACTCCTTCTTTAGACATTTATACACTCCCTCCATTATCACTCCCATATATCTCAATTTCATTAAACATTGAAATGAATATATGATACTCCAAATGTGTTCCACTCCTCTTTACCTTAAATCAACACCTTTATTAAACATTGATACACCCATACGTTCTTCACGCATGTCTCTCATAAATCAACCCATTCATTAGACATTGAAACCCCCTTAAGTGCTCCATCCACCTCTCTTATAGTCAACCACTTCATTATAGTTTGAAACATCAATGAGTGCTCCACCTATCACTCCCATAGATCAACCCATTCTTTAGACATTGATACTTTACGTGTACCACCCATCACTTCCATAGATCTTGATTTAAATAAACATTGAAATAAATATCTGGTTGTCTTGGCTACGTGGCATGATGGAGATAAGAAAGCGGAGCTGATCCACGACTCAAGTGATCGTTTAAGATGGCGAAACATGACCGCCCACGTTTATCGATACGGCACATGCTGATGATGACAGAGAAATAATATCAGTATAAATAATCCTGAATACGACAAACCAAATTCTGTGAAGAAAAAAAGGTCTACGCCACTCAGCAGGGCACATGATTATGATGATTTTTATGTATAAAATATTTGTAGTTGAAACTGTTTCGTGTATAAAATATAATTGTTCCGTATTTTTGTTTTATAGGTGCCCCCCTGGAGATTGGTATCGAAGTAATCTTAGCCAGCTTCGACAGCATATCGGAAGTCGACATGGTAAGATGGCCGCCTGTCTTCGCTGTCGATATATGTCCCAAGATAATACATATCATCATCATCATCATCAAGTGCGTTTCCAACTAGCGGGGACAGTAATCATCATCATATGCCATGCCGATAAGCGTAGGCGGCCATATTTCGCCATTTCACGCGATCACCCAAGTTGTGGGTCACGCTGTTTCACTGATTCTCTATGAATTGACGAAACGTGACATTCTAGGTATCTGTAAAGTGGGTAGTTTGCCATTGTTTTCCTCCTTAACATACTAGTCGATGATCAAAAAGAGATCAACTGCCTACTGTCGTGAAATTGTAAACAACAACCTTCAACTATTTGTCGGCTGCTCGTCAGCTCCATCCATCACCTGAGTCCATGGCTTCACGTAACCATGATCGGGTGGATAAACGGGTACTCCACCATGCCCAAGGGTGTCCCGTAGATTAGCGGAGGGAAGGAGGCACCTTACTTCTACTTTGATAGGGAATACCCAGCTCTGGTGCGAAAGGATTAGAGTCGTAATACGTAATCCCGCATACCACATACGAAATACATTTGCGGGTAATTTGGCGGCAGACCGCCTTGTGTTGTTTTTCATAACAAATGGTTTGAGTGCCAATCGTTCATGAAGCGATGGCAAACAACTGAACCAAGGAATCACACACAGCCAAAAATGCTGGGGTTGACTGCGACGTTCAGTAAAGGAAATGCAACTAACCCCTATCCCACCAGGCAATGGACAGTAATGCCCCAACAACATGCTGTCATTTCGTGTGCTGACACACTTCCGTACCAGGACAACAGGCTGCCAAGAATCTTCCCTCCTTGTCTTGCCATAAATCATTCTGCCCATAAATCTTCCCAGTTGTCAGATGTTCAGGTTTCTCTCTTCACGTAATGTGGCTAAAAATGATATCTCCATCTTTCTGATGTTTGTGATAAGCTGTCTTTGTGTCTTTGCCATTTTCAAAACATTTAGATTACTAATTCTAGCTGCCCGGGGCATTTTCAGCATTCTTCTGTAAAACCACATCTCTGAGACCTCTAGGGATATTTTTTGACTTGTTTACTACTGGTCCAGGATTCATAGCCACATGTTAGATCTGGTACTGTTTAACACGCGAGCATCCTTTTTGTAACATCGACATTGATTTATTGCATCAGATGTGTTTATTTTTTTTTCATTTTAGCAAATGCACTTTCGGCTTGTCCTATTCTGTTATTTATCTCTGTGATACATTTTCCTTCTGATGTTAATCACATGGCAAAGTATTTGAATTTCTGTGCATGGCTCAAATTAATACCACTGAATTTTAATTGTATACAAGTCGTTCCTTTGATATTGCCATTATTTCTGTCTTATTATTATTCAGAACATGGCATTTTACACTTTCAACAACCTATTTATCATTATTTATCACTTTTTATCACCTTATATAGCTGTTTTTTTTTGTTCGCTTGCTTTTGACACCAGCGTATTCCACACTTGACTGATTTTTACGTGTGGAATTGCTTTCCCTATTAACAGTGTCCCTCTCCATCACGTGAACCCACCCCGACTTCTGAGGTACTCGTAATTTACGTCCCCAAGTCAAGGTCGAGAAGTCATCATTTTAGTCCAACTGACCGGTGTAGGGGTTGAACCCGCTACCTTGACATCAGCACACCGGAAGTTTAAGAACAAAGGCTATTATCCATTTAACCATGCTTTAATATGTCATAATTTTTTTTTCTTTGCACGACTACGCATTGGAGGAATGAGGTCATGTGAAGAATGTTGCGTTCTCATCTCATCTCATCATGTTCTTCATCATGAATGTTGCCTTGATTCATGCAAAAAGATTATCAATCAAAGTCCCGAGACTGTTTCCTTCTTTGTGTCTGCGATATTACATTTTTTAGGCGTGAGAGCACGGAGGAATAGATGCCTGTGTGTATTACTTTACCTCGCTATTGCAAGCGACGAGCCCAGGCGTCGAATGTGATCGTCAATAGTCTTTATTATCTCCATGGCTAACGTCTCTTCTGCACAGTAACGTTGTAAGCAAGGGTTAACGACCCATCTTGACGTCATGGGTAGTATCCGGTATATGGGGCTACCCCATATTTTAGACCAATCGGTAACTTATGGGCGATGTGAGGAATATCCCGCCGCTCGCCTTCACTTCTCACGACATTTCCTGGTACCCATTTTTAGGTCAGTTTTAAAAGTCAATTGAATGTGAATTCGAAGTTATGACCACAGAGCCGGCAGTCAGGCATGCTGACCACTACTCTAAATACTCGGCTCGGTAAATGTTAGGCGTGTTGTTAACTGGTTCAAACGGTAGTAGCAGTCGTCGCCGTCGTTGCTGGAGTAGTCTTAGTAATAGTACTATTATTATTATTATTATTATTATTATTATTAGTAGTAGTAGTAGTAGTAGTAGTAGTAATAGTAGTAGTAGTAGTAGTAGTAGCAGCAGCAGCAGTAGTAGTAGTAGTAGTAGTAGTAGCAGCAGCAGCAGCAGCAGCAGCAGTAGTAGTAGTAGTAGTAGTAGTAGTAGTAGTAGTAGTAGTAGTAGTAGTAGTAGTAGTAGTAGTAGTAGTAGTAGTAGTAGTAGTAGTAGTAGCAGAGCAGTATTATCATCAACAACAGCAGTAGTAGTAGCTGTAGTGGTAGTGATAGCAGCAGTGTTAGTAGTACTTGCATCAGCAGCAGCAGAGACAGTAACAGCAAAACGAAGCTGGCTCCGCGTAGATTTCATGTACACCGACTCTTTCCCATAGCAAACTTATGCCCGTGTCTATTGAGCGGGCTAACGTCAGGAAAAACGAAATAGTCACGTAGAGGATTTGATAGATTTTCCCAAATAAGGAGACGAGCCAACAATTGCTGGCACGTGGCTGCTGGCCCCTGGGCAATTACGACTGTTCCTGAAACAATGACAACACGTCCCCGTGCTGGGGAATGTTGTGACGAAGGCAGTAAAAGCAACGAATCCATTTCTACTCTTTGAGATGTATTAGGTATATTTTTATTCATAAATCAGAAACTCGCTGAGTGATGGAGTTAATATCCGCCACCGCCTTTTCCCGCCAGCACATTTCCTAATACCCATATTAGGCTGAGTTTATTTTAAAGTCCATGATATGTATCGTCATCAAGTGCCTTGCCGATTGGCGTGGGCGGTCATGTTTCTAGACATCTTGCGATTTTCAACGATATGTATCAATTAGTGTGTTGAATCGCTTCCGTGCCATGATATAAGACTCTCGGGAATGTTCTTTCGTTGTACTTCGCTTTCTCTCTTCACTCAAATCTTTCCAGTTGTCCCAACGAGTCCCAGTTTTTGTCTTCTCATAATGTGGTAAAGATAAACGAATGAAGACTGACATTTTCTGATGTTTGTGATAGTTTTTTTTTTTTTTTTTTTGCGGCTTAGCTTCTCTCAAAATGTCCACATTGTTCATTTTGTCTGTTTAATGAATGTTCAGCGTTCTTCTATATAATTTAAATATTCCCGCTTTGAAAGGTGTGCAAACACGTGACCGCCTGTCCGGCAGACAAGTGTGTTAGGCACTGCTCAATCGCTCAAGTATCTAGGCACAGGGTGAGACACAAGTACGTCTTATCACATCCAATTGAAATAGTTATTTGATATTTTCTCGACCATGTTATGAAAAGAGAGAACGCATAACATACTTTCAAACGTGGACAGATTTATGTGTACAGAGCCGCCTCTATGACGAAGGTGTTACTTACGTAAGGACACAATTAGCAAATCCCGCATACCACGTTCGAAACACAGCTGTGGGAGATTTGTCAGCAGACCGCTTTGAGTTGGTTTTGATACAATGGTATGAGTGCCAATCGTTCAAAAACAATGGCAAACTACTGAAAGTAAACTTTCCAAGAAATCATAACGCCCATTAAAAGATTTTCAACTACCTTTACATATGTGGAGAGAGACAGAAGAATACGGTTTCTTTTTATTCTTGTATGTCGTGTGGCGATGATTACCATGTCTATTTACAGACTTCTGTCTTGACTACTATCACTCATTTCTGACACCGATATCTGTTTACAGCCTTCTACTTGTCTACTGCGGGTGGCGGGATAGGGGTATCCCCTATCAAAGGAGAGGTAAGGAGCCTCCTTCCCTCCGCTAGCCTACGGGACACCCTTGGGCAAGGTGGAGTACCCGTTTAGCCCCCCGATCAGGGTAACGTGAAGCCATGGGTGCAGGTGGTGGATGAAGTTGAAGAGCAGCCGACAGATAGTTGTAGGTTATGGTCTCCAACTTCACGACGGTAGGCAGAGGATCTCATTTTTTGGGAGACAATGGCTACGGTCATCGACCAGTATGGCACTGCTAGGAAGGAAAGCAATAGCAAACTACCTTCTTTACAGATGCCAAGAATATCATGTACTGCAGTCTTATCGATAATCAGAGAAACGGCGTAAATGGGTGCTCCATAGGAGTAGCCTCGCCGGTAGTGGTAGTCATGTGCACCAGTAGACTCCAGACCGTCATCAGGCGACTGGGTGCAAAAGAATATCAGCATTGAAAGTAGGAAGTTGGAATGTAAGAACTATGAGTGGGGATGGGAAATTTGATAACATTAAGAATGAAATGAGAAGATTACATATTAACCTGTTAGATGTATGTGAGACCAGATGGACAGAAATGGGGATTACGGCATCTGAGGAATATAGAATATCTATCCTGGTGGAGAGAAACAACAGCGAGGAGTAGCAATTATAATGGATACAGAGAAAGCAAAATCGATCAAAGGATATTGGACTGTATCAGACAGAGTGTTACTGGTGAAGTTCAGTGGAAGACCTTTTGATGTCAACGTCATACAAGTTTATGCACCAATAGCAGACAGTAGTGATGACAGCATCGATGAATTGTATAGTGATTTAGAGAAAGCCTTCAAGAAATGCAAGAATTCTGAAGTAACTATCATAATGGGTGACTTGAATGCCAAAGTTGGAAATCAACAGGACGGATGCATAGTAGGCAAGTATGGACTAGGGGAACAGAATGAAAGAGGTTGCAGACTAGTACAGTGGGCAAAAGAGCAAGATTTGATTATTGGAAACACCTGGTTTCAACAGCACCCAAGGAGATTGTGGACATTGAGGAGTCCTGATCATAAGATTAGAAATCAGATTGATTACATCTGTCACAATGCGTCACTCTTGTTCTTCTGGGTGTAATTAAACGGCCATGCTCAACTGCCATCCAGACTTAGCGTTCAGAGAGCGCACCATGATTTAGCTCGTTCTTAGGTTCCCTGCAAGCTGAATATTTTGCCTCTGAATCTGCACTCACTTATACAAGACGAGACGACTGTCACACTTAACAACGACTCCAATGCGCATCAGTTGAGTGATCAGTTATATATATATTTACAACTGGCCGGTAACAGATGACGAACGTTTAGTGAATATGATAAGGATCAACCTTCAGGTTCTCTCATACCTTTGACACAGTCGCACTGTTCCGACGAATCTACTTCTACTGGGCAAGGGTGTTAGGTGACTATCTTTCACTCATTACCTGTGTCTGTGATGTGAGAAGAAGGTACTCATTTGCACTTTCGCGAACACACACGATGCTGAGCACCAGACTCTTTAAGCCGCCGAGTTGGCGATGTAGAACCGCATGCGTAAGCTTGCGTTGTCGTTGTCATCCTTTTGATTTGTGTCTAACCTAACCACATTAAAGCTGGACATCGTAAACTAACTGTACTAAAGGCAATCTAAGCTTCTACGTGTGAGTCGTGTCGTGGCTGGCAAACAACTGCTTAACTTCTCGTTACGTTGTCAGGCTACGTCTTACAGTGACGTTTACTATGTTTATTATGAGTGCCATGTCACGGGAATACTGTGAGTTTAATGATTCCCTGATAAACTCGAATAGTAAGATTAATGACAATGTAGGAGAAGGGTTAACAGTCGAGTACTTCATTCTGAGATGAGGACGAATTAAAGAGCAGTGACCGACTGGTATAAAAATAGGATATTGTGAGGAGTCATTGACCAGCGATGTTAACGGAAAGACCCAGGGAAACCGTGTAAGAACAGAACAAAACGAGCAACTAATCACTACGTGATTTCATCGCCTTTTGATGTGCAGGATACGTCAAGAGACGAGTGTTGAGGTATGAACATCAAACAATAACGGAGGATGGGCCACTGGATATAAATAGTAGAAATTAGGTTTTCTGTTTTAGTGTGTGTTCCAAACTGGACAGAGATATCTATTAATCCCAGGTGTGGAAAAGAAATTATAGTCCCGTATTGTTTAAGGCAATGGGATATTAGTGCCGATGTGCTTAATTATTAATTTCGATTCCGGGATGATAATAGAAGATATAAGGTAAACTAATCTTAGCGTAATAGTAGCATAGGGATAAAGGTGTTTGTTCTTGACTTGTGGCCTTGCATTCGTTTATCTAATCGTGTAAACTTTAGTGCACTCATAAATCGTATGTCCGTATGTTTTTTGGAGGCTTCTCAGTATGGCTAGAGAAGGACTCTCACATAAGAAAATAATATGAAGCAGACTCATATCACCGGATTACCTATCTTCTCCACAGGTTCCAATCCCCCTATTCAAATCAGAGAAGAAATGAAGGTTACTTCACTTGAGCAAATAAAGTACCTACTTAGAACCAACAAGAACATAGACATGTTTTAATATGAAGAAGTGATAACGTAACGTCTAATACAGAACACTGTATGCTCAAACGAATATACAACTAAAGCCCTTAAAAGGAAAAGACGTTAACTTGTGGCAAGCAGGGATACTTACAACTGCAGGCAATTGCACTGTGCAGAAACATTAAACTTTATTAACAAGAGACATTGTGTAGAACATTTCTAGTAACTCTAGACAATGTTGGATAGTGGCGGGGTGTATTCAGAGGTGGACTATATTACCTTCCAAACACAGGAAATATATGGATTTCAGTGACTTACCAAATCGGATTATTTTCGGGTGATAAGACATTGAACAGTTTTTTATTTTTCAAGAATTGGATTAAGTCCAGACTCAAACAAGAGGAGATCATCCAGGGTGAGATCACTCCATTTCTATGTGTGCTGTCCTGTGTTTTGGCCGACAGAAGAAGCAGGAGAAAGTATACGGCACATACGAAGTAAAACGTCCTATCTTGCACTCACATTAGCAGACAATACCAACTACATATACACAGTCCATCCATACACCAGACATAGTTTTATTTAATAAATATTTTATTAATTGTTGAAGGAAACTGTTGTCGGAGTATGTGATGAAGGAATAATAGAGAGAGAGAGAGAAAGGAAAAGATATATGGAAGGGAAGACAGAAGGGAGAAGTGTAGACAGAAGTCAGTCAGGTATCCCAAAGAAGAAGAAGTAATAAGGTGTGCTTGTTGATTCCACGTTCCTCCCGGGACGACAAGTGACATGCCACCACGTGCGACGTTTGTGACATTCTATTAATATCTCTTGATGCGCTAACTCATCAAATTAATTCTATGCTATTGTCATTTGCTATATGACAACATCCTCATCAACAGAAGATTTCGAAATGCCTTAAGAGTCGCAAAAACTATACCAAGCGCAGACTGCTACATCGACCATAGATTAATCTTAAGCAATTTACATATAACATTAAAGAAAGTCAAATATTCACCAAGAAACACAAAATTTGACCTACAAGCTCTGAAGAGAGAGGAAATAAAAGATAAATTCAACGTAGAGGTAAAAAACAGATTCGATGCATTGTCCGATATGGAAATATTATTTCAAGACGTCAGTGACCAATGGGAAAATAACAAATATAACGAGGAAAAATATGAAGAGATTCATAGGAAAATTAGGAAGCTATGCAAAGAGGCAAAAGAAACATGGCTTGGGGAAAATTGCAAGGAAATTGAACACTAACACAATACCTGGAATACCAAATTAATGACCAAAAGAATTAATGACATCACTAACAAAAGAACACACACATCAACGGGTTGCCTAAAAACCAAAGATGGCAAAATCATAATAGAAAAAGATAAGATTTTACATGCGTGGTCAAATTATGTGAAAGACCTTCATGATGATACAAGAGAAGAACAATATGATCATCGGGATAATAATGAAGGACCATCAATTTTGAAGATAGAAGTTCAGAATGCTCTTAACCATATGAAAACTGGCAAGACCCCGGGTACAGATAACATCACAGTAGAAATGATCAATGCCTTAGAAGAATATGGAATTGACCATAAGACCAAAAGTCACCAGGCTGCTGAACGCAATATACGATACTGGGGATATACCTCCTGAATTATGTAATTCTATATTTATTGCACTCCCGAAGAAATCAGGAGCCTTGGAATGCGATCAACATAGATCAATTAGTATAATGAGCCATATCACAAAGATTCTGCTAAGAATTATCATGCAAAGAGTTAGGAAGAAAATACAACCCGAAGTAGGAGAAGAACAATTTTGGTTTGTAGAAGGCAAGGGCACAGTAAATGCTATGTATATAATGAGAACAGTAATTGAGCGTTCTATAGAAGTAAACAAAGATCTATATCTTTGCTTTATTGACTACACAAAGGCTTTCAATAAAGTGAGACATGGCGACATGATAAGGATGATTGAAGATCTACAAATTGATGGAAAAGACCTTAGACTTGTAAAAAACATATATTGGAAACAACAATCAGCCATCAGAATTGATAACGATGTAGGTCAATATCAGCCTATTAAAAGAGGTGTGAGACAGGGATGTGTAATGTCTCCAGATCTTTTTTCCCTGTACAGTGAAAATATATTTAGAAATATAGAAAATATGGAAGGAATCAACATTGGGGGACGATACATCAATAACATTAGATACCCAGATGATACAGTCTTGATTGCAGACAATGAACAGGGCCTGCAAATGTAGTAGATGCGGTTGTTGCACACAGTGAACAACTAGGGTTAGACCTAAATATTAAGAAGACACCGATTATGGTCGTCACTGGGAAGAAGGAAATACCACAATGTGATATACGAGTAGATGGACATATTCTTAAACAAATGAATCGATACTGTTATCTCGGCACAGTCATAACATCTCATGGAAGATGCCTTGAAGAGATTAGAACAAGAATTGCCATTGCGAAGGTAGCCTTTTGCAAGATGAAAAACATACTGACCAACAAAAAGATATCAATTGAAACGAGAAAAGAGTTGAGATGCTACATAGAACCTATACTTTTGTATGGATGTGAAGCGTGGACAATAAGCAGTCAAGCTGAAAAACAGCTAATGGCTGTGGAAATGTGGTTTCTGAGGAAAATGCAAAGAATACCATAGACAGATAGAAAAACCAACGAACAAGTCCTTCAAGAAACAAATGAAGATCTTAAACTGATTAGAGTCATTAGACGTAGACAGTCACAATTTTTTGGGCATGTTATGAGAAGAAATGAATTGGAGAACTTGGTGACAACTGGCAAGATCGAAGGGAAGAGACCGAGGGGAAGACCTAGAAGCAAATACCTGGATGGCTTGGCCACGTGGCATAGTCGAGACAGGAACACAGAGCTGATCCACGACTCTGGTGATCGAGTGAGATGTCACTCATATCTGACATCAGTTTCTGTTTACAGCATTCTGGTAATTTTAAATTTAACGCGAACTCTTTTAGTTGGCATACAACCGGCTGGAACCGCATAATTGCTCACACTTCACCATAATTGAGCAATTGTTTATTGTTCTTCGAAGAGTACACGAAACGCTTGTTCTTTGTTCACGGTAATTGTGTTACAATTTACGGGACAGTGTAAAGATAAAGATGACTTCAAGACAAGCCCTGCAAGCCATTAGAGGATTTAACTTTACAAATAAACATGTTCCAGAAAGGAATAATCATCTAATGCCCTGCCGGCTGGTATGGGCGATCATGCCTCTCCACAAACCACGATCTCCGACGGCATAGTTCAATTTGTGTGTTGACTCCATTCCGTGCCATGGCACAAAACTGTCAAGAATTTTCTCACACTGTATTCCTCTATCTCTTTCCGCAAATCTTTCTGGTTGTCAAATTGTTCCAGTTGTTGTCTTCTCATAACGAGACCAAACACGATGACTGCCTCTTTCTGATGTTTGTGATAAGCTGTCTTTGCGACTCAGATTCCCTTAAAACGCCATGATTGCTGATTTTGGCTGTCCAATTAATTTTCAGCATTCTTTTATAAAACCACATCTTAAGGCTTCTATGAATTATTTCGCCTATTTACTAATTGTCCAGGATTCGCAGCCGTATGTTAAAACTGGTTGCATGTAACATGCAAGAACTCTTTTTCTAACAGTCAAGGAAAGTGACTTATTGCATAAAATGTTCTTCATTTGATAGAATGCAGGTTTTGCTTCTCCTATTCTGCTCTTTATCTCAGATATGCATCTTCCATCTGATGTTATCCATGTGCCTAGATTTCTGAATGTCTGCTCTTGCCCCGAAATAACGTCAAGTACTTTAAGTGCACATTTAGGCACAATCTGTTTCTTTCATACCACAATGAACGGAATAGGAGAATAAATGAACCAATGAATAATACACGAAGCAAACGATCCAGTCAAACATCGAAACTAACAACAATAAACAAACATCTGTGCTTTGGGGCAAAACGAAGCAGAACTAGTGTGGTTTATGAAAACACTCAATATAAAAATACCAGGACTATTAGAGTGCAGAAAAGGGGGGACAGAATATGACCCTCCAAAAAAGTTCATAGCGGCTTTATTCGTTCGAATGCTTTGTTACCAATGCTAAACATGAGCAGTCCTAGAATCAGACAGGCGTTAAATCAAATCATGTGAGGTGACATGCATCGGAAACGCAGCAGACAAAAACAAGACGAGAGACAAATGAGAAACGAAGAACCATAGCACCAATTGCTGATTGTAGAAGACCCGAGAATTATATGACTCGGACATTTAATTAGAAAGGAATGAGATCATACGTAGGTTAGCATGGCCGAATGGATAAGAACGCGCGTTCTTAAACATCCGGTGTGCTGATACCGAGGTAAGGGGTTCAATCCCTACACCGGAGAGTTGGACTAAAATGTTGACATATCATCCTTGACTTGGGGATGAAAATAACAAGTACCTCTAAAGTCAGAGTGGGTTCGCCTGATGGCGAGGAACACTGTTAATAGGGAAAGCTAATCCACAAGCAAAATTCAGACCAGCACTGCTATAAGTGGTGTGTATAGATTACGCTTGAGTTCAAAGCGAGCGAGTGCAAAAAAGAAAAAGAAAAGAAAAGATCGACCAACAGCTTACCGGTCTAAGTAAAAACATCAGCATACAAGACGAGAGGACGACACAGGAAGAGTTGGCAAGATGGAGTTAAAGAAATGGCAAGAATGAATCAAATAAACGTTAATGCAAGCAACATGACATGCGAGACAGAAATTACAGCTGCATCACACAATAAACTCGTTAGCACGCACCACACAAAAACACAACCACATACAACAACAAAATACACTCGCTAGCACACAACACACAAACACTTACCCACATACATCAACGAAATGCACTCGCTAGAACACAATACAAACACACGCGCGCATACATCAACAACATACATTCGTTAGCACACAACACACAAACACACACACACACACACACACACATACGTCAACAAAATACACTCGATGGCAAACAAATCACAATCACACACGTGCATACATCAACAAAATACACCCGAGCGCATACACACACCACATAAATACACAACCACATACATCACCAAAATGCACTCGCTAGCACACAACACACAAACACTCACCCACATATATATTAACAAAATACACCCGCTAGTGTCATAGTGTGGTCAAGACAGGTTAAGCACGTGATCGTATAGGACCCAAGTCTCCGCGTTGTTATAAACATACTTTATTGGCCGAATAGTTATACTACAGCACACATGATGGTAGACTCCCTGCCCGGTGTTGACATGTCTTCTCGCTGGCCCCAAGTGACGTGTGTGTTTTCCTAGATACCCTTCTTCATTCGTGCACACACGTTCACTATGGTTTTCCCCCTAGTCAAGGAATGCGCAGCATTCCTTAACTCTTTACTCCTAACCTAATTCCCTCACTGTTACAATGCCTCCCCTTCTTCAAAGAGAATTTTTCCTTGAAAAAATCTCAACCCCAACTTTTAATTAGTTAACTTTACATCGCTATTCTACAATAACAACAATTCCATATATTTCCTAACTCAATTCTCCTATCTCCTCATAGCCAATTGCTAACTAGAGACCATAATATCGAAACTCTCTACAAAACTCGTTATAAAGTTCTCTAGAAAACTTTCTACAAAACTCTCCATAAAATTCCCCACAATACAAAAGTCTCCATAAGCGAACCGCTTTTACTTTAAAATGTCCATCCAAATTATGATTGACAAAACTGAAGATATTCCCTTATCCTTTATTTCCCCCTTATTCACATTCTCACACTCTCAGTATTCTAGGATAGACAGAAAAAACATAGTTAGATTAGATTTGGGTTGGTGCGCACCAAAAAAAAATAAGAAAGAAAAAGTAAGGATAAAGTAAGAAGTAATCACCTTTCTCTTCCCATACATTCTCAAAACTTTATCAAAAAATAAAGTTTCCAAATTTATCTTCAGTTTCCGTCAATAATAATTGTTATTATCAAAAAAAAATATGTTAATCCAAAACTGCCAGCCTTTGTACTATTCAGGTCATCAATTTCCCGTTTACCATTCCTTCAACAACAAAAACCTCCTAACTGTTAAGTACAGTCTTCTTCTTCCAATATCCAGTTATTTAAATGCCAAAACTCAACCTGGCATTCCCCCCATATTCTCCCATTAAACGCTGTTCAACCCAGCTCCTATTATAAACCTTGTATATACATTGCATACCCCACTTGTAATAACAACATACCCCTCCATTACTACATATTGAGTCACTTCACTAACCACCACTTTAATTCATCTTCTAACTGAACTTCAAAGTAATAATCATTTTAAACACACTCAATAAAACCAAAACATTGTAAAAATAACCATCTAAGTTAACTTATTTTTCACATTTCATAAAACACAATTGTAGTCCCAACAATTGAGCAAACCATATCAATCCCCTCATCATATTTATCCCCACACATTAATCAATTTACACATACATTATGAATTTCAAGACCATATTATGAGTACCCAATAATAATTTTCCGTTTTAGAAAAAACTCCACCAAGTACCTTCTTTGTAAACACAAAAATATCGTGTCTAACTTCTTCTTCTATCTGCCATCTGCAGAATATTCTACCAAGCTATTTATCTATCTCTTCTCCATTTTCTTAATAACCTCAAATTTTTTTCTATAATTGCAATATCTACATCAATGTCGCTATCCTCCCGAGGAGAGCTATCTTCTTTCATATCAGCTTCTTCATCAGTTTCTGACTTTTCATCCATTTCTTCTTCCCCGTCTGTATATCCATTATTAGCAACCGCTAATTTCTTCCTTTCTAAATCTAATCTAATTTTCCTGTCTTGCCGTCTCAACAAATTTTCAAATACTGGCATATCTTCACCACTTGAAGAACTCACTCTAAGTTTCCTTTGCCTCTTAATTTCTTTTTCTTTCTGTCTATCCAACTTTCTTTTTACTGCCTGTCTTGTATTCATAAATGGAGGTTCGATATTTTCCCCGACCGACTCTTCACTAATATAATCGTCATACATGTTATTTTCCTCTGTCATGACTGTTTTTGGTACCGTTTCTTCTTGTTCAGCTGTTGTTACTTGTTTTCCATTCTCTATAGGTATTGGATATACCGTTTGTCTGACAAACTGTCCACCTGACAATATTTCTTCGGAACAATAATTATTATTATTATTCTCTGCATTCCTTTCTTCATTATCCCGCCTTAAGTGCTCTACATGTGAACGTGCAACATGCCCTGAAATTTGATTCTTAATAGTATACGACACTGGACCTTTTTTTTCTAGAATATAGTATCCCGGGACCCAATGAGCATCAAACTTAGAGTTTTTTCTATGTTTTTTATAATATACTCTATCACCTACGTTAAACTCTTGTAAGTGTGCATTTTTATTTGCGTATTTCTTCTGTCTTTCTCTAGCCTTAATTATATTATTTCTTAAACGTACATGTGCTTTATGCATCTCTTGCAACCTTGTTTCTTGAAAATCTTCCCCCAGATATTTTCTCCTAGGCTTTAATAAATTATCAATTGGCAATATTGGTTCTCTTCCATGTACTAAGTAAAATGGTGAGAAACCTGTTCCTTCATTTTCGTGTGTACGTATCGCCGCTAATGCTATCCCCAAATAAAGATCCCAATCCATATCGTGTTCTTCTACATTTTTCACTAGAATATTGTATAGTGTTCTGTGTTGTCTCTCATTTTTAGCATTAGAAGTTGGTCTGTAATATGAAGTCCTAATGTGTTTTATATTCCAATCTTTTAGCAATTTCTCAAACTTTTTATTTACAAATTCTTTCCCATTATCTGTAAGTATTATTTGTGGACACCCAAACCTTGGTATAAATTCTTGTAAAAGCATATTTATAACTGAATCAGCACTCTTGTCTGGAATTGGATAAACTTCTGGCCAGAGACTATATGAATCAACTATATGTAGTAGGTATACATTTCCCGATAATGTTTTTGGATGAGGACCTGAAATATCCAAACTTACTTTCTGCATTGGAAATTGAGGAATATCGGTATCTTGTAAAGGACATTTAATTATCTTCATGTTTCTTAACCTACACTTTTCACATGCTTCAACATATTCATATACGCTTTTGAATAAATTCGGCCAGTAATATTTACTGCTAATAGCCTTCACTAACTTATCTCGTCCAAAATGACCATTATTATCGTGATATGCCTTTAAGACTTCTTGTTCTAAATGTTTCGGAATATATTTTCTTACTCCTTCACCTTTTTCACTGATATAATATAATTGATTGTCTTCTTGTAACTCTACAAACTTTCTTTTAAAACTATTTTCCCCTGTTTCTTTCAGTTTTCTTTTTATCTGTACTATCTTTGGATCTAATTCTTGTTCTGTTTTCATATCAAACTGTTCTAAATGTGGGTCTTCTGTTCTAGGTTCAGACTCTTGATCCGATGGTAAACTCTCAAATTCTTCCCTATTTATTATGGCAGAATCTAATATATTTACTTGCCAGTTTCGATCGTCTATCTCTGGTTCAATTTCATCTTCCGTGTTTCCTGATGACTGTGGGTACGGGATTCTAGACAAAAGGTCGGCGCACGTATTATGTTTCCCTGACACATATTCAACCTTAGCATTGTACCCTTGTAAATTCAATGCCCAGGTTTGTATTTTCCTATTTTGTATTGGTGCTTCTAATATCGACTTTAATGGCATGTGGTCAGTTCTAATAATGAAATTGGCGTTATGTAAATAGTAATTTAATTTTTGAAGAGCGTAGTGTATAGCATATGCTTCTTTCTCAATAATTGGCCATTTCTTTTGAGTTTTGCTGAGTTTATGAGACAAGAAATAGATTGGTCTTTCATTTTTAACCCCTGGTATTCCAGATTCTTCTCCTTCATATGGTTGAACCAAACATGCTCCTATTGCGTTGTCTGAAGCATCTGTGTATAATATTAGCTGTTTATTCAAGTCTGGATGTGTTAATAATGGTACCACTGTTAAGCTATCTTTTAAAAGTTCGAACGCTTTTTGACACTCATCATCCCACTTAAACCTAGCGTATTTTCCCGTTAAATTCGTAATAGGTATTGCTATCCTTGAAAAGGCTGGTACAAACCGCCTATAATACGCACACGTTCCTATAAAAGCACGCACTTCCTTAACGTTAGTGGGAGGAGGTAACTCTTTAATAACTTTTATCTTTTCCTGGTCTGGTTTAATACCTTCCCTATTTATTATATAACCTAAATATTTTGTTTCTGTCTTTAAAAACTGGCACTTACTTAGCTTTAATTTAACGTCATGCTTTCTTAATCTGTCAAATACTAGTCTAACATGTTTCAAATGATTCTCTACATCTCCTTTCGTAAAAATCAATACGTCATCAATATATGCTAGGGCAAAACTTTGCATACCGTCTAGTACTTCATTTATTAAGAACATATAGTGAGATGGTGCATTTTTGAGACCGAATGGCATACGTAAGAATTCGTAAGAACCCATATGAGTACAAAAGGCACTTTTCTTTTGCGCGTCCTTCGACATCGGAATACACCAAAATCCTGCCCTTGCATCCAGCGTTGTGAAATATGTAGAGCCATTAAGTAACCCCAAAATATCATCAATCACCGGCAATGGGTACGCTACATTCTTAGTAATTTTATTTAACGCCCTATAGTCGCAGCAGAACCTGTTCGTACCATCAGACTTGGCCACAATGACGACCGGAGATGACCATTCTGATTTTGACCTTGTTATTATGCCTGCTTTCAACATATCTTCTATTGCCTTTTCTACGACTTCTCTATTTCTTAATGGAGTTCTGTATGGTTTTAAACTAATTGGTGGATGATCTCCCGTGTCTATTTCCATCGTAACTGTTTGTGTCTTACCCAATTCTAAATCATTTATCGCAAACACATCTTGATTTTGCTTTATAAGTTTTTCTAACACTTCCTTATTTTCTGGCGAAGTTTTTAATTGTGCTAACAATTCTTTTTCTCTTGTTACTTTGTCTAGTGAATGTATTTGTGCTGTATTTCTTCTATATGGATGGATCAATTCATCCATTCTTACGTTCCCTTTTCTTCTGCATCCGCGTCTATTATTAATTCTTTCACTAGAGGTTTCTGAATAACTTATACCTGCCATGTTTACTCTATCTGTTGCCAATATGTCACTAACGTTATGTTCTAGCTTGGCTATTACACATCCTCTGTATAATTTAATTTCTCTACCTGTGTTATTTATAACCATTACTGGAAATGTTAAACTTTTATCTAATTCTATTATTCCATCCGGAACTTCTAAACCTGGCTCATCAATTATTTCATTTTGCAATTCCGTGATTCTGACTATGTTTCCTGCTACATAATACGGGTTTCTCTTCAGTCTTGCTTGTATCAAATTAACTGACTGTGGTTTTAAATTCATGGTCGTTTTGACTCTAACTAGTGTCGACACATGCATATCTTCTTCTAGATCTACGTAAACATCTTGGAATTTTAATTTATGCAAATCAAATAAAAGTCTCACCCCATTTTTCAATAAAAAATCTCGTCCCAAAATCATATTTCTATTTAATTCTTTAACCACATGAAACATATGCCTGACATTTATCCCTCCTAATTTCAAATTTATCATCGTTTGTCCTATCACTTCTAACTTTTGTCCCGTTACCGAATGAAGATTCTCCTGAATTCTAAATATTTTACAATTTTTTAACATTCGATATAAAAATGCTTCTTTAATCACGCTAACTTGTGCTCCCGAATCCACTAATGTTCTAACTTTATATTTTCCTATCTGTACTATACATGAGCTAGGATCTACCATATTTAATGACAATTGTTTTACCTCGTCTTGTTTTTTATTTCTAAATGTTCTATTATACTCATCCTTTGGGTTTTTAATATATTGATGCCCTTTTTGGATCTTACTATCTTCCCTCCTACTGCCGACCCTATTCAGTAAGCGGGATGCCAATTTTCCTGATTTCCTGACCTTCTAAAATTTCTCTGTATTTCTCCAGAATTCCAATTTACTGGTCTGCCATTTGCAATTCTATTCTGTATACTCGACTGAACACCTCTACTATTTTGCGTATTCGATGGGCCACTTCTGTTACCACAAAAGCGAAAAATGTGCCCCCGTTTATGACACCCCCAACAAACCACATTCGAGTTATTTGTGTTTCCTTCCATGTTTCTTACAGTATTTCTCACTTGTCCTCTTCTATCTTGATTATATACGTTCTCGTTTCTTTGTACCATCTGTATTTCTCCTCGTCTTCCTCTCCATCCATGTCTATACTGTCCTATTTCCATAGGTTCTTCAATTCTATCTTCTGAACTACTACCTAACTCTCGTCCTACTCTTATCCTAAACCTCCTCCTCAAGCTTTCCTCTTGTATAGCGATATCTACCGCTTGTGACAATCTTGCAGGATTCTCTCTTAATAATTTAAATTTCAATCCATCTGACCTAATCCCATCAACAAAAATCCCTACTAACATCCGTTCCACTTCTTCAGCTCGTACATTCTGTCCTAAAAATGACTCTTCAGCTAAATTGATTAACCTGTCACTGTATAACTGGACACTTTCTGTGCTGCTTTGTCTAGTCTGTCGCAATACTGAGAATGCGTGTTGTGGATCAGTAATTTCAGCATATTTTCTTGCGAGATCATCTTTAAATTCTTCCCAGGTTTCACCTCCTGCTGCTTCTAATTTTCTTCTTATATGGTCAGAAACTGGACTTGTACTTGTTCTGTATGCCAAATTCTTTTTCTCCCCATCTGTAGCGTTTATTAAGTATGCATGTTTCTCAATAGAAATGATCCATTTCTTAAACTGATTTGCTTGACCACCAAATCTTTCAACATCACTGTTTACATTTTGTTGTCTTAACACTGCATCCAACCTTGATATTGCCCCGCCAACTCCAGTCAGTACCTGTGAAAAATCTTGGGATTCCATCCTAAAATCTATAATTATCAAGCAATATACAAATATTTCAAACAATGTTAATTTCAAATTCAGCAACAATACATAATCTGTTAATTACTCTAATATTATCTAATTCAATCCATCAATCTTTATTGACGACGCCGAACTAGAGATAGTAGACCATTTTACATATCTAGGATCGGTGGTAAATAGCAAATTATCCCTAGATCAGGAAATCAACATCCGGATTGGTAAGGCAGCAACAACAATGAACAGGTTAAGAAAAAGAGTCTGGGAGAACAGGAAGCTTACTGCCAAAACAAAAGTCCTTGTCTATCAAGCCTGTGTCCTTAGTACTCTTCTCTATGGCAGTGAAACCTGGACAACTTACTCACACCAAGAGAACAATTTAAACAGCTTTCATATGCGGTGTCTGCGAAGAATTCTTGGTATTAAGTGGCAAGACAAAATCACAAATACTGAAGTATTGGAAAGATCAGGTTGTGTGACAGTTTATTCCATGCTCAGTCTTCGTAGACTTAGATGGATAGGACATCTTAGGCGGATGGATGATGGTAGAATACCAAAGGATATCTTTTTTGGTGAATTACAGATGGGTAAGAGATCTCAGGGTCGGCCTCTACTACGATACAAAGATGTGTGTAAGCGGGACATGATTGATACAGGCATTGATAATGCACATTGGGAGCAAGTCGCCGCTGAACGTGTTGCATGGAGGGCAAATATCAGAAATGGAATAAAGTCAAAGGAGAAAATTATTGCAGAAAAGTCACACACCAAGCGTTTGAGACGTAAGATGGTGCATGATGGTGGAAATGACCACGTGTTCACATGCACCCACTGTGAACGGACATTTACAGCGCAAATTGGCCTTATCAGTCACACTCGCTACCGCCATAGTTAAAAGTTATTATGCCTTTTTAAAGCACAAACTATCGTCTGTCAAGACGGCAAGGTGCCAATGTATCTAATTAACTTAACTAAGGCCTCCAATCGAAGATCCTGACGAAGAATATTCCTGTTTCAATCCTGAATTTTGATAAAAGAATTTAAATGAGCTACTGATTCAGAATTACCTACACCACATTAACAAAGGACTCTAATCAACCTCGTTGAAATGAGCAGAACAAAGAAGAGCCTCCGGATTTCTTTCCGTAATAATTTAATCGAAGTCGAAGTTAGTTCTTTCCAATTAATTCCTGACGAAAATTATGCTCGATACCAGGCTCGCAACAAGACTGCTTGTTTACTTGCTCGATTAACTGTAGATTCCCTTCAAGTAAGGTCACCTTCACGCAAACGACAACTGCTCACGACTTCAGCAAAAAAAACTCAGTTTCCAACAGCCATCTGGGTTTTTCATATATATATTTCAGCGCAAACGTAATCCAGTCAACAACAATTTGATTTAAAGCTGACGCTATCCAATCTCTTATTTTCTTGTGGGACTCTCGCCATGGTCAGTTTAAAGTGCTTTATCTTATAAGTTGAGACAAATTTCATCAATGCCTTCTAAATGTGAAGTGACTGTAGAAAGTATTGCAGATCTTGATTTCATAATTATGAAACTTGCACCATAACCTTGACTTCACCTTCAACAGTCCCACGGGTTAAAATTCATAATTTGTACTGATTTTTGATGCATAACGGCATTACTTGATCAATTATACAATTAGCATTTGTCAATTCTCCAGTTAATTTATAGGATTAAATATGTAACAACATCAGTCTTTCAAAAAAATAAGTTTATCAATCAAACCTTTTTGAGCGCTGTTCTTGAAAATGGAACTCCTTGTTAAACAGGTATACAATAACTATCAACAGGCGGCTTTCATCTGTTTCGTTTCTCAATATTTACAAACTTCCTTCTCCAGACGCCCAGACACAACAATTTTCTATAGCGGTACTCTCTCCGCGACCTCCCATGTTTCAGACTTTCACGGCACCAAATCAACCTGCTGTCATAGTGTGGTCAAGACAGGTTAAGCACGTGATCGTATAGGACCCAAGTCTCCGCGTTGTTATAAACATACTTTATTGGCCGAATAGTTATACTACAGCACACATGATGGTAGACTCCCTGCCCGGTGTTGACATGTCTTCTCGCTGGCCCCAAGTGACGTGTGTGTTTTCCTAGATACCCTTCTTCATTCGTGCACACACGTTCACTATGGTTTTCCCCCTAGTCAAGGAATGCGCAGCATTCCTTAACTCTTTACTCCTAACCTAATTCCCTCACTGTTACACTAGCACACAACACAAACACACACGCACATACGTCAACAAAATACACTCGCTTGCACACAGCACACAAACATACACCAAAATACATCAGCAAAATATACTCGCTAGCACACAACACACAAACTCACACGCGCATACATAAAAAAAATACACCCGGGAGCATACACACACCACACAAACACTCACGCACATACATTAACATAATTCACTCGCTAGCACACAATACACATGACACAAATCTCCATAACCGTCTGGGATTGGTAGTACCTTTGCTAAGGATGACTGTCATGTCCTTTTCAGGACCCATCCCCCACTGGTCCAAGCCTGACATCCAGCTCACGCCTGTGGCTCCTAGTAGCTGTCAGCATGTGACAGCGGCCACCCCCCGGGCAACAGCTGTGACAGGCTGGCTAAACCAGGTGGGTAACCGATTCGGCGTCAAACCAATCGTTGAACTAGGGTATACCTACCCAGTATGTGAAGACAGGATTCGGCAGATTGCGCGGAAGAAATCATTGATGATTCAACGGACAAGACGGCGTTTACCTGCAAAGCTTTGTGGAACGTAATGAGCACGGCAAGGCACGTAGAGCACTCTGGTCATCCACTGCACCTGTATTCGTCTCCTGTCGTCTTGATTTAGATGGACTCAGGCGAGAGAGTGTGGTCGACGAATTGCACAACACTTCCTCACTTAAACCTAATTCATCACGCAAGTCATTCTTCAATACAACACGGTAGGTTCTCCTTCTTCTGTCCTTTATGCTCCTTTTGGGGTTTAGGCCCTCATCCAAACCATGCTATATTTTCCTATCTCCTGCAGCCCCCTCCATGTCCTCCCTATATTATTCATAATTGTCTGTAATTCTGTTCTCTGTGTATTCTTTAGGTTCCCCGCTATTTCGTTTGCCTTGTGGGTTCAAGTCAAGAGAGGTATAGTTATATTGTACTCGGGTTTTCTAAGTGCGTGCCCTAACTGGCGCTGATTCACTGGGAGTTGTTTAGTTCTCTCCGTGAGCTCTCTAACATTAGACGGAAGGTGCACAACAGAGATTAAGAACAGAAAAAGGCAAACAAAAGCTGCATTTCAGAAAATGAAACATCTTATGCAATAAGTCACTATCATTGAATGTAAGAAAGAGTGCTGATATGCTATATAGAACCTGTTTGGCTGTATGGCAGTGAATTTTAGAATTTAAATGAACAAAGTAAGAAGAACTTGAAGGCAACAAAGATGTTGTTCCTGAGACGAAAGTTGCGAATTCCTTGGACTGTCAGAGTCACTAACAACGACTGCCTGAAAGAAACTAATGAAAACAGAACACTATATACAACAATAAGACATTAACAAACAGCTTTCCTTGGTCATGTGATGAGAAGAGAGGCACTGGAGAACATTGTGACGACTGAAAAGATCAAGGGGAAGGGGGAAGGCAGAGGCAGACCAAGAGAAATGATGCTGGGTGGACTGAAACGGTGATATGGAGGAATAAGATCAGTAGAGTTGATCCAGAACACCAAAGAAATATGTGAAGAGACATGCAAATCAGAAGACGAGATCGAAAATAGATGCAATAAGGCAAACCAACTCATTGGACAAATGGTACCAATACTAAAGAACAAACACGTATCAATCAACGGTTATTAAGAAAGCAACTCTACAACACAATCTTCCTATCAGCTCTTTGCTACCCATGCCAATCCTGGACAATGACAGAAACAGAGAAAATAAAAATCACAACAACATAAACGAGATTCCCGAGAAGAATACTCAATTATCAAGAAGAGAGAAAGTCAGAAATGAATAAATCAGGACTAAAGTGGACTAAAGGGGTTATAGCAGCGCTAGATATCATCATAAAACAGCAAGTGAAATGGTTTGGCCATGTAACTAGGTTACAAACTAACAGTATACCACAACAAGCAATGATGTACAGACCAAATTAAAGCAGAAGAAGAGGCCGACCACGTAAACGATGGACGGAGAGAATAACCGAGTCCATGGGAATCTCGATACATAAAGCCCATACACGGGCACTCTCTCGCTGTTTATACTTCACATCGACACCGCAAGATAGAAGAGGAACAAGATGAGATGAGATGACACCTAAACACCTACACCAGATGGCACGGCACTTGATGCTAATGATGATGATGCAGGTAAAGAACCTACGACAGGATTAGCTAACAATACTGCTCATGAATCATGGTGGAAATTGGATAAAAGGCGCTAGTCCCCAGTGCTGGAACCTCAATTAACCCTCCCTACAACGCCCAGCCCGCTCCGTGGCGAAGGTGATACAGATGTCGTTCGTAATCCCGTATACTCTCGTTCGATTTACGCGCGTTTTGGCAGCAGACCGCGTTGCGTTGGATTTTTACGAAATGGTATGGGTGCCGGCCGTTCACAAAGCAATGGCAAACTATGAAAGTAAACTTACCAAGAGATCACAACAACACAATGCTGGTGTTGACTGCAACGTCCTGTAAAGGATATGCAACTAACTTTTAACAATGCTCAGTGGCGTAAATGGAAGACAACAACAACAACAACAACAACAACAACAACGGTAATCTGTTGGAATTCCTATTGATGCTGTTTCTAAAAAAAAAATAATCTGGTCCTTGATTCCCATGTGTAGTAGTAGTAGGCCTCTTTCAGTCCTGAAGGACTATAGAGTTGTGCCGCTGGGGAGGCACCTAGCAGCAACGCTGGTGACTGTATATTCCGATGCGAGAGTGACAATCTCTGTCAGTTTCCGCATCTGTAAGACGAGGCAGGTCCCGCAGTAAGTGACTGCATTTTATGCCCGTGCCTCCTATCCTCAGTTTGTTGGATCAGACTGCGCTCATAGGGCACCAAGTCCGTTTCGTACATCTCTTCTCCAGGAACATCTTTTGTTGCAACTCTTTCCCACGTGTCTGGATTTATGCCAAGGGTTTTCATATCTTGTTTACGCACATCCATGTATCGCATTTGGGGTCTTTCGGTTGGCCTCTTCCTAGTGGCTAGTTCTCCGTAAAGGAGATCTTTGGGAATACGTTCATCCTCCATTCGAGATACATGGCCCAGCCACCGGAGGCGTTTCTGCGTTCCCGTGTGAACCCCTCATAACTGGGTACCAGGAAATGTCCTGAGACGTAAAGGCGGTATTGATCATATCAGCCATTGAGTGAATATAAATATTGTATACAAATGTGGGATTGGAATCATATACCCAACATGTCTCGGGCGTGAAGAAGACCATTTACTAATTTACTATAAAGACGTCACATTCGACATTCTAAAGAGGAAAGAAGACAAACAAGAAGAATAATTCTCACATTTAGTTCCCTGATTTTTTTGTTTGTTTTTGTTTTGGTCATCCTTTTAGAAAGTCAAACGTTTCCACAAATACTCGATTCACTAGATGAAACACAAACATCCGCTAAGAACGACCACTCTAATTCCCTGATAAGTTACACTAAAATTGGAAGCTGACTTAAGTTAGTTAGTTGCATGTCCTTTACATGACGTAGCAGTCAACCTCAGCATTTTTTGGCTGTTCGTGGGCAAGTTTACGCTAAGTAGTTTTCCATTGCTTTCTGAACGACCGACACCCAAACCATTTCATTAAAAAACGAACACAGCTGTGTTTCGAACGCGGGTATGCGGGATTACGAACTGCGTCCGCAACCCATTTGTAAGTACCCGGATAAGAGCCGCTATGTTTGATAAGGCAAGATTGGCAATTTTGTTTTCCTTTAGCATTTCTTTTTCTTCCCTTTTTAAACTGTGGGAACTGTATCGTCCTACTCATTTCTTTTTGCTTGTACTATTTCTTTGGTAAGTATTAGTTAACTGCCCCCCCCCCCCCATAACATTCTTTCTTGTTTGTACTATTTCTTTGGTAAATATTAGTTAACTGCTTTTCCCCTATAACATTCTTTCTTGTTTGTACTATTTCTTTGGTAAATATTAGTTAATTGTTTCTTCCATACCATTCCATCTTGTTTGTGCTATTTCTTTGGAAGGGTGATGTATAGCGCTCAGGAGAGGAATTACATTAAATTTTACCTTGAAAAGTCGTGTTTTTATATAAATCTCTGTTAATGGCGGAATGAAAATGGCAGCTAAGACGGAACATTTAACGGATTCGTTGCCTAGGATAATATATCGCGAAATGTGACCTTCCATCGTACAGAAGAATGATATATCGGCATACTAGGGTCAATGTGTTATTTGTTTTGTTTCGTAGTATCTTCCTCAAATTCAGTGCTCAGTAAATGGAAATTTACCATATAATATTTGTTCATTTGATTATGTACCAAGTCTACTTTTTGTTTAGCGCTGAATCTGTTTACTTAACAGCACGGACATAACGGAAATAGTAATTTAAATTTAAAATTATGATATAATAATTTGAAGTAACAACGAAACATCAATTTTAAAATAACAATAAGGTCATAAATATTTAAAGTAAACACTAAGACACAAACATTTGAAATAATCCTAAATAAGTACCAGGTAATATCATGAGAAGACAGGCGGCCGATGTTATATCGACCACATCGACCAGCTAGTACCCGGAGCTATAAAATATAGGACTGCTATCGTATATCTGACATATTACAAGATGTTTACAGTCATTTTACCTTTTTACCGTAACTAGAACACACAGCACACGCATGTCGTGGTTGTAACGCACTCACGAAGTGTCATGAGACAAATGAAGACAGGCATGCTTCCGGCTGCGTGGCAGGCTTCCATTCAACAATTAAACACAGAGAGCAGCTCTTGGATTTCTTCACTAGGACATGCTGGTGTGGTGGGAAACGAGCAGGCGGACATATTAGCCGAGTCTGCACCACTTGGTGGGGTGATGGTGCATGATAAGGCAGATGTGGTCGGGGGCCTTTGGGAATCGCGTGTATAGTGCAGAAGAACGGGTAGACCATCACAGCTTGGAGAGAATGGTGCTGCAGGGAGTGGCCAGAGGATCTGGCCGACGCCCGCAACTCCCGAGTAAGGCCAGACGGACACATTATCAGACTGCTGCTGGTACCATTAATATTGAGCCTCTTCGCTGGCTGTTGAAGATAGGTGAGAAGGGAGCACGCACGGGAATGTCCCTAATACTGTGACGTCGGTCCTTGACTCAATTCAACTCTTCTCTGTAACCAGGCGTTATACCGTCCCTTCTAAACAGGAAAGAAGCAAACTAAGAAGAATAATTATCCCTTTTAGTTCTCCGATTTTTGTCACCCTTCGAGCGAGTGAAACGTTTCCACAAATACTCGAATCACTAGAAGAAAAACAAACATCCGCTAAACACGACCACTCTAATTCCCTGATAAGTTGTGCTAAAAGTAGAAAGCAAAATGGCTGACTTAAGTACCCGGATAAAAGCCGCGATGTTTGATAAGAAACATTGGAGACGTATTATGTTTCTTTTTCTCCCCTTGTGTAAATAGTGCTTAACTGAATGTTTCTTAATATTTTTTTCTTGTTTGTACTATTTCTGTGGTAAAGGAATTAAAAACGTTTCAGGAGAGGAATTAAGTTTTGTTGAACTTTGAAGAGTCGAGTTCTTTTATGCAATACATTTTGGAATGACGGCATTAACACGTAAACTACTTCACATCGTTTAACAGACCCAGTGCCAAACACAAAATATGTTTCAACCAAACAAAAATGGGTATAGGAAAATTGAAGTAGGGATGTATCACAATTATGACTTTAAAGTTGTTAATATGGTAGCAGGCACGTTGTATTATATATCAAATTAAAGGGAGTTGCATAGGGGAAACTGCTGTATTAATATTTTAACTATAGTTTGATGTATAAGCCCATGGCAGTTATGGGGAAATTAAAATAATACGATTTATCACCCCGTGACAATTAATCAGTCTAGCTAGCAACAAAGGCACAGTTTATTGCCTGACATATTTCAACTCACTTGTTAGGTGCATACTGCGGAGTGATATATCATATAAAGTGAACAGATTAATGGTATATCGGATGAGATCAATGTCACACAGTGAATATACCTTACAACGAACTCCAATACGGCAAAGGTAAATCACGGGGGGGGGGGGAATAAAACAAAAAAATAATACAATAAAAGTAAGTATGTTAGTTAGTTAGTTAGTTAGTTAGTTAGTTAGTTAGTTAATTAGTTAGTTAGTTAGTTAGTTAGTTAGTTAGTTGGTTGGTTGGTTGGTTGGTTGGTTAGTCGCGGTTCCAACTTCACGGCAACGGATCGTCACCATTATGCTCCGTTTATGTGACAGTGAATATCACACTAAATGCTCCTCACTGCCCAATGTGAAAAATGGAAAAGACACGACTCTCGTCAAGCCAACAGTCCGCACAGGTACACTGTATATAATGCCGCTGCCAGAATGCCAACACAAAAATCCTCCACGAAAAATACAGTTCATCGTCGATGGACGGGTTTTATCCCTTATGACTCGGTCTCTTTCCGCAGGGCGACCCGCCTGAAGTGCCGTACAAAGCACGAACTCCGTAGCTCCAGCGACCACTCACAGGAATTTCCTGAAAAATGCACTGGTGAACCGAAAAGGTAAACCAGTCAATTCAGCAACTGCCTGCCGCCATCGTTCCGAACATGCAGTTTACGCTACAGACAACCATGATGATAAACTAAATATACTACGACACAACGAACGGCGTAGTATATTTATATTTATTCTTTATTTATTATTTTCGTTATTCTCACCCCCCCCCCTCCTTTCCCCCTCGTTATTTATGTTCACCATTGTGGGGTTCGTTGTAAGGTGTGTACACCCTGTCTGTGTTTATTATCTCCCACTTTTCCGCTGGAGATACTCATACCTAACTATTTGTATTTCCTATTGTCATATCCTGCTGCAGCCGTTGCTTCTCGCCTCCTAACGTTCAGTAGTTTGCCATTGCTTTATGGAAAACTTTAAATCTAAACCGTTCATACCACAAGGCCAGCCTACTATCCCCAAAGCCAGTTAGTTGTCCACAAATTTAACCCACATAAGCGAAACCACATTTTGAATAAAGTAGAATCCCATAAATCTCTGACAACCAGACCGAAATGTTCTTAATGAAGTAAAGAAACATATTTTATATATCCATCGCCATATTCCCAGTACACGCAACACTTAAGTCCTCCCCAAGTACGGCCGATCGTACAAATTGCCTGTTCCGGACGAATGTACGCATTTCCCGCTGCATAGAGACATAGAATCATAACCGGGAGGAAAAAGAAAGCCCATTTTTTAACAACTAGCTCGGGCTGATAACCGCCTGTTAGGCGCCAGGGCCATTAGGATATGATGATGATAAAGAGGTGTGTTCTCCGTGGGCATCGCATGCACGGAGTCGCTTCTCCATGTCGGGTATCTGATAGCGTTATGTGAATAGCATGAGGTTATTGCAATGGAACAAAAACAGTTTAATTATACTTTTCTAGACAGCTGGGCAGGCAGACAGAGAGGCAGGCAGGCAGGCAGGCTGGCGGACAGACAGACAGACAAACAGACAGACAGACAGACAGACAGACAGACATGTATTAAAAAGACAGATACTCAGACATATAGACAGACAGGCAGAGAGACACTCAAGCAGACAGACAGAGAAACAGTTACTAAAACTGACAGACACTCAGACACACAGCCAGACACTTGGGCAGGCAGACAGACAGACAAATAGATAGATTAGATACACAAGACAGACAGACAGACAGACACTCGGGCAGGCAGACAGACAGACAAATATATAGATTATACAGACAGACATGTAAATAGATCTATTTAGCGCGGAAAGCGTCGCACAAAGCACAAATTCCGTAGCTCTAGCGACGACCCACAACATTTTTTCGACTCGACTTTTTTTTTTTTTTTTTTTTAGACAGACAGACAGACAGACAGACAGACAGACATATGGATGGATGGATGGATGGATGGATGGATGGATGGATGGATGGATGGATGGATGGATGGATGGATGGGTGGGTTGATGGATGGATGGATGGATGGATGGATAGACAGACAGATAGAACAACGAACAAACTTTATTTTCAAAGGGTTAAGAATTGGGCACGCAGGCCCATCTAACATTCTGCCCTTCTATCACTCTCTTTCATGCATTATTTCATTCACACATCATTCAAGGCTAACTGAGAACAGCAACAATATAAAATATATGCAATATAAAGGTATAGGGAAAATGTAAAAATTCAATACTACACGGCTCAGTAATATTAATACATGTTGTGGCACTTGTTATTAGCTATATGGAATATACTGGTCTACCAAAAAGAGACTGGCTGTTACACTAGGGTGTTATTATTACTATTATTTTATTATTAAGGGGAGAGGTAATCCATACTGAGATAGTGTTCGAATAATATGCGATTATATGTA
>OY992876.1:303741775-303746775 GCA_963921405.1 Cepaea hortensis | reverse complement strand
AACAGAGAACGATTACAAAAATGACTTTCGCAAGGCGTTGCAGCCAACCCCAGCATTATTGGGATGTTTGTGGTTTACTAGGAGAGTTTACGTTTTGTTTTTTGGTTTCACTTTCTGAACGACGACATTCATATCATTGTTAAAAATCATCACAAGGCGGTCTGCTTCCAAATCGCCTGAAGTGGTTTCGAACCTAAAATGCGGGATTTCGAATCGCGTTCGCTACCGATTCACCAGAGAAGCAACAGTAAAAAATAGAAAGATATTGAAAGACCAATTATAAAAGTATAAAGAGCCAAAATAGGCCTAGCTGGACGAGAGACTTTGTGGAGTCTTTGTTGATGAGAAACTTTGGACGAGAAACTTACAGTAAAATCGAAATATAAGACACCACATCAAAAAGATTAGATAATAAAATTACACCTGCATTCATGGGTTGCCTGAGAATAAAAGAAGGCACTTTCATAAAGGTCAAGGATATAATCCTATCCGGTCAGTTGGACTAAAATGTTGACGTCTAGTCCTTGACTTTAGTTAGTTGCATATTCTTTACACGACGCAGCAGTCAACCCCATAATTTTGTGGCTGTTCGTGATTCCTGGGCAAGTTTACGTTCAGTAGTTTGCCATTTCTTTCTGAACGACCGACACCCATAACATTTTATTTTTATTTTTTTACACTATGCAAGGAGGTCTGCTGCCAAATCGCCCGCAGATGTGTTTTCGAAAGCGGTATGTGGGATTACGAACAGAGTCCGTAAAGCCTTCGCCACGGAGCAGACGTCCTTGAGTTGGGCACGTAAATTACAAGTACCTCTGAAGACGAAGTGGGTTCACCTGATGTCGGGGGACACGGGTAACATGAAATGCTAATCCACACGCCATGTCAGTGCAGTGCACTCTCCAGTTGTGGTAGCTAAAGAAGTAGAAGTGGATTGTATGGACCACGCTTGAGTCAAAAGTGAGCCAACAACGAAGGAAGGCCGATTTTAAAGATGGAAGTTGTCATTCAATTAACTATAATAAACTCGGCAAAAGAAAACCCGGACTCAAACAACTTGATAACTACACACCCCACAAAGTTCTGTATCACACTAGCCTGTATGATGGATTTACACAACTACCCATCCATCCATCCATCCATCCATCCATCCATCCATCAATCCATCCATCATCTAACACACACGATACTTACCCCACAGGTTCACCACCACACTGGCCTGCATGATGGACTTGCACAATTACCCACTGGATCATCAAGAGTGTACCGTGGAGATCGAAAGCTGTGAGTACATGTTGACCTAGGAATGTTTCCCTTGATGTGTGGGTTTGTGTGTGTGTGGAACTGTTAACGGTGTGGGATTGTGTTTGTGTGGGGCTGTTTACGTGTGGGATTGTGTTTGTGTGAAACACTTTACGTGTGTGATTATTTTTGTGTGAAACTGTTTACTTGTGTGATTATTTTTGTGTGAAACTTCCTACATGTGTGATTGTGTTTGTGTGAAACTGTTTATGTGTTTGATTGTGTATAGGGATCGATTCATGTTGCAGTGGTGGAGACGCTGTGAGAGAAACAGATAGGAGATATTGGAGGGGCAGTCAATCACTAATGTCTCGTAATTTTTAATTTCATTCAACAGAGAAAAAAAAAACACAGATAAAATTCACATTGAAATGAAGCCTTAAGTCTGTATTTCAAAAATGTATTTCTCAATGTAGTCTCCGTTATTCGTTATAGTCTTTGTCCATCTTCTCACAAGGGCAAATATCACGGCACGGTAAAAATTCGTGTCATTTTTCTTTGGTGGCCATTTTTAAACCGTTACTATTGCGTGGCCTGTGACAAAGGTTGGTAGTTATACACAGTGCAGAAGAGTGTTTGCGGAATCCAGCTAAATTAATAAATTGCACACCGATAAGGTATTTCATTGATTCATTCAGTTGCATGACCATTGCAAAACCTCGCTCCCATAACAACCTTCCGGAAAACTTCGCGCCGAAGCGTACGGATTCGTTTCGAACTCCGTCATTCTGTTATGGGTCCAGTTTTCTCCGAAACTCCCGGGGTTTAACGCTGGAGATACGGAGTTCGTGCTCTGTGCGACGCTTTTGACAGGCGGCATTGTGGAATGAGACAATGCTATATGGGATCACAACCCGTGCAATGAAGCCGACCCTGTTATATGAAGACCTCTTAAGAAATGCTGATAAGTGAGTGTGCGCGTGTGTGCGTGCATGCGTGCGTGTGTGTGTGTGCGTGGCTGTTTATGTGTGGGACTACGCATGCGTGAGGCTACATGTTAAGGACACATTCCAGACTGTGCAACTGTTTATGCGTTCAACTGACTACAGTCAGCACTGTCTTCCCTCCGAAATTGTTTCCACTGCCTCATCTATTCTTTCTATTCACTAAAAGTGCAGAAAACACAACGGTAAGAGTAATAAAATGGCCCAATCTGACCACAAAATGAAACTATCCCCTTTCTCTCCCCCCCCCCCCCCCCCTAAAGAAAACACAAGAAAATCTCGTCCCCGCTAGTGCACACTTCAGAACCGCCATTTTCTTCTGTTGCTTTTGACAGCCATACGTCATTTCCGTCTGCTATCTTTGTTTATGGTGTGAATTTTGGGTCATGTATTCTTTTTAAAAACATTTTGAGTGTTAGTTTTATACGATGTCTTTCCTGCCTGTGTATTCTTTCTCAAATAAACCGGCTGTGTCACTAGGACGAAGGAAATAATACAATGTGATATATAAGTAAATGGTACTATTCTTAAACAAGTGAAGCGGTACAATTATCTCTGAACAGTTATAATATCTAATGGAAGATGCCTTAAAGATCGCCAAGAATCGCCATGGGCCTTTTGCAAGATGAAAAACATAATGGCCAATAACTCGATGTCAATTGCAATGAGCAAATGAGTGTTGAGGTGCTACATAGAACCTGTACTTTTCTATGGATGTGAAGCGTGGAAAATGAGCAGACATACTGGAAAAAAAAAAACAGATGGCTGTGGAATGTGTTTTCTGAGGAAAATACAAAAAATACCACGGACAGACAAAATAACTATAGTGTGTTTTTTTTTGGTTGCCTCAATATAAAATTCAATATCTCAGTAACGGGCTGAGATAAAATGATGAGATTTAGTATATAACGTTATCATTATGTCCACCCAACAAAACAATTTTTGTTCTGGAGATTTTACAGCAGATTTTAAAGTTAGCTTATATACGGTATATTAATTATGACTTAAAGATTACGACCATGATTTTAACAGTTTTACAGCTTCCCCAAGATTCGACCCAAATTATTCAAAATTTTCACGTGACTTTCGTTTTCAAACAAACAGCGCGAAGATTCAGAGGCGTCTCCAAATGTGGGTTCTTTCATGAAACGTGATTATATAAATAAACTAGCTGACAAGGCCCGGTTTCTGGTGGAAATCAATCAATCAATCAATCAATCTATCTATCTATCTGTCTGTCTGTCTGTCTGTCTGTCTGTCTGTCTGTCTGTCTGTCTGTCTGTCTGTCTGTCTGTCTGTCTGAATGTCTGTCTGAATGTCTGTCTGTCTGAATGTCTGCCGGTCGGCTGACCCATCCACCTACCCACCGACCCACCGACCTACCGATATCTATCTATCTATCTATCTATCTATCTATCTATCTATCTATTCTATTCTATCTATCTATCTATCTATCTATCTATCTATCTATCTATCTATCTATCTATCTATCTATCTATCTATCTATCTGCCTGCCTGCCAGCCCGACCACCCACCCACCGACAGACCGACCGACCTACCGATATCTATCTATCTATCTATCTATCTATCTATCTATCTATCTATCTATCTATCTATCTATCTATCTATCTATCTATCTATCTATCTATCTGTCTGTCTGTCTGTCTGCCTGTCTGCCTGCCTGCCGGCCCACCCACCCACCCACCGACCGATCGACCGACGTACCGATATCTATCTATCTATCTGTCTATCTATCTATCTATCTATCTATCTATCTATCTATCTATCTATCTATCTATCTATCTATCTATCTAATCTATCTAATCTATATGTCTGTCTGTCTGCCTGCCTGCCGGCGCACCCACCCACATACCGACCGACTGACCGACCGACAGATATCTATCTATCTATCTATCTATCTATCTATCTATCTATCTATCTATCTATCTATCTATCTATCTATCTATCTATCTATCTATCTATCTATCTATCTATCTATCTATCTAATATATCTATCTATCTATCTGTCTGTCTGTCTGTCTGTCTGTCTGTCTGTCTGTCTGCCTGCCTGCCGGCCCACCCACCCACCGACCAACCGACCGACGTACCGATATCTATCTATCTATCTATCTATCTATCTATCTATCAATCAATCTATCTATATATCTATCTGTCTGTCTGTCTGTCTGTCTGTATGTCTGTCTGTATGTCTGTCTGTCTCTCTGCCTGCCTGCCGGCCCACCCACCCACATACCGACCGACCGACCGACCGACAGATATCTATCTATCTATCTATCCATCTATCTATCTATCTATCTATCTATCTATCTATCTATCTATCTATCTATCTATCTATCTATCTATTTATCTATCTATCTAATCTATCTGTCTGTCTGTCTGCCTGACTGCCTGCCTGCCGGCCCACCCACCCACCAACCGACCGACCGACCGACCTACCGATATCTATCTATCTATCTATCTATCTATCTATCTATCTATCTATCTATCTATCTATCTATCTATCTATCTATCTATCTATCTATCTATCTATCTATATAATCTAATCTAATCTATCTGTCTGTCCTATCTATCTAATCTATCTGTCTGTCCTATCTATCTAATCTATCTGTCTGTCTGTCTGCCTGCCTGCCGGCCCACCCACCCATTAACCGACCGACCTACCGATATCTATCTATCTATCTATCTATATATCTATCTATCTATCTATCTATCTATCTATCTATCTATCTATCT
>OY992876.1:303696775-303736775 GCA_963921405.1 Cepaea hortensis | reverse complement strand
CCTTAGTTCTGCTGTAGTTACTTTAGGAGTTGCCATAGTTAAGAATGTAAGTCCGCAAATAGAGTACAGACACCTCAAGCAATAAAGAAGTCCTTCCTATAAACAGATAATCTACCTAGAACCTATATCATTTATCTATGTCTATCTAATATTATAAATCTACAACACCACACAGTACATCACAACCACTCTCTCATCCACAAGAGGAGATATAGGATAAAGACTTATGTAGACGTGTGACCGTGTGACTAGGTATGTAATGTGTCTTACCACCTATCTACATTCACTCTGTCTGGAACTTTCTCACTGTAAAGTCACCAGCATTAAATGAAATGGTTCTACCATAAATGTAATGGCACCATATATCCAATGGACGTCCTTCCATTAAAAGTCATCAATGTATACTTATATTTATTCCAATCAGTATGTCCCAACATGCAGGTACTCCGCTATGCCTGTGCCAATATGCAGGTACCCCTCTATACATATGCACTGTTATGTCCAGGTCATATGGGTATTATTTTCTACCACGCTGCTCCACCAATTATGTCACTTGTTTTCCCGAGAGGAAGTTGGAATCAACAAGCACATCTTCAAACTTATTATCTGTTGGGATTATTGCCTGACTTTGGTCTACACTCCTCTCTTCTGTCTTCTCTTCCATATATCTATTTCTTTCACTCTCTCTGTTATTCCTTCAACACATACTCCGACAACATTTCATTTCACCGATAAATAAAAGATTTATTAATAAAAACTATGTCTGGTGTATGTATGGATAGTGTCTATGTAGTTGGTATGTTCTTCTATTGTGGATGCAAGATAAGATGTTGATAGATAGTCTCCGTAATCTTCTCCGGCAGATTCAACAGGCCAAAACATCAGATATCAAACACAGAATTAGAACGTTCTCACCCGGTATGATCCGTTCAGCTTGAGTCTTAACTTAATCCAATTCTTGAAAAAACAAACAATTGTTCACCATAGTAACACCGTACAGTAATGTGGTCACGGTAAGTCCTTTCCGTAGACAGAGTTTTCCGTTTTATGTTGTTATAATCCATCAGTGAAAACACCTCACACCTGTCCACAGTTATTTAACCGTTCTCTGAATATAGGTACACTGGTCTAGGGTTCTTCCCTGTTTCGTTTAGGTGAGTACTCAATGACAATGTTTTATCCTATTTTCTATGCTTGAATAAAGTTCCTTCTCTAAGGTTCACCAAAACCTGTTTTTTGACATTCGTTAAGTCACCCACTTTGCATTTGATATAGTGACATACTTTCACTGCACCTGTGAAGTGCCTGATTAAATTAAAAGGTCTTTCCTGTATTATCAACACTGCTTTCTCTGTACAAGAGATGTACTGGTTGATCTTCTTTGATAGGTCAGGCTGTGTAGTAGAACCTGGGTAATAAACATTAAATCAGGTGATTTAAGTCTGCCTCATATCCCTGTCTATGTGATTATCTTTTCTCCAGCCGTAATGAAACAGCCTCCGAAAGAATACTCTGACATAAACAGCAGAATTCACTAAAGTATAAACTATTCACTAAATAGAAAGTAATAGTAAACCCTACGCACAACCACATATTTATATTCCTATGCTAAAACTATACTCTAATATATTAATACCTTATATATGCATCTATGTTCCTGGAATCGAAATACACTAAGCGAATAACACACTAATATCCCCTCTTTCCATCATTAGGGACGTGTATTTCTTTCCCCCCTCAGGAGCATATCTCCTTCAGCCCAGTTTGGAACACACACTAAACCGAAACTCCATGTTCGGCTTATTATAACGAGTGTCCAATCCTACGCTGATTGTTTGATCTACAATCAATTTTGCCGTATCCTGCCCGTCAAACAGCGGAGAAATCCCGTAGTGGTTAGTTGTTCGTGTCCTTCGTTGTTACGCTGGTCCCTGAGTTTTTCCGTACGCGAATACTTCAAAGCAACTTCCCTCGTTGATCGTTTTCTCCGGTCGTGTCCCCAGCGCGATTGTCCCGTTTCTCCGTGTACGTCAGATCGTCAAGCAATGACTTTACGAACACCTGTATCCTATTTTCAGATCTGTGTCGGTCAATGCTCTTTTATTCGTCCTCCTCTCAGAATGCAGTACATGATTGTTAACCCTTCTCCTTCCTTGTATTTTAATAGGTAAGTTATCAAGGAATCATTAAACTGCAGTTTTTTCCGTGACATAGGCCCCCTCTTAAGAGAGTTGACCGCGTCGACTCTTCATCCCTGTAGTTTTGATTCCTATGATCCTCCAACTTATTCCTCTTCCTCTGGAGTTGGATGTCTAGATAAGAAATCCGCTCCTACATTCTCCTTACCAGAAATGTATTCCACTGTGAAGTCCTGTTGCAACAACAACGTCCATCACATCCACCGTGCGTTGAGCTTCTGCGAAGTAGCTATTAACATCACGTGTTGATGATATGATTGGATCCTCACATGGATCAACACCTCATCCAGTAGGTGACCTCATATGCACCCTACCATACTACTCATGACTGAAACTAGTGTTGGCTCATCGCACCTGTACGTTCAGTCGGCATCCTTTCCACTGGCGTAAGCGATGGTTCACAATACAGACGGATTGTCCCATCCTGATTGTAACACTGCTTCCATGTCCTCTTGGTTTCCCCCGGCTTTGCCTCTGGGGATGTTCCACCTCGTCCTCGTTGGACCGAGTCGTCTTTCCCAAATCTCCTGGACTTTTGCTTCCAGGACCATCTTGGGCGATATTGTATCTGGTCAGCCAATCTTCGGTTGGGGTCCTGGGTATTTCCCGCCTTCCCCGACGTTACCCACCCCTTTTGAACTTGGTTACCGGTGAAACTTTCACTCTTGTCCTTTCCCTGACTTGTGATTTCCCTCCTCCTGTCGTTGGGTAAATCTGACCTATCACGTACTTTCCCATAGGCTCTCCTATGTTGTACTGGCGATCTCTGGTCTTCGTCTGGACTGGTAACTTTTGTCCCAATGGCTGCCATCACCATAAAGTGCGAAGCTTTTCTCCCGGATCTCTCCTCATATTTCCTAATGAGATGTCTAGGGAGATTTTTCTGCTCTTCCCCGATCCGTATTTTGTAGATGTTCTTGGACACAACCTTTTCCACAGGATAAGGTCCTTTCCATCCTACTTGGAGTATATTGGTCTCTGCTGGACCCCACACTTCCACTTTGTCTTCCACTTTAAGAGCTATGTTACTCTTAGTCCGCTTGTTGGGTGGTGCGTTCTGGCACTCCGAACAAGACTTCAACCACCGGCGTACATCTCCGGTCTTTCCTGGCCAGCAATAATGGCCGGAAATTTGCTGCAAGGTCTCTCTGACACCCATATGTCGGTTCTCGGCTATGGTGTGTCCACTCTGAAGAATGTGAGGACGGTGGGTCTCTGGAACCACCCACTGCTCGTGCAGGTTATCTCCCCTCCCAGCTCTCCGATAGAGTAGTCGATTCTTCAGAAAGTACTGTCCCCGTTCTGGTGGCTCAGCACTTCTTTGCAGCTTCCTGTAGCAAGGACGCAACGTAGTATCCATCCTCTGGGCAGTATGCAATTCTCCTATCTCTGAGTTGTCGCATAGTGTCTCTGCCTCTTTTTCCTTCCCTTGAGATCCACTGACTAATGTTCCCTGGTGGGCTGGCTGATTTCCCCAAAAAGACATATTTCGTGCCAATGATCATTGGGAATAGGGAGTCAGCTAATACAGCAGCTGGAATAATGCCCGTGACGTACCTGGATTTAATCTCCACCTTGGCGATTGGCAGCGTCATGGTAACAGCACTCCTCATTGCCGGCTGTATTTCTATGGTCTCCCCTGTAAGTTGGTCTGGGCTTACCAAGCTGGCATCCACCACCGCTTCCCCATCCAAACCGGTATCGTAGAGACAAACAACCTGCTGGCCATTGACTTCAATCAGTTCTACCACAGGTGGTCTCTCTTGGTCCTGAGTGCCTTTCAACTCCTTGACCGTTTCCTTGCCTTCCTCTTTTAATTCCTCGAGGTTGGTTATGCAATTGGCGTCGTTTGCCTTGCATCTGCAGTCCACAGTATTATGTGTTATCGACTGGCAGTGTGTGCACCATGTTCCCTTCCTAGGTTTCCGGGTGTCCTTTTTGTTCCTTTCTCCTTCGCCGACCTCAGCCTTGTCTGTGATCACCGATGTAGGAATCACTTTGCATGCTGCGAAGTAAACACTTTTAGGTTTCGATCTGCAGTCCTTCGTGTTATGAGATGGTACCTTGCAGAATGAACACCACCTCTCAGACCACTGTCGTTTCGCTGGAGAATTCGAGGTGCTCTGGTTTCCTTCCTTCACCTTCTCTGAACTCTCCCCTGTGTGCTCTATATAAGGTTCCACTTTTTCTCCTTCCCAATTCTTAGGTTTCTTTTTCTCTTGTTTCTCCTGACCTTTGGTTTGAATACTGAGTTCCGCAGCCTCCCCATGTACCTCTACGAATCGTTCCGCCAGCTTATTCACAACATCAATCCGTTCCGCCCCTTGTTCTCCCAAGAAGGTTCTGAGAGGTTTCGACATTTGCTTTCGCATCTGGTCGACCACCATCATCTCTTCGAGACTCTCATAATCCCTCTTGAATTCTGCCAAGTCCATCCATTTCTGGAGATAGGATTTCAGCCTCAGACTGTAGGCGGCGAATAGCTCTCCCGGCTCTCTTCTAGACGATCTAAACTTCTTCCTATACGTTTGTGCTGTGACTTCATAATGTTTCATCAAAGCGGCTTTCAATTCCTCGTACTGATTTTCATGTCCTGGTGGTAGGCGTGTGTAGACCTCGTACCCTGAACCACGTAAAGCCTGGGATAATTTGAGAGCCCATCGGGTTCTATCTAGTCCCATAGCGACTGCCATGGCCTCGAACCGATCCAAAAACTGGTATATCTTCTCTTTACTTTCATCAAAGACCGCCAAGGGAAACTTCATGGCATGGTAACCCTGTCCAATCATGTGGGTTGCCCCATGTGAAGATGAACTTCCTTCTGCTGCGTCTATTTCACCCTTAGTTTGTGTCTTGAGTTCTAACTCTTTAATGCGGTATTCATGTTCCATTTCTTGTCTCCTGGCAGTCTGTTCCATTTCCAGTTTCTTGGTCTCTTGGTCCCTTTCCAGTCGCTTGGCCTCCTGTTCCATTTCCAGTCGCTTGGTCTCTTGGTCCCTTTCCAGTCGCTTGGCCTCCTGTTCCATTTCCAGTCGCTTGGTCTCCTGGTCCATTTTCTTGGCCTCTTGTTCCATTTCCATTTCCATTCGTTTGGTCTCCACCTCTATTCTTCTCACTTCCAACTCGGCCTTTCGATCTTCTCGTTCCGCTTGAGAATCTCTCTCTCTCGTTCCTGTATGTAATCAGTTAGTTCCGAGCCAGCTAAACCAATTTCCTCCCCGTTGGCCCTTAGTTCTGCTGTAGTTACTTTAGGAGTTGCCATAGTTAAGAATGTAAGTCCGCAAATAGAGTACAGACACCTCAAGCAATAAAGAAGTCCTTCCTATAAACAGATAATCTACCTAGAACCTATATCATTTATCTATGTCTATCTAATATTATAAATCTACAACACCACACAGTACATCACAACCACTCTCTCATCCACAAGAGGAGATATAGGATAAAGACTTATGTAGACGTGTGACCGTGTGACTAGGTATGTAATGTGTCTTACCACCTATCTACATTCACTCTGTCTGGAACTTTCTCACTGTAAAGTCACCAGCATTAAATGAAATGGTTCTACCATAAATGTAATGGCACCATATATCCAATGGACGTCCTTCCATTAAAAGTCATCAATGTATACTTATATTTATTCCAATCAGTATGTCCCAACATGCAGGTACTCCGCTATGCCTGTGCCAATATGCAGGTACCCCTCTATACATATGCACTGTTATGTCCAGGTCATATGGGTATTATTTTCTACCTCGCTGCTCCACCAATTATGTCACTTGTTTTCCCGAGAGGAAGTTGGAATCAACAAGCACATCTTCAAACTTATTATCTGTTGGGATTATTGCCTGACTTTGGTCTACACTCCTCTCTTCTGTCTTCTCTTCCATATATCTATTTCTTTCACTCTCTCTGTTATTCCTTCAACACATACTCCGACAACAGTTCCTTTCACCGATAAATAAAAGATTTATTAATAAAAACTATGTCTGGTGTATGTATGGATAGTGTCTATGTAGTTGGTATGTTCTTCTATTGTGGATGCAAGATAAGATGTTGATAGATAGTCTCCGTAATCTTCTCCGGCAGATTCAACAGGCCAAAACATCAGATATCAAACACAGAATTAGAACGTTCTTACCCGGTATGATCCGTTCAGCTTGAGTCTTGACTTAATCCAATTCTTGAAAAAACAAACAATTGTTCACCATAGTAACACCGTACAGTAATGTGATCACGGTAAGTCCTTTCCGTAGACAGAGTTTTCCGTTTTATGTTGTTATAATCCATCAGTGAAAACACCTCACACCTGTCCACAGTTATTTAACCGTTCTCTGAATATAGGTACACTGGTCTAGGGTTCTTCCCTGTTTCGTTTAGGTGAGTACTCAATGACAATGTTTTATCCTATTTTCTATGCTTGAATAAAGTTCCTTCTCTAAGGTTCACCAAAACCTGTTTTTTGACATTCGTTAAGTCACCCACTTTGCATTTGCTATAGTGACATACTTTCACTGCACCTGTGAAGTGCCTGATTAAATTAAAAGGTCTTTCCTGTATTATCAACACTGCTTTCTCTGTACAAGAGATGTACTGGTTGATCTTCTTTGATAGGTCAGGCTGTGTAGTAGAACCTGGGTAATAAACATTAAATCAGGTGATTTAAGTCTGCCTCATATCCCTGTCTATGTGATTATCTTTTCTCCAGCCGTAATGAAACAGCCTCCGAAAGAATACTCTGACATAAACAGCAGAATTCACTAAAGTATAAACTATTCACTAAATAGAAAGTAATAGTAAACCCTACGCACAACCACATATTTATATTCCTATGCTAAAACTATACTCTAATATATTAATACCTTATATATGCATCTATGCTCCTGGAATCGAAATACACTAAGCGAATAACACACTAATATCCCCTCTTTCCATAATTAGGGACGTGTATTTCTTTCCCCCCTCAGGAGCATATCTCCTTCAGCCCAGTTTGGAACACACACTAAACCGAAACTCCATGTTCGGCTTATTATAACGAGTGTCCAATCCTACGCTGATTGTTTGATCTACAATCAATTTTGCCGTATCCTGCCCGTCAAACAGCGGAGAAATCCCGTAGTGGTTAGTTGTTCGTGTCCTTCGTTGTTACGCTGGTCCCTGAGTTTTTCCGTACGCGAATACTTCAAAGCAACTTCCCTCGTTGATCGTTTTCTCCGGTCGTGTCCCCAGCGCGATTGTCCCGTTTCTCCGTGTACGTCAGATCGTCAAGCAATGACTTTACGAACACCTGTATCCTATTTTCAGATCTGTGTCGGTCAATGCTCTTTTATTCGTCCTCCTCTCAGAATGCAGTACATGATTGTTAACCCTTCTCCTTCCTTGTATTTTAATAGGTAAGTTATCAAGGAATCATTAAACTGCAGTTTTTTCCGTGACAGAGTTGTCGACATGATCTTCCGCGTCTGAGTCAGAATCCATAAACTTAACACGCATTTCATTTGGTTCACGTAAAGTTTCATTGTCAATGTCAGTATCATTCGTTGCAGCAGTCTCCATCTGTTCATCATGAACATCAACTGCTATTTGTTTTTCAATACGTGACTAAGTTTGTTCATTTTCATCTTCAGGTATTTTTAGCGTGGATGAAGTGCTGTTGCAATCTGTAGTGTTTCAATACTTTTCATGCTAGCTACACTATCACTGAAGTCATTAATAGATGCTGCCTTAAATTTAGCTATGTAGCCCGGATCATCATCGTATACAGTCATATGCTTTGTCAACGATGATAGCAGTGGCAGTACACAGCTACATGAAACATAATCTTGACCGCCAAGCAGGACTGTGGTCTGACAAATAAGTCCAAAACTTTGACATATTTCAAAATCTTCTCCCAATCCGAACCTAACAGTTTTGGACCTTTGTATTGCTTCTTTTCATCTGACATGTAGACAGCTAATGCTTCTCTGGCCTGTAGAAGAATCTATAGCATAATAAAAATATTGTTACACCTTGCTGGTACAGCTTACATAATGGTGACTCAGTACAATTTTGCAACTCGATGGTGTTTGCAGCACTATGTTTAAAACGTCCGACAATTTTTCGACATTTGCCAAACAAAGTTTCGGTATCGGTGGCTTTAAATCCATGTAATATGCTCAATTGTAAGCTATGAGCCAAACAAGGAATATGTGCAAAACCAGTTTTATCAACAGCTGAAACAAAATTTCTTGCATTGTCAGTAACCAGAGCTTGAATTATGTTCGTTTTATCCCAGTCTATTGCAAACTGTTTATATAACTGGGCAACACTGTCAGAATAATGACGTTCAACAACATTCACAGATTCAAAAACACAATTTTTCAATTTCCAGTCATCGGCAATCCAATGGCCAGTAATTCCACAATAGCTTTCGTTACCTAGAGATGTCCAAAAATCAGATGTTAGCGCAATAACCTTTGCTTTTTTCACAGATTCTTTAACGCTTTGAATCATGCTGTTATACTTAGCAGTCAAGAAGGTAACTTATACTCAGCATTTTGCAATACTGTGCGTAATATTTGTTGAAGGCCGTCGTCATCTACTATTGATATTGGTCTGCCACTATTAACAATCCAGTTTGCAGGTGATACTTGAATATCATTTTGTAATGCAGCACTCACTAGAGGATCAGACGAAAGACAAAAGTGACTCATAGTAGCCGCTCTAAAGAAAAACTCTCAAGAGGCAACGATTTCACACAGGTGCAGACGTAATTAACGCGGTAAACACTTGGTTCAGTGAGCAACCACAATCCTCTTTTTTTGCGGACGGCATTCGCCGCCTACCTAAGCAATCGGATGCTTGCCTGAATGCCTACGGCGACTTCTTCTGACCAACCCATGGTGCATAATTCATTCAAAATGAATGCTTTGTTTAATTCTACCACACCTGTTAATGTTTCTTTCATGCTTTTGCAATAAAGCCATTGGAACGGGTTTCAAATGAACGTCCCTAATATATAGCTCTTCAGCATTCTCTTTCTTACATTCAATGATAGTGACTTATTGCATAAGATATTCTTTATTTTCTTAAATGCAGCCTGTGCTTGCCCTATTCTGCTCTTAATCTCTGTTGTGCATCTTCCATCTGATGTTATAAATGTCCCTAAATATTTAAAAATATCCACTTGGTGAAGAATTTTCCCTTCTATCTCTAGTTCACATTTGGGTGTCACCTGTTTCTTTGATATCACCATTGTTACTATTTTCTTGATATTCAAGGAGAGTCCTTTCTTTGCACTCTCTGTTACTACAATGTCCAACAATTGTTGTAGATCTGTTGCATTATCCGCTATCAATACTGTGTCATCTGCATAGCGTATATTATTTATATTATAACCTCCAAATGTTATTTCTGGCTTTTCTTTGATCTCTCTAATTATTACTTCGCTATAGAGGGAGAAGAGATCCGGTGACAAAACGCATCCCTTTCTTACTCCCAACTTTATGTGTTTCTGATACTGTAGTTGATGTTTGTTTTGGAGGTGGTAAGTAAGCGAGGTGTTAGAACCATGATAGTCAAACGATTTATCACAATGAACGCATTAAACCGTTTCAGCATTTTCAATAATTCCATCAGTCAATACTTTAAAACCAAAATTGTCATGTAATCTTCCGGAAATTTGTTTATACTTCTCCGCTGCCATATTGTTACTTTTAGACTTCCGGTTCATTTGTATACGCGATGGGAGAAAAGTTAAACAAAAATGTAATCGTTAATAAAAATTAACGATTAATCGATTAATTAATCGATAATTTCCGCAGCCCTAGTTTATATCCCTGCTGTAATCTGTTAGTTGTAATATAAACAAATATTACCACCCCTTCTGAGATATGGTAATGTTAACGTAAACAGAAGTCAATACTCCTGCTGTGATCTGTTAATATTTATATTAGCAAATACTTATATCCCTTGTCCTTGTATGCCGTCTGTTACAATTAACATAAACAAATGTTTACATCCATTTTATTGTGATACTATAATATTAAGGTTAACACATGTTTACAACAGTTCTACTTGCTCTGTTAATTCTAACATAAATAAATGTTTACATCCCGTGTTTGATCTGTTAATGTTAACATAAACAAATGTTTAATCTCTTCTAATATGAAAATAAACGAATGTTTACAACCGTTCAGCAATCTGTTAATGTTAAAATAAACATATTTTGCATCCATAGTGTGATAAGCTAAAGATAATATAAATAAATTTTACATCCCTAGTGTGATGAGTTAATGTTAACATAAACAAATGTTTACATCCCTAATGAGATAAGTTAATTGTAACTTAAACAAATATTTAATCCCTGGTGTGATAAGCGAATGTTCATATAAAGAAAATTTTACATCCTTAGTATGGTAAGCTAATGTTAACATAAATAAATTGTTAGTCCCTAGTGTGATAAGTTAATGTTAACACAAACAAATGTTTACATCACTAGTGTGATAAGTTAATGTTAAAATATACATATGTTTAATCCCTAGTGTGATCACTTAATGTTACCGTAACCACATGTTTACAACCCTAGTGTGATTTGTTAACATTAACATAAACAAATGTTTACAACCCTAGTATGATACGTTAATGTTAACATAAACGAATGTGACTAACCCTCCCCAGACGGCTACACAATGGACGACATCGTACTGTACTGGCTCAACGACAGGGGCGCCGTCACGGGAGTCGAGGACGTGTCGCTGCCCCAGTTCTCCATCTCTAACTACGACACCATCAACAAGATAGAGGAGCTGCTTACAGGTACTAGCTCTTCTTCTCACTCTCTCTCTCTCTCTCTCTCTCTCTCTCTCTCTCTCGCTCTCACTCTCTCTCTCTCTCTCTTTCGCTCTCTCTCTCTCTCACTCTTTCACTCTCTCTCTCTTTCCCCCTTCTTCCTCACTATCTCTCTCATTCTCTCTCCTTAACTCTCTCTCTCTCTCTCACTTGCTCTCTCTCTCCTTCTCCTCACTCTCTCTCCGTCACTCTCTCCCCTTCTCTCTCTCTCACTCTTTCTCTCCCTCACTCTCTCTACCTCTCTCTCTCTCATTCTATCTCTCCCTCACTCTCTCTACCTCTCTCTCTCTCTCACTCTATCTCTCCCTCACTCTCTCCCTCACTCACTCTCTCCTCAAATCAAATCTCTCAAATCTATCCTTTAATTCCCATGTTCATGCTCTAGTTAAACAAATAGCCAAAAAAGTATACCAACTTGCCAAAATTAAAAATTTCCTCGACGAAAACACAAGAAAGATATTCTATACTTCTCACATACAAACACATCTTGATTATTGCTCCACAATCTGGGATGGATGCTCCAAATCAATAACAAAACGCCTCTATTCACTCCAGAAAAGAGCAGTGCGTTTAATCAATGGTAATAAGCTTGCAGACAATTCTAACCTACATGAACGTCTTCAGTTAATGCCACTGAACAAACGCCTACTTTTTAATAAGGCTAAACTAATTCACAAAATCCTATTTCAAAATGCTCCAAGCTACCTTTGGCCATTGTTTAAATATAACACAAGACATAGCGAACGACTAAATATACTTCATGTCCCTAAACCTAGGATAGACGTATATAAAACAAGCTTAGCATACTTTGCCACTCAGTTGTGGAACAATTTTCCACAAGAAACCAAAGACACAACCAATCATTATACATACAGTCGCAACCTGTTTGAACACTACCTCAGGACAGACTACATGCTCCCATAAAATAACAACAACAACAAAGACAATAATATGGTAAATTATCTCGAACGACAACTAGCCAAAAAAACATTCCCATATGTATGGCACTTTACGGCTTCCTTGGGTATTTATAATGCCCATGTTAAATATTGCCTCAGTGAGTCATGTGTTATTGATTATTTTTCATGCGTTTTAATACTTATTGTTCTTTTGTTGTCAAAGATTTGCTTCATAAAAGATGTTGAATGAAATAATGTATGAAAGGAAATAGAAAAGAAGGGCAGAATGTCAGCGGGCCTGCGTGCCCAATTCTAAACCTTTTGAAAATAAAGATTTTCGTTTCTTCGTTCGTTCGTTCGTTCCCTCACCCTCATTCTAACTGCCTCTCTCCCACCTCTCTCTGTCTCTCTCTATCTCTCTCTCTGTCTCTGTCTCTGTCTGTCTGTCTGTCTGTCTGTCTGTCTCTCTGTCTGTCTCTCTCCCCCCCCTCTCTCTCTCTCTCTCTCTCTCTCTCTCTCTCTCTCTCTCTCTCTCTCTCTCTCTCTCTCTCTCTCAGCTAGCCTCCAATGGTGTGTGGATGAAATAATGTATGAAAGAGGGTGATAGAAGTTCAGAATGTTAGACGGGTCTGAATGCCTAATTCTTAACACTTTGAAAATAAAGTTTGTTCGTTCGTTCGTTCGTTATCTCACTAGCAACCCCAGTTCTCCAGCTCTAACTACGACGCCACCAAAAAGACAAGATAGAGGAGCTGCTTACAGGTTCTAGCCCCCTCCCTCCCCCGCCACCCTATCTCTCTCTCTCTCTCTCTCTCTCTCTCTCTCTGTGGCTCCTCTCTCTCTCTCTCTCTCTCTCTCTCTCTCTCTCTCTCACTTAATCAGCAATATATAAGACGGTCTTTACCATATAGTACCATCCTTACTTCAGTGCCCTATCCACACTGGTAGCCACGGTGGCAGAGACATACATATCTAGACATATCTGACACGTGGCATGGTCGAGACACGAACACGGAGCTGATCCACGACTCTGGTGATCTTGTGGGACGGCGAAACACGACCGCCCGCGCTTATCGATACGGCGCATGATGATGAGCCACGATGACCTAGTGGCTAGCCACATGCCTGCCAACTCTATGGTCATGGGTTTGAACACGTATCGATGCGGATTTAGAAGTTTGACCCTGGCTAACAGGATGACCCAGCCTAACAGGATAACCTAGCCTACAATTGACAACAGGAAATGTCAAGTAAAGGCGGGCGTGGCGATGACAACCACACCACCCCTCCAGTGACGAGTGGTCTTTACAAATATGGGTCCAGCACCATATATAGAATACGTCTTTCATGCTTTACTTACTACTTTACATGACAATACACGCTCTATTTTACTTGTTTACTGTCTGCATTACATTACACGCTCTATTTTACTTTTGACTGTCTGCATTACAATACACGCTCTATTTTACTTTTTTATACTGTCTAAATTACAATACACGATCTATTTTACAGTTAACTGCCTACATTGGTTGTGTCCTGTCCCCTCTCTTGTTCATAACATATATAGACAACATATGTAAAGAAACCATCCAAGCAGAGACAGCAAGAATATCGCATGACGAGAACACAGAAGAAGAACCATCTGCAAATCTAACCATTAGAGAACTCTTGTTTGCGGACGACCAAGCACTAATAGCAAAATCAGAAGCTGAATTACAAGACCACGTGAATAGTCTAAACGAAATGTGTAGGGAACATAACATGAAAATTAGCACAAGCAAAACACAGGTAATGACTATAACTAAAGAAGAACATACAACAACAATTCACCTAAACGAACATACCTTGAAACAAGTAAAGAGTTTCAAGTACCTAGGAAGTATAATATCATCAAATGGCAGATCAGAAGACGAGATCGAAAATAGGTGCAATAAGGCAAATAAACTCATTGGGCACATGGCACCAATACTAAAGAACAAACATGTATCAATAACTCCTAAGAAAGCACTTTACAACACAATCTTCCTACCAACACTATGCTACCAATGCCACACCTGGACAGAAAAAGAGAAAAGAAAAATCACAACAACATAAATGAGGTTCCTGAGAAGAATACTCAACGTATCAAGAATAGATAAGATCAGAAATGAAGAAATCAGGACTAAAGTTTTGGTTAAAGCAGCACTATATTTTATTAGAAAGCAGCAAGTCAAGTGGTTTTGGCCATGCAAGTAGGTTACCAGTCAACAGCATACCACAACAAGGAATGATGTACAGACCAGATGGAAACAGAGGAAGAGGCCGACCACGTAAACGTTGGACGGAGGGAATAGCAGAGTCCATGGGAATATCGATATATGAAGCCCATAATCGGGCACTCTCCAGCTGTTTATACGTCACCTCGACACCGCAAGGTACAAGAGGAACATGATGAGATGAGACGAGACTGCCTACATTACAGTTAAAGTTACAGTTAGTTGCATATCCTTTACAGGTCGTAGCAGTCAACCCCAGCATTTTTTGGCTGTTCGTGATTCCTGGGCAAGTTTACGTTCAGCAATTTGCCATTGCTTTCTGAACGACCGGCACTAATACCATTTCATAAAATACCAACGTAAGGCGGTCTGCTGTCAAATCTCCCGCAGCTGTGTTTCGAACGAGGGTATGCGGGATTGCTAACTGCATCCGTAACTCCTTGACACTCCTTATAGTTCACGCTCTATTTTACATTTTACTACTACATTACAATACATGCCCTATACATTAGAACATGATGCGTATTACATTATATGATATTTAGGGCATTTTATAATTTGTATAACATTTGTTTTGTTTGTTTGTTTGTTTGTTTTGTGCATATCCTTTACAGAACATCGCTGTCAACATCAGCATCTTTCAGCTGATTGTTGATTTCTTGGCAAGATTACGCTCAGTAGTTTGCCATTACTTTCTGAGCGACCGGCTCCATACTCTCATAAGTCACTGGCGCGACTCGAACCGCTTCCAGTTCTCGTGCGCTCACGTCAACCACGAGAGTATTCGGGGTTTACGGAGAAAGCTGCTAACCCCTCTGCCAGGAAGACCGGCATTGTATAAGATTACGTAATCTAAAAAAAAAGTTAGTTGTATATTCTTTACAGGACTTCGCAGTCAACCCCAGCACTTTTCTACTTGTTTATGATTTACTAGGCAATATTTACATTCAGTAGTTAACCACTGCTTTCTGAACCACCGGCGCTTCATACAGTCGAAATCAACGCAAAGTTCTAGTTTGTTATATTACATTTTTTGTTCTGTGAATATAGTTTCACAGGCCTTTGCTTCTTCAGTATTTGATCTTAATTGCCTTATTTTTCTTTTTCGTTCGCTCGCTTTGAACTCAAGCGTAATCCATACAAATGCTACTGCTTCAAGTGCACTGAACTGATTTTTGCGTGTGGATTGGCTTTCCCTATTACCAATGTCCCTCGCTCTCAGGTGAAACCACTCCGACTTCGGAGGTACTTGTAATTTACGTCCCCAAGTCAAGGACGAGAAGTCAACATATTAGTTCAATTGACAGGTGTAGGGGTTGAACCCGCTACCTCAGCATCAGCACACGGGATGTGTAAGGGCGATGGCTCTTACCCATTCTGCAGCGCTGACCTCGGATTGCCCTATATTATACATGCACGGAATGATCTGTTTCAATGGTTTCAGGCGATTACCAGAGACTATCCCTGATATTCCAACTCCAGAGGAACATCGGCTACTTCATTTTCCAGACATACCTGCCCTCAATTTTAATTGTCATGCTCTCCTGGGTCTCGTTTTGGATCAACCACGAGGCCACGTCTGCACGAGTTGCCTTAGGTGGGTTATGTTATTGTCATGTGTTGTTTCTCTGTGATATTTCCCTGAGCTGTGTTCCTAACTAGGAAGGAAGCTCCGACAGCCGGACATTCAGAGCATTGCTTTGCTGATCCGGCTGCTTCTGCGGCTTCGTCTTTTTCCCAAGTGTATTGGTGTTACATTTTTGGTCACGTTATGAGTAGAAATAAATTGGAGAACTTGTTGACAACTGGTAAGCTTGAGGGGAAGAGAACAAGGGGAAGGCAGTGAAGTAAATACCTGGATGGATTGGCCACGTGGCAAGGTCGAGACAATAACACGGAGCTGATCCATGTGTCTGGTGATCGAGTGAGGTGGCGAAAGATGACCGCCCACGATTATCGGAAAGACACATCATGATGATGATTGGTGTTACCTTTCCTCTGGAGCAAACTAGGCAGGCTGATAGAGGGATCATGCTGCGTGGGCAACACAAGGTCTCTACAATTCAGCCCAGGAATTGTGCTATGGGTAAGGTATAATGCATTGTTATAAAGCACATCGGAATTCTCGGGAATTTCTTGACCGGGTTCGCCTTCCCGGTATTCCAACAAACGGAAGGAATTGAAATATTTCGGACTTGTAAAAATGCACGAATCAGGAATTATGGAAGGACATGAGCTGGAGAGGCGGTAGAGGAATAATACAACGTACGTGGATTCAATATGATATTGGTAACTTACGCACAACGTCATCAGAGGCAGGACGTCTGCCTTATCTTAGTTAAAGTTAGTTGCATATCCTTTACAGGACATCGCAGTCAACCCCATTATTTTGTTTTTCGCTGTTTGTTATTTTTTAGCAAATTTACTTTCAGTAGTAAGCCATTGTTTTCTGAACGACCAACGCTCACACAAGAGTATGAAAATCGGCACAAGGAGGTCTGTTTCCAAATCGCTTGCAGCTATGTTTCGAACGCGGTATGCAGATCTGTGAGTCGCCTTCGCAACCACATCGCCACACGCCGCCGAATACCATAAGAACACATGCTTTTAAAATTCTTTTGTGAGTAGGTTTTCTAGTTTCAAATTTTACCCTAGCAGCGACCTGGTCGGCCTGCTCTTTTCCATTTCCTAGCTGGATCCATACTTAAGCCGACTCTGTGGCGGAGCTGTTACGGAGGCAATTCGCAAATCCACATACCGCGAACGAAACACATCAGCTGCGGGCTATTTGGCAGCAGACCGCCTTCCTATGGTTTTAATACAACGGTATGAGTGCCGGTCGTTCAGAAAGCCAACGCAAAGTACTGAACGTAAACTTGCCAAAAAATCACAAGCCGCCAAAAAAAAAATGCTAGGGCTGGTTGCGAATTCCTGTAAAGGATGAGCAACTAACTAACTATACTTCACGGGGAGGCGGAGGTGTAGTGGCCTGCCTCTGTGGTTATGGGGTCGATCCCCATCTGGGCGGATCCGATTTTTAAACATTGACCTGGGCTTCAGGGTGGACCCAGCCTACAATGGGTCACAGGAAATGTTTTGTTAAGTGTGTGATTCAGACCGCCACACACAGCCACCCTCATGAGTGACGACTGGTTTATAACAATATGAGTCTAGAACCATATACCCAGTGAGCCTTGATGTTCATTGGGGTCCTTTACTTTACTGACCCTTTTTTAAACACATTATTAAATGTTCTTCGCAGGGCGTGGCTATTAACCCCAACTCCGGGTAGATTTACTCAGCGATTTTATGTTCAGTAGTTTGCCATTAACTACTGAATGTAATCTTGCCAAGAAATCAACAATCAGCTGAAAGATGCTGATGTTGACAGCGATGTCCTGTAAAGGATATGCAAACATATATATAGTTTGCCATTGCTTTCTGAACGAGAGGTCATCGTTTAAGTCCATCTGGCCGGTGTGTGGACTGAAACCACAGTCCTGTCGCCAGCGCACCCGAGGTTTAAGCGCAAGCTATCTAAACCCCAATGCCACTCTGCCATACTTCAAAGCAAAGTCAAGTGTCCGTAAATATGTTTCTTTTATAGCTTTTATTGTATAGTCAGTTAGCAGTTTTTCCTAGATGGTGTTCAGAATATCTCTATTAGTTAGGTAGCATTCAGACAGTGGTCAGAATATCCCCTTAGTTAGTTAGCAATGAGCATTCAGAATATCTCCCTTAGTTTGTTAATAATGAGTATCTCCCTTAGCTAGTTAACGAATGTGTTTTTAAAATATCTCCCTTAGTTGGTTGCAATGAGTGTTCAGAATATCTCCCTTAGTTAGTTAGCAATGCGTATTCTGAATATCTCCCTTAGTTAGCTCGGAATGAGTGTTAAGAATATCTCCCTTAGTCAGTTAGCACTTACTGTTCAGAATATCTCCCTTAGTTAGTTAGCAATGAGTGTTCATAATATCTCCCATAGTTAGCAATGAGTGTTCAAAATATCTCCCATAGTTAGCAATGAGTGTTCAGAAAATCTCCCTCAGTTAGCAATGAATGTTCAGAATATATCTCTTAACAATGAGTGTTCAGAATATCTCCCATGGTTAGCAATGAGTGTTCAGATTATTTCCCTTAGTGAGCAATGAGTGTTCAGGATATCTCCTTAGTTAGTTAGCAATCAGATTATCCTCACTGAACATCAAACCATTCAGTCTATAAGTGCTCGGATCCCATCCTCAGTATCTCCCACAACGTGTAGCGGTCGATGACACCAGTTCTGTGTTGGTTGACTATTCTTCTGTGGCTCCCTAAGTAGCACGCTTGTCTGATTTAACAGCCATTGACGCCTTCTTCTGGCAGTTTAGTGAAGGATGCATATTCACAGTATCCCCCTTGTCCATCGTGAGCATTCCAACTACTGGGTACACTTGAAGCCGACGTATCCTGTATGTCATTGCCCCTACTGTTACCACTGGCACCTTGTCGTATTGACAGACACTAGTTTTTTACATTGAGCTTTAAAAAAGGCATAATAACTACAACCCATGGGGGTAAGACCAGGTATGAAGTTATGCCTCTCATAGCACAAAGCCTGGGCTGAAATGTAGACCACATGTTGCCCATGCCGCGTGATCCCTCTCTCGGCTTGCCTAGCTTACTGCAGAGGAAAGGTGACACTAATACATCTGGAACATGACAAGCTGGAGAAGCTGTCGGAACAGCAAAACTCTAAACTGCCCAACAGTCGGTTGCCGACCAAGGCTTAGGGTCTGGTCTGCCCTGCCATGACATTTAGTCTTTAGGTTGCTTTTCTCGAACTAGGATAAAGCTTGTACCTTCCCAATTGCGCTCCTCCACTCGAAGCCGTTGGCTCAATCTGGGGTGTCTGATTTGGTGAGCACCGCCCAACATTCGGCGCTAACAGAAATCAGGTAATACCGTCTACTGTCATACGGCAGCTCAGTCATATCTGACTAAGACCCGACGCACTTCACTGCCCCGCATTCCAGCACCACCCGGGCATTTTATTAACATAATCTTTCTTCCCCTCATCTTCCACCAGGTATAACAACCGTTTTAACGATGACCACAATCAGTAACGGAGTGAGGTCATCTCTGCCGCGGATATCCTACGTCAAAGCCATTGACATCTACCTGGTCATGTGCTTTGTCTTTGTGTTTGCCGCCCTCCTGGAGTACGCTGCCGTCAACTATACCTACTGGGGCGCCAGAGCCAAGCGGAAGGCCAAGCGGCTTCGTGAAAGGGCCAGTGTCAGAAAGCGGACTGGTGATGGTGATCCGTTGGTAAGTCGTAGTTTTGTACTAACTCTTGAATGTCGTAAGAGTCCCCGTGGAGATGGTAGTTTGGTACCGGGCTCGAGTGAAATGTCTCTAGAGCCACCTCACGGCGATAGCTGCACACCCCTCGGTAGGTACTAGGAAGTTTGAACAGTAATGCACAGGACTTAATGGTTAGCTCAGTTTTTATAGAATTCACAGCGAACTTATAACCCATTCAACTCTCCAACCAATCAGTAACCCAACCTGTTAATCAACCAATCAACGAACCAACCAATCAACGAACCAACCAATCAACGAACCAACCAATCAACCAGCCAGCCCCGCCAGCCATTCAACCAACCAACTCTCCAATCATTCAGAAAACCAACCAAACACCCAGCAGACCAGCCAGCCAATCAAATAACCAACCAACCAACTCTCCAATCAATCAGAAAACCAACCAAAAATCCAGCAGACCAGCCAGCCAACAAGCCAACTAACCAATCAACCCTCCAACCAATCAGTCAATCAACTAACCTACCAAAAAACCAACCAACCAATGAACTAACAACCAACCAACCAACCTACCAACAAAACAATCACCATATATGAGATAAACATTTTATTATTTTTAGTATCTACCCGTTTGCTTTGGTATTCAATGGTAGTGGTAGTCACTCTCTCACATTGTTACGCCGAGTCGAGTTGAGTTGAGTTAAGAACCTACATCACAGCCATTCCGATACGTGCTCCGATCTCATCATTAACATAAGAGAAAAGTCAATACTAATGGTACCCGTTGCAATCTGATAATATGTTCGTTCGCCTGATTTTCCTATGAGAACTGACTGTCGACCAGATCCTTGGGTCACTCCTTGCCCCACCATTCTCTCCAAGCCATGATGGGCTATCTGTTCTTCTACACTATACACACGACACCTAAGGGCCATGGCCACATGACGCCGCAGTGACCGCCTCCACCTCCATTCTCATACACGCTATTTAATAACATTGAGAAGGCATGGGAGGAGCTGCAAGTGATAGCAAATGATAGGGCGGCTTGGTGTGGTCGGGTTCAGGGCCTACGCCCCAATGGAGAATAAAGACCAGAAGAAGAAGGAAGTAAAGAGCCCCGTTCGGGCGCATTGAAGTTTATAGGGCTTATACTTATGGGGTTATCGACATACTTACATACACCAATGAGCATTCGAAGAATGAGGTCGTCAACATTATGTCCTGCCGCCTTTACTTCCCACGACATGACCTGGTACTCATTTTGGGCTGCGCCGACCTGGGAACAGAGATCAAGTTTCAAGATGCTCTGCTTACCCTTGACCACCTGGTCGAGAGGCAAGCGTGCTAGCACTGTGCGGTCACAGTGCCCGGGTATATGGCGCTAGTTCAGTATCTGTTGTAGATCTATTGGTACTCGTTGGGAGATATGGGCAATATACGCCGGCCGCATTTAGTTCCCATAGCATTTCCTTGCACCCATTTTAGACTGAGTAGAGCTGGCAGCCGAGGTCAATTTTAAACAATCTACCTTCATGGGGATTTGAACACGCAACCACGGAACCAACAAGCAACGCCCTGGTCACGCCACCGCTGCACTATCCTATAGATAGGCAATACCCGCAAATGTCAATTGCTGGGGCGTCTCAGAAAGACACCCGAGTCATGACCCGGGCGGGCCCGCTCCGCAGAGAGTATCAGGAAGGTGAAGGGCCGAGACATTCCGGGAAGAGGGACAACTTCTGATGATCAGAGGTCTTATGTCGTGCTTGTTCCCCGCGGAGTTTTTATCACGTTGATAGTTCTGTCTTTTTCCAAGTATCCAGGGTTCATTATAAGTTCTAGAACTATTATCAGACAACAGACATCTTTGACAAAGATTCATTGGGACCCCTTTAAGGGCTCTCTACGGATTCAGCAATGTGATGATGGTTTTTTAAAGCGTTCCACGCTGGCTCTATGGCAAAGGTATTGCGGGCGCAATTTGGAATCCCGCTTACCGCGTTCCAAACACGGCTGTGGGCGATTTGGCAGCAGTTGGTTTTCACACAATGGTATGGGTGCCGGTCGTTCAGAAAGCAATGGCAAACTACTGAACGTAAACTTACCCCCCCCCCCCCCCAAAAAAAAAAAAAATCCACACAAACAGGCAAAAAATGCTGGTGTTGACTGTGACGCCCTGTAAAGCATCTGCAACTATCTCGCTTTTGAACCTAAACGTAGTTCATACAAGTGCTACTTCTTTCTAAGTCAGAGGTGTCAAACTCAATCCTCAGCGGGCCAAAACTCAAATCACACATAAGGTTGCGGACCGAACAGGATAAACATTCAATAAGTCAAAAATTAAACCCTTTTTAAACATTAATATAAATTAAAACAGAAAAAGAGTTTTAAAAATAAAAAATCATTGGTATACACATTTTCACTCTTATGTCAATTTGTCAGAGCACGATGGTTGGCATCTTTTCTTGGCTACAAGTTTATGTCGGGAATAATGTTCTGTGTCATTGAGATTCCTATGATGAACTGCAAGTGTTCATCAATGAGACGACTCCTGTGTGATGTTTTGTTAATCGACATCACAGAAAACAGCTGCTCACAGAGATATGTGCTATCAAACATTGCTCAAGGCTCGAGCCGCATGTAGACGAAGTCGGGGAATCTCTTCAGGAATGAAACGAGTGAACTGTGCAGGCCCCACAGTGTCGTGCTTTGCCTTTAGTGTCCCATTACACTGCAGCTCTATTAACTTTATCTGCAAATTTGCAGGTGCAGTTTCCACATCAATGGCAAATGGATTACAAAACAGCATTCAGGCTATTTAACTTGTCTTGATGTTTAGTCTCGTAGTGCCGTCTCAGATTATATTCTTTGATCACAGCCACATTATCGCCACAAATTAGACACACAGGTTTACCGACAATATCAGTAAACATATATTCAACCTCCCAGCGGCTTTAAAAGGCTCTGTTTTCAGAATCAACTTTTCTCTTGGTCATTTCAAAGGCTAGCTTTGATTTAAAAATGATTGTGCATCTACAGACAGACGCTTTATTTATATCAGGTTAGCCATAGCGGGAAAAGGTGATGTAATATCCGGCCACGACATTACTTTCATTTCTTATGCGCCAATCCAAAACGAGACGACGAACATCCACTCACTACACAACTTTTATTTTCTCTTAATCTGATCGAAGCGAGAACGCTCTCAGGTAACCTATCATTCGGCAAGGCTGCTAATTAGGGAATGTGATTTGTACTTTATATCGTGGCCATTAAAAAATATGTTTGCCTAAAGTTCTCTCTCGGGCCGAATATATTTGTACGTTGGTTGAGACTTCTCGGGCCTGATATGATTGTACGCCGGGCCAGATGTGGCCCACGGACCTTGAGTTTGACACATGTGTTCTAAGTCAACTGGACTGATTTTTGCGTGTGGATTAGCTTTCCTTATTACCAGTGCCCCTCGCCATTAGGCGAACCCACACCGACTTCTGAGTTACTTCTAATTTATGTCCCCAGTCAAGGTCGATAAGTTGACTTTTATGTCTAGATGAACTGTGTAGAGGTTCAACCCACTACCTCGGCAATATAATGCCACACAAACACAGTTTGGTAGTCCCTGATTCAAACTGAAACTGCTGCGGTCGGGGCTAGGAGATAAGAGAAAAGAGAGATCTCTAAATGAGATTACAACACTCAAAAACGCCAATATTAACGAGTCCAGGGAGCTAGTTATTAAATTGGTCTGATATTGCTTTTCAAATAGATTTCATTGTTTCTGAAGATGGGTGTCTGAAGTTGATTTGATACCAAATCAAGATCTCTCTCTCTCTCTCTCTCTCTCTCTCTCTCTCTCTCTCTCTCTCTCTCTCTCTCTCTCTCTCTCTCTCTCGCTCTCTCTCTCTCTCTCTCTCTCTCTCTTTCACACACACACTCCCAATATAACTATCTATCCATCCATCATCCATCCATCCCTCCCTCCCTCCCTCCATCCGTCCGTCCGTCCGTCGGTCGGTCGGTCCGTCCGTCCGTCCGTCTGTCCGTCCGTCCGTCCGTCTGTCTGTCTGTCTGTCTGTCTGTCTGTCTGTCTGTCTGTCTGTCTGTCTGTCTATTCTTTCAATCTTCAATTCTTTCTATCCGACATAAACCAACTGAAGGCCGCAATACCAGATGCGTCTCATGACATATCTTTATTATCATCAATATACCGCTAATGACGACCACTGAAGTATTTACTCATCTCGGCACCCTAAAAAAACAATAACTCATCAGGAGTAGATGGAATCAGTAATCGGATCTTTCGCTAAGCTGCACCGGTGATCTGCGAGTCACTAACTTTTATATATAATCAATGTCTCACCAAAGGTCACTTCCCATCAGCCTTTAAAATCGCTAAAGTGTATCCTCATTTAAAAGCTGGTTCATTAGACGATCGTCTGATGAGTAACTATAGGCCAATTTTCATATTATCATCGCGATCCAAACCACTAGAAAAGCACATTCACGAAACAACACTAGAGCACTTAGTTCACCACAAACTAATAGTTGACAGTACGTCAGGATTTCGGAAAAAATATTCTTGCCACACGGCCCTAACAAACATGATAGAAAACTGGCATCACAATATTAACAACAGTACTCTATGAGGAGCGGTGTTTATAGACTTTAGAAAAGCATTCGATATGATAGATCATACTATTTTAATTAAAAAACTAGAAACAATTAAAGTGAGCTTTAATATAGTGACATTAATAAAAAAAACAATCATTTTTATTAGACAGAAAACAAGTAGTATAAAACAATAAATCTTTACCTCAAGCCATTACCATTAATATACTTGGCCCTCTGTTATTTGTCATTTAAATAAATGATCTTCCCTTATATCTTTAATTGTCCTGCGATCTATTTGCAGACGACTGCACAGTATATACAAACGCTACTGATTGTAATGTGCTAGAATCATCCTTGCATCAGGAAATAAAACGTGTAGTTACTAGGAGTCTTGCAAACTATATGCAAATTAAAATTTCTAAAACACAATCTATGTTAATAGGAACCAGGCAAAAACTTCACACTCTCAACTCGCAGAGAACTCTTCAGCTGCACATTGGTAGCATGCCTGAAGAAAATGTAACCTAGCACAGGGCCCTGGGTCTTATCATCGATCAAAATCTATCCTTTAATTCCCATGTTCATGCTCTATTTAAACAGATAACCAAAAAGTATACCAACTTGCCAAAATTAAAAATTTCCTTGACGAAAACACAAGAAATATATTCTATACTTCCAACAGACAAACACATATTGATTACTGCTCCACAATCTTGGGATGGATGCTCCAAATCAATAACAAAACGCCTTTATTCACTCCAGAAAAGGGCAGTGCGTTTAATTAATGATGAAAAGCTTACTGACAATTCTAACCTACATGAACATCTTCAGTTAATGCCACTCCACAAACGCCTACTTTTTAATAAGGCTAAACTAAAACACAAAATCCTATTTCAAAATGCTCCAAGCTAACTTTGGCCATTGTTCAAATATAATGCAAGACATAGCGAACGACTAAATACACTTCATGACCCTAACCCTAGGATAGACATATATAAAACAAGCTTAGCATACTCTGCCACTCAGTTGTGGGACAATCTTCCACAAGAAATCAAAGACACCACCAATCATTATACATACAGTCGCAACCTGTTTGAAAACTACCTCAGTCCAGACTACATGCCCCACTAAAAATAGTAATGGTAAATTATCTAAAACGACAACTAGCCAATAAACATTCCCATATGTATGGCACGTTACACCTTCCTTGGGTATTTATAATGCCCATGTTAAACATTACCTCAGTGAGTCATGTATTATGGATTATTTTTCATGCGCATTAATGCTTATTGTTCTTTTGTTGTCTAAGATTAAATTCATAAGTGATGTCGAATGAAATAATGTATGAGAGGAAATAGAGAAGAAGGGCAGAATGTCAGACGGGCCTGCGTGCCCAATTCTTAACCATATGAAAATAAAGAATGTTCGTTCGTTCGTTCGTTCATTCTGTCTGTCTGTCTGTCTGTCTGTCTGTCTGTCTGTCTGTCTGTGTGCGTGCGTGCGTGTGTGTGTGTGTGTGTGTGTGTGTGGGGGGGGGGGGGACAAATGTACCAAAAAACTACAAACATTATATTTTTAAGAGCCTACATCTTTCCCATTGCATCATACGCCTGCAAAAGCTGGACACTTACTAAACAAATTGAGCAGAGCGCATAAGTGCCTTTGTATATGCATGTTGTAGACAGGTTCTAAGAATATCTTAGATACAGAAACGAACAAATGAATGCATACGACAAGAACTTAATATTGAAGAAGTTTGGCTATTAAAGACGATAGAACAAAGCAACTTGAAATATTTTGGTCACTTGAATCGTCGTGAAAGTTTGGCGAGAACAATACACAATATGGGTGTATTCCCGGGAAGAGAGGAAGAGGAAGACCATAGAGAAGATGGGTGTATAGGACGCGGGATGAATGAGTGAATTAATTAATTAATTATGGTCTATTTGTGAGTAGGGGTTTACACGCAGTATACTGAAATAGAGATTTTGGTGATACTAAGGCAGTAAGAATAAGACGAGGAATGTCATGAATGGTATAAGTCGAGTATTTCATGAATGGCGCAAGTAGAGAAGGTTATTAATGGTACAAGTAGAGTAGGTCATGGGTGGTGCAAGTAGAGGAGGTCATAGATAGTACAAGAAGAGACGATCACAGATGGTCCAATTAGAGAAGATCGTAGACAGAAAATGCAGAGTAGGTCATTGATGGTATGCATATAGTAGGTCATAGAGGGTATAAATGGGACAAAAATAATGGATGGTGCAAGTAGAGAAGATCATAGATGGTACAAATAGAGACGTTGATGGATGGTACAAGTAGAGTAGGTCATGGATTGTACAAGTGGAAGAGGTGATGACTGGAACAAGTACAGTAGGTCATGAATGGTACAAGTAGAAAATTTCATAGATGGTAAGGTAAAGAAAATCATATAGAGAGGATCATAGATGGGACAAGTAGAGTAGATCACAGATGGTACAAGTAGAATAGGTCATAGATGGTATGAGTAGATCATGGATTCTGCAAGCAGAATAGGTCACTGATGGTATAAGTAGAGTAGATCATAGATGGTGCAAATAGAAACGATGTTAGCTGGTACAAGTAGGGTATGTCATAAGTGGTACAGGTAGAGTAGGTGATTGATGGTACAAGTAGAGGAGGTCATAGATGGTACTAGTAGAAAAGATCACAGATGGTACAAGTAAAGAATATCACATATGGTACAAGTAGAGAAGATCGTAGATCGTAAATGTAGAGTAGGACATGGTTGGTACAAGTTGAGTAGGTCATTGATGGTATAAGTAGAGTAGGTCATAGATGGTACAAATAGAGAAGATCATAGATGGTAAAAGTAGAGAAGACCATAAACGGTACAAGTAGAGAAGATCACTGAGGGTACAATTAGAGTATGTCATTGATGGTACAAGTAGAGTCGATGATTGGTGGATAAGTGGAGAAGATCATATATGGTACAAGTAGAGTAGGTCATTGATGGTACAAGTTGAAACGATCATATATGGTACAAGTACAGTAGGTCATTGATGGTATAAGTTGAAACGATCATATATGGTACAAGTAGAGTAGGTCATTGATGGTACGAGTAGATAAGTTGATGGATGGTACATATAGGGTAGGTCTCGTATGGTGCGCGTTGAGGAGGTCGTGGATGGTACAAATAGAGAAGTTTATGGGTGGTACTAGTAGATTAGGTCACTTATGGTACAAGAAGAGGAGTTGATGGCTGGTAGAATTAGAGTAGGTCACGCATGGGACAAGTAGAGTAGGTCATGGATGTTACAAGTAGAGAAGTTGATGGATGGTACAAGTAGAGTAGGTCATAGATGGCACAAGCAGAGTAGTTTATAGATGGCACAAGTAGAGTAGGTCATAAATGGCACAAGTAGAGTAGTTTATAGATAGCATAAGTAGAGTAGTTTATAGATAGCACAAGTAGAGTAGTTTATAGATGGCACAAGTAGAGTAGTTTATAGATGGCACAAGTAGAGTAGTTTATAGGTGGCACAAGTAGAGTAGGTCATCGATGACACAAGTAGAGTAGTTTATAGATGGCACAAGTAGAGTAGTTTATAGATGGCACAAATAGTGTAGGTCATAGATGGCACAAGTAGAGTAGTTTATAGATGGCACAAGTAGAGTAGTTAATAGATGGCACAGGAAGAGTAAATCATAGATGGTACAAGAAGAGTAGGTCATAGATGGCACAAGCAGAGTAGGTCATAGATGGCACAAGTAGAGTAGTTAATAGATGGCACAAGTAGAGTAGTTTATAGATGGCACAAGTAGAGTAGTTTATAGATGGCACAAGTAGAGTAGTTTATAGATGGCACAAGCAGAGTAGTTTATAGATGGCACAAGTAGAGTAGGTCATAAATGGCACAAGTAGAGTAGTTTATAGATGGCACAAGTGGAGTAGTTTATAGATTGCACAAGTAGAGTAGGTCATAGATTGCACAAGTAGAGTAGGTCATAGAATGCACAAGTAGAGTAGGCCATAGATGGCACAAGTAGAGTAGTTTTATAGATAGCATAAAAAGAGTTGTTACAGATGGCACAAGTAGAGTAGTTTATAGATGGCACAGGAAGAGTAGGTCATAGATGGTACAAGAAGAGTAGGTCATAGATGGCACAAGCAGAGTAGGTCATAGATGGCACAAGTTGAGTAGTTAATAGATGGCACAAGTAGAGCAGTTTATAGATGGCACAAGTTGAGTAGTTAATAGATGGCACAAGTAAGGTAGTTTATAGATGGCACAAGTAAGGTAGTTAATAGATGGCACAAGTAGAGTAGTTTATAGATGGCACAAGTAGAGAAGTTAATAGATGGCACAAGTAGAGTAGTTTATAGAAGGCACAAGCATAGTAGGTCATAGATTGCACAAGAAGAGTAGGTCATAGATGGCACAAGTAGAGTAGGTAATAGATGGTACAAGTAGAGTAGATCATGGTCGGAGCACTGCGCGCCCAATGTGTGACCCTTTGAAAATAAAGTTCGCTTGTTCGTTTGAGCACATGCCTTCTGACACATGCAAAAGTGCAATGCAAAGATGATGAAAAATCACGCAAGATTTTGTAACTTATCGTCTCCCAATTCACGTACGTCTAACGGAGGTCAGCGTGGCTGAACTGATAAGAGAGCTCGCTCTTAAATTTCAGGTGTGCTGATGGCGAGTTAGCGGGTTCAACCCCTACACCTGTCAGTTAGACTTACATGTTGACTTCTTGTCCTTGACTTGGGGACGTAAATTACAAGTACCTCAGAAGTCGGATTGGGTTCGTCTGTTGGCGAAGGACACTGGTAATAATCTACAATTAAATAAGTCTATTGCACTAGCAGTAGTAGAAAATGTATGGAGTTCAAAACGAAAGTACGTGTTCAGAGGCTCTAAATACCTTCGACTAACTAAGGTTACAACTCTTCCTGGACCCCGCGAAAGATGAAAAATGTTGCAGAAATAATGACCTGAATTTATTATTCTCCGGGTAGCTGTGATGATGGCTTCCTGTTATGTCCAGGTTAGCGGAAGTTAGTCGTATTTGCCAGGGTGAATAACTGCTCCCAGAAAATGGGTCAAATTTCTTCGTGTTTGGCTGCGAAATTCATTTACTTCTGGCAAATATGACTGTCTGTCTGGAACTGTTTTCTGTCTTAGTTAGCTGTTCGCCTTCGCTGTCTGCTTAAGTCTTTCTTTGTCGGTGTAAGGAAACTCTATCTGTGAAAGCTATCAATCAAGTGTCGTCTCCACAATGTAAGTTGACTGCGATGGATCTCCAACACGTTATGGTTTGTGCTGTGATGACAAGCTTTGACTACGTATTGATATTATTTTACCACATGTAAAAATAAATAAATCGTAAAATACAAGACATATTTTTTTTTTTTATTAGATGAGGATGTAGCTGAAGAACAATTTGGTTTCCGCAAAAACATTGTTGCAGCATAGAAGCAATAATCTGTTTGAGGATGTTGATTGAAAATTATATAGCCGTGCAGAAACATGTATATGTATGTTTTATAGACTACAAGAAAGCTTTTGACAGACTACAACATGAATGATTAATTAAATGGCTTCACTATATAGACGTAACGGGAAAGACATCAGACTTATTAGTAACTTTTACTGGGAACAACTGGCGTCTATTAGATGCGGAAATAATTATTCGTCGCCCATAGAGATAAAAAGAGGAGTACGGCAGGGATGCGTGTTGTCCCAGGGCCTCTTCAACATATAGACAGGAAGAATTTTTAAACAAGTCGAACTGCCTGGACTTAATATTAGCATCGATGGAAGAATCATAAACAGACTTAGGTATGCTGACGATACAGTGTTACTAGAATAAAACGAGCAAGAATTACAAAAACTAGTGGAACAAGTAAGCAGGCACAGTGCAAATGTGGCTTAGATATTAACATCCAACAAACGAAAAGTATCATAATTAGCAGTGGAAAGGAAAGGTCATCAATAAACACTACAGTCAACTGGGAAATACTAGAACAAGTAACAAGTTCCTCCTATCTTGGACATATAATAACAGATGATGGCAGAGGTGAGACAGAAATCAAAAAGAGAATGGGAATGGTCAAAAATGCTTTCAACAGCATGACATCGATATTAATATCTAGAGATATTAACAACGCATTAAAAATGAGAATTGTCAAATGTTACGTATATTTATTGTCTCGACGTGCATTCAACCGCCGAAGCATTAAAACTCAAACTTGAATGAATTTATGTAACAGAAGTCGCTCACCTGGAAGACTGGTATAATTTTGAGATAAATCCTTTTATTTCGGATCTGCTCTCTTTTAGACAAAATGAACACAACACTGCTGTATCATATAACGGGACCCTAACACGGGCACGGGACGTTATATATGTTAATACACACTTGACCGTTCATCTAATTCTATAATTACCCAATCTCCTAAAGCATATTGCAGCCAATGTCCAAAATAACTCGTTGTCTATACTTGATATATGTCCCGGTCCTGAGTATGACAAGAATGCTATATAAACAGGCGATATCCCTTACTCAGTAACAATGCCTTGCCCTAAATGATCAAACCTTTTGCTCACGGAGCTTTCAGGGAAAAACACACACAGCCGTCTTGATGTCCTTTCTCGAAGTCCCCTTCTGCTGTCCCTGACGATGATTACGTCGTCCTAAGTTTCTAGTCGTCAAATCATTCTATTGTTAGACTGGGAATCTCTTAATTCACATTAGGTGGTGCGTGTGAGCGTGACCACTATGTGGCATTTATCACTACTATGTGGCGCGCAAACTGGACATTGTAGAATTAATAAGAAAGTAGAATAGATGCCTGGAGATGTGGATATACAGAAGAATATGTCGAGTCTCTGTTGCGAAGTGGTCAAGCCGTTTGACTCGTGCTCCGAAGGTTGTGGGTTCGATTCCGGGCCGCGTCCTTCGGTTTACGAGTTAAATGTTTCGTAGACTCCTGTGGGTCGTCGCTAAAAGCTACGGAGTTCGTGCTTTGTGCGACGCTTTCCGTACTGCGGAAAGAGACCGAGACATTTCATCTCTCTCTCTCTCTCTCTCTCTCTCTCTCTCTCTCTCTCTCTCTCTCTCTCGCTCGCTCTCTCTCTCTCTCTTTCTATCTACCTTCCTCTTTCTATCTTTCTCTCTATCGCACTCTCTCTCTCTCTTCCTTTACCAATCTTTCGTCTCTCTGTCCGTATCGCCCTCTCTTCTTCTCCGCCTTTCTCTTTATCTCAGTCTCCATATCCCTTCTCCGCGTAAGTTCTGTTATCTCTTTATATCCATTTCGCTGTCTTTAACTTCGTCTTTCCTTTTATTTCCTGTTTCTCTCTATCTCGTTCTCTATCTCAGCCCATCAATCTCTTTATTTAATTTTCTCTTTCTTACTCGCCCGCTTCCTCTCTCTCTCTCTCTCTCTCTCTCTCTCTCTCTCTCTCTCTCTCTCTCTCTCTCTCTCTCTCTCTTCTCTCTCTCTCTCTCTCTCTCTCTCTCTCTCTCTCTTTCTTCCACTATCCCCAGCTTTTTAATGAGTTGAGTTGAGATGAGGTAAGAACCGACGTCCCTGCGCTCAGGACATTCCCATATATGATCCGTCCCCTTGTTCAACAGCCAGCGAAGAGTCATACTACTAATCGTTCCCACCGCTATCTGATTTAAAGTTCTCCTGATGTTCCCTCTCAGTTTTGATATTCTTCCAGAATCTCTACCGATCCCCCGCAATTTCATTCTTTCCACATACGGGTTCTAAATCTGTTCCCCCGCCTTCTCCACCTGGTCCCACAAACGCATGACCACTTCCCACATGTCCATAGGAAATCTACCACCAAGAGGTGCATTCCCTACCAGCCTATGAGCCTGTTCATTCCCCCCCCCCCCCCGCACCCCCGCTTGGGCAGGGCAAAATATCCCTACAATTCTCACAATCTTTGACCTCTGAAGTGACGATACCCATTCCACACGAAACATTCCTTTCTCCGCCTTACTAAGCATACTCTTTGAATCCGTAATGAATGCAATGTGTGTTGCAGTGGTCTCCTCTAACCAAGGGAATGCCACTGTTACTGCTTCCACCTCCATTCTCATGCTGGAGGGTGTAGTCTCATATGCCAGACTCTCTTTTTTCAAGACTCGTCCATTAGCCTTTGCAATAAACCCCCAACCACTAAGTCTGTTTCTCACCACTGACCCATCGGTGTAGATGACTACGTCACCTTAATGTGTGTTACTCTGGATCAGTTGTTGCACTTCAAACTGGGACGCAGAGGTGTTTCCAAGGCACCAGGGCCGGGTTATATACTGGCCAAGACCTATTGACGCGTCCTCGTCGAGCGTCCTGGGCAACAGGTCCTTTCGGGGTCCTGGCTAAAGTCAGTAGGATCGCCGATTCCTCCGAAGTCGGAGAGTGTCTGCCTGTACGGCGAGGAACCACCAGTCTGCACACCAATAAGCCAGACATGGGACAACGGATACTCACGCAAAACTCAGGTCCTGTATGACATCACACTGATGTTGGACAACAGGATGCCTTCATCCGACATACAGGACTTCGCGTTGGAGCTCAAGCCAACGAACACAAGCAAGCAAGCAAGCAAGCAAGCACTTCAAACTCAGTGCGGCCCGCTGCCCATTCTCTGCACTCACGAATATATTGTTATTGTTGTTGTCCAAGACTAGCCTTATAAGTGATGCACGCATGAAATATTATATGACAGAAGAGAAAAGAGAAGAGCAGAATGTTCAACGGGCCTGCGTACCCAATAAACATAAAGATTGTTCGTTCCCGTCATTGCCCCTCCATGGACAACATCACCTTCAAATTAATAATCTTTTCAGGATAAAACCGCGGGCAGTTGCTATTTGCCGCTGGCTCAGCCATAGGATTATTAATCTGAGCCAGGGATGGGCCCTAATATAACTTCTCCTTCAGATAGTACGGGATAGGGGTAATGGTAAAATCGAAACCCGTTGGTTTATTCTCTCTCTCTCTCTCTCTCTCTCTCTCTCTCTCTCTCTCTCTCTCTCTCTCTCTCTATCTCTCTCTCTCTCTCTCTCCCTGTGTGGGTGTGTGTGGGTGGGGGGGGGGGGTGTAAAAGTTAGTTGCATATCCTTTACATGATTGTATAGTCAACCTCAGCATTGTTCTTCTGTTTGTGATTTCTTGGCACGTTCACGTTCAGTAGTTTGTTATTACTTTCTGAAAAACCGGCACTCATACCATTGTATTAAAACCAACGAAAGGCGGTGTGCTTCCATATCGCCAGCAGCTGTGTGTTTCGAACTGTGTCCATGACGCCTTTGCCACAGCGCCGGCGGGGGGTAAATAAAACTAAAATGACGATTCGCTGGCTCAGCGTCATGGCAACAGAATTGATCAAAACCTACCCAGTATGGACCAAATCTCCTGAAGCATCACTGCAGTCTGGCGATGAGACCTGGAATCCTTGAGGCCAAACAAACTCTGATCCATAAAAACTCTAAGTTGACATGCAAAAAAAAGTGCAAACATCGCAGCCTCGCAGTACACGAACAAGGTTTCCAGTATCCAACATGGAAGATAACGGGTTGAACTGTTAAAGCCTCTGAAGTGTTTATGCTTGTGGCTACGACTTGCTTACACATTTTTCTCATGTTGGACTGGTAGTGCATGGTTCCGTCGCCCTGCTACTGAGTTGAGTGCTTGAGCGACACTGTGAGCTGTGAATGTCGTATGGAGTGCTTTTACGTCTGTCCACGGTGGTTTGTAGCATGAATTGCATATTCAGAAAAATGACGGCCGTTCGCTGAACTAACTGGGTGGCCTTATGCAATAATGTATGGCTGCTGATTTTCTAGAGTGACTGCCGCTTCCATCGAAAATGAACTATATTTTTCGTGGCGGACTTTTGTGTTGGCATTCTGGCAGCGGAATTATGTATAGTATTCTATGCGGGCTGTTGGTTTGCCGAGATTCCTGTCTGTTCCACTTTCCACATGGAACAATGAAGAGCATTTTGTGTTATATTCACTGGCACAGTAACGGAGCATAATGGGGCGACCCTTTGCCGTGAAGTTTGAATCGCGACTAACTAACTAACTAACTACCTAACTAACTAACTAACTAACTAACTAACTAACTACCTAACTAACTGACTAACTAACTAACAAACTAACTAACTATCTAACTAACTAACTAACTAACTAACTAACACGAACACAAACTAATCAATGTTTCTTTCGTGAAGGGCAAGGAAGCGATAAAAGATTATTGTTTTAAGTTTTATCAATTCATTCACTCTTCATTGTGAATGATTGTTTATTTGTCCCGGCAGCTTGGGTCTTAAATGATTTAGTCTTTCATTTGACAGCTGATTTCATTTTAAACGTTGTTTAATTAATTTTTATTTCTGTTACTTCATTAAATTTTGAATTCAGTTCAATTAAATATTTTGTGCTGTTTTAGTTTTACAACTTTATTTAATTCTGCGTTATTTTCTTTCAAATGAGATGACACTTAATCCTGGCTGTCAATTTAATTTTACTGTTTAATTTTATATTTTAACATGCAATACTGAAATATTTTTGCTTCAAATATTAAACACACAAACAAACCAAGAAGATTGTCCTGTGGGAGCATTCATCATGAGTCTATCTTATGAGGGCCAGTTAATCAACTCTTTGGGATGTATCCTTCCAGCGGGAATTAGTACTGTTGTAGATTCCTCTGTATAACTCTGCTGACTTCTCTCTGTATTTCCATATCTAACAGTTTGCACACCTGCCAGAAGTGTGGGGGTGCTGCCGCTAAGTTATGTACTATCACTGGCGAGTAACCCCACTTGTCAAAAATGACAATTGTTGATCCCGGGCAGACAACCAGTTTGTCAGAGGTTGGTGTATTACTTTCCCCAAAGCTACCAGGCGAGCATCCAATTTATCGGAATTCCGGACTGAGACCACAATTAGCCAGAAATTGATTCGGAACAAAATCTATATGGCTGAAGTAAAGATTAAGCTCCTGCATAACCAAAGAGTACAGCTGAGAATGGCACGTTTCTATATATAATTAGTTAGTCTTGAGATCCCTAATGAGTGGGAAAGGGAAGGTTAGATGCCTAGGTATATTTTGTCAAGTCGACTGCTAGACAGGGAAGATTTTCGACCTGATATAACTCCCCTCCCTGGTGTGTAATTAATCCCCCACCAAGGTAAGAAAGAAAACTGCTTCCCTTGTAAAAAAAGTATAACGATTGAACTATGAGTTAAAACAAACTACAATTTCTTTAGTATCTATCAAGATCAAAACTTAAAACAACATGATGTTGAATGGTATGCTTATATTGGGTAATGTTAGTTTACATAAACATACAAAAGAACAATACACAACTTATGTGGTTGGTGCATGACATGCAGGTGAGAAGATGCCTCAGTCGCCTCCCATCAAGCTTCAATAGGCTCCAATAGGCTTAGCCTACGTCCGCTATGGTTAGCTAAGATCCCCCTGTGGTCAGCTAAGGACCCCTATGGTCCGCTAAGGACAGCTATAATCAGCTAACAACTGCCGGTCGGTATTCGGAACCAGTGTTCCTTCCTGACGCCACCTGGTAACTCCCCGTAGTCACCGAACGAGAACTTGGTGCCCTTGATGAGAGCTTGAAAACAGATTTTAAAAATGTGTACTGTCTAAGTTCTACATCAGTATAATCTTATGTAATACATACAATCTATGTATAGCAGCATATGTATAGAAATATGTATAGCAGCATACGTAAAATATGCATAGAAACATAATTAAAAACATGCCAAAAAACATCATTTAAACGCATGTATAGCATGATAGTCCTACTTGTTAGTAAGAATGAAATAATAGTGCTTCCATATTGACGTGGATAGGCCTTAGGTTCATACCAGAATGCGATCGGCGTTGCCAGTAGTGGGTTGTGCTCAATATTTAAATTTCAAATCCCGAAACAACCACATAATCAAATAGTAATACAACTGTACAGATAAATGAGAATGTAACAGCTCTCATAGTAAGAACATAGTCTCACAACGAAATGAACGTCCGACAATGTACAGACTCGTTGCTTAAATGACTAGTAACTCGTACATGTTTCCATAAGAGATTTTTAACAGAAGAAAATCAGACATCGATAAATGACATCTACATTTTACGTCGTTCATACCTAAATTTTCGCCTGGACACTTCAAATACTATTGCCAACGTCTCGTCTATGTATACTCCTTCTTAACTACTCTTATCTATTTTCCGCCTATTTCACCCCTCACTCGGCGTTTATTTCCCCGAGTTCTGCGTCGTGTCGCTTCACGCCTAGTTTCTCGATCCAGTCTGAATTATCTCCCACTGCGCCAGGCTCTTTCACACTTCACTGGAGCCCTACGCGTGTCAGTCTTTCCAAGCAAGGACACAGAATCAGATGAGTACATTTTATTAGTTTAATAGTTTAATATTGTCATAGTGTGTTTCGTGTAGGTTTGTGTTGGTTTGTATTTGTTTGTCCTGTGCTGACGAAGGCTTTGGCCGCAACGTCCAATTTGTCTCTTGTAGTCGTGTTTTAGTAAAGTTCACAATCTACTTCTCGTTTTTTTTGGGGTGATTCATTCATTGCCTTTCACACTTCAGTCCGTCAATACGCACATATCACACCTTTGCTCCGCTGGACAGACCCCAGGCAGTCTGTTTTCCCCGGAACTGTGTTTTCCCCGGCACTGTGTTAGCCCGGGAGTCTTATCAAGCAGGAATTTCCACCTGTACTCTGCTGGTGAACATATGCCTTCTAAGGCGTCAATTTTCTCTGGTGAACAAAACCGTGTTAGATGTGCGACTGTGAAAAATAAGCCTGTGATATCTCTAAATGTCGGCCGTCTCCTTGCGTAATCATGCACCATAGCTTAATAGAGAGTTACCTTGTACAATGGCGCGCAATTTTGTGTCAGCTTCTTAAACATTGAGAATACAGTTTATTCTTCCTCAATTTCTCCTTTATTTGTCCATCTTGATGGTAGACCGAGATCCATTCCGGGATGGTAACGCGGCATTCTGTGACAACACCATCGGCTTCACATTTTCTTATTTGGCACCTTTCACAACTAAACTTCTGCGCCGCCTTCCTGGAAACGGAGCATGCGCAATGGCCTGACTACGTTAGATGCCAATTCTTTGTCTGTTTACATATTTATTTGTAATTAGATTGTCTAATTTCATGTTTTTCTATAGATCTGTTTGCATTGTTCCCGAAGAAGATCACTAAGATCGAAACATCAATTCATTGTTTTGTGATGCAACTTATTTTTACATATGTATTATTAATGTTATTTTTACATTGCGATTTCCGTTTGTCAGATTCCATTTCGTTGTAAGTATGTACCCTGTGTTTGTGTTTATTATCTCTCGCAGGAGTCACACATACCTTGCTGTTTTCAGTTTGCATTCTTCTTCTTCTTCTTCTTCTTCTTCTTCTTCTTCTTCTTCTTCTTCTTCTTCTTCTTCTTCTTCTTCTTCTTCTTCTTCTTCTTCTACGTACCCATTCAGTTGAACGTGAATATATTTAAATAAAGCAACAGTCAACTTAAGCTTGATATCGCCATAGAGTTTGCCCTCAAATTAAAAAGTCGCTTAAAAGTCGACAGGGTCGACTTCATTGCACCGGGTTTATCCCATATGGCTCGGTCTCTTTCCGCAGCGCGGAAAGCGTCGCACAAAGCACGAACTCCGTAGCTCTAGCGACGACCCACTAGAGTCTCCGAAAAATGTCACTCGTGAACCGAAAGATGCGGCCTGGAATCGAACTCACAACCTTCGGAGCCCGAGTCAAATGGCTTGAGCACTTCGCCACGGAGACTTCCTTGCCCTCAAATTGAGCGAGTATAGTCTAAAATCATTTGCTCTGGTCTACATATATAAACTATTCGTATCTTCTCCTGCTATTTTCCTCGCATAGCACAACGGTCATTGTTTAACTCCGTGTTCATCAAAATGGCGGAGCTAGGTCATGACTTGTCTTTGTCACCGTTAACGACACCACAGCTCTCGTAGCTAGAAGACTTATTCCAGCGACGATAAAGAGAACTGGATAGCCCACCTCTTTAGGCCACGGTTGATAATATCTAACAATATAAGATTGCATAGGACAATGGCAGTGCTTAAGATGGCACATCTTCTTCTTATGTTACTCTTGATTCTCCATCGGGGCGAAGACCTCAACCAACTCATTCAAGTGCTTCCTGTGCTTAGTATGGCATATGCAGCTTCGCATGTCTTTGATGTATCATATGTTTCTGACTATACTTGTCATTTCATTAAGTTTTAAGGTTTTCCTCTATTTCTTTATGCCATGGAATTATCTTATCTTTAATAAAGAGATGTTGTACAAAGACAGATATAATGTGTGCGCTGACAAGAAAACTAAACGACATGCAAGCAGGCAAGTAAGTAGATGGACAGACGGACAGGCATGCACAAATGTAGATGGACAAACAGGAAAGCAGGTAGGCAGGCATGCAGGTAAGTAGATGGACAGACAGGCAGGCAGGTAGGCAGGCAGACATGCAGGTAAGTAGATGGACATACAATTAGGCATGCAGGGAAGTAAGTAGATGGACATACAATTAGGCATGCAGGGAAGTAAGTAGATGGACATACAATTAGGCATGCAGGGAAGTAAGTAGATGGACAGAGAGGCAGGCTTGCAGGCACGTTGTTAGACAGACAAGCGGGCATGAAGGCAGGTAAGTAGATGGACATACAAGTAGGCATGCAAGAAAGTAAGTAGATGGACAGACAGGCAGACAGTAAGACATATAGGTAAGTAGATGGATTGGCATTCAGGTATGGAGGCAAGTACATAGACGGACAGGCAGGCAAGTAAGGAGCGGACGTACAGACATGCAAACAGGCCAGTAGACGGACAGATAAGCATGAAGAAGGACTGGTGGACGAACACACTAGTAGGCAGATAAATTAGCGGACATGTAGACGGACATACATACCAACAGAAGAGCGGCCACGCAGATTGGCAAATAGGCAGACAAGTAACGTGCAAACCAATAGGCAGGCATGATCCGGACTGACAAACGGGATGACAGTCGCTACGTGGACAAACAGACATGCAAGTAAACAGATACACTGAATGACGGGCAGAGAGACAGACAAGTACAAGGACTGACAAACATGCATGTAGACAGACTTGTAACTGAACCACAGAACGACAAACAGGCATTCTGGCAGAAACACAGAAATCATATAGACATAGATACATCGGGTAGAAAAACAGACAGACAAACTAGAAGATAGACAAACAAACAGGCACTGAGACACGCAGGCAGTGAGAGAAATAATGCACGGGTACCAAAATACGAGGGCGAGTCAATAAGTAAGTCACACGGTTATGCGGAATGGCAGGTAAATGTAGTTGGTGTTTTCTACAGGTGTCATTAGTTGACAGCAACATTTAACTTTATATTCCCGTTCGTCAGGTGGCGCCAGGTGTCTCATGCGCGTGCTCAGCGTATAAACAAAATGGCGACTGTACTTACGGAGTGTACAACCAAAGAGCAACGTGCTGTTGTGCGTTATCTTTTTTCTTTTTTTTTTGTGGGCAAAAGGAGTGCCTGCAAAGGACATTCATAAGGAATTGCTTCCTGTTTATGCTGACAAATGTTTGTCCCGTAAAGCGGTGCATAGCTGGGTAGAAAAATTTTCTCAAGGACGCTCCAAAATTGTTGATGAAATCCGATCTGGGAAGGTTATGCTGACAGTGTTCTGGGATTGTCAAAGTGTGCTTTTAACCAATTTCAAGAAGAAAGGTGACAATGTGAATTCTAAATCATACTGTGAAGTTCTATCGATCCTTCATGGTGCAATTCGAAGAAAACGTCCAGGACTGCTGAC
>OY992876.1:303661775-303691775 GCA_963921405.1 Cepaea hortensis | reverse complement strand
GGGGACAGACAATTATCTCTAGTAGGTTGGAAATTTGCCCAGTCAGCAGAAAATCGGTTGTTGTGTAATCAAAGAGAATTTTAGTGTTAAGTGGTATGAAACGTTGAAAGTCGATTAGAAGATGAGGTAGATGGTATTCATTTGGTCAATAAGGCAGACGTGGTTTTAAGAAAAGGTCGACTTTATAACAGTGACTGATGGTATTTGAAGACTTGACGCTATTGCGGATGTGAAATGACAACGTGAGATATTTTTCCCATTTGGTCAAAAACTTTTCTTACGTTTCATAAGCTTAGCTGCCCAATTTCTCTACTTGGCCAATAATTTTTCACCTTTGGTTAACAAAGTTTCTTACTTTTCCTAAGTTTGGACGAGGTTTTTATAAGTTTGGTCGAGATATTTCTGTATTTGGCTGACATTGTTTCCCATTTGGTCAATAAATTTTCCTACGTTTCATAAGTGTGGTTGTGATATTTATAAGTTTTGCTGAAAATTGGCAAACAATTTTCACATTTGGTTAACAAAGTTTCCTTTTTTTTTAAATATAAATTTCGTTGAAATTTGGTCAACATTTTTCGCATTGGTTAACAAAGTTTCCTACTTTTTATAAGTGTGGTTGAAAATTGGCCAACAATTTTCAAATTTGGTTAACAAATTATCCTACTTTTCATAAGTTTGGTTTCGATATTGATAAGTGTGGTTGAAATTTGGCAAAAATTTTCACATTTGGTCAACAAATTTTTCTTTTTATAAATTTGGTTGAAATATTTCTTTACTTGTTTCTTACGAAATTTTTCATATCTGGTTAACAAAGTTTCCTACATTTCATAAGTTTGGTTGCAATATTTATAACGTTTGGTTGACATGCGGCCTACATTTTTCACATTTGGTTAACAAAGTTTCCTACTTTTCATAGGTTTGCCCGATGTATTTCGTTACTTGGTCAATATTTATTTCCCATTTGGCTAACACATTTCCTTACTTGGTCAAGATTTTTCACATATGGTTAACAATTGTTCCTATTTTTCATAAGTTTGGTTAAGCTATTTATAAGTTTGGTTGAAATTTGGCCAAACTTTTCACATTTGGTTAACAAATGGTCCTACATTTTATAAGTTTCGTTGAAATTTGGGCAACATTTTTCGCTTTGGTTAACAAAGTTTCCGAATTTTTATAAGTTTCGACGAGATATTTCGTTACTTGGTCAATCTTTTTCCTTCTCTCTATAAATTTGGTTGCAAAATATATGTATTTGGCCGACCTTTTACCCATTTGGTTGAAAAATTTTCCTACTTTTATAAGTTTCGTTGAAATATTTATAAGTTTGGTTGAAATTTGGCCAAAATTTTCACATTTAGTTAACAACGTTTCCTACTTTTCGTAAGTTTGAACGATGTATTTCGTTACTTGGCCTATATTTTTCCCATTTGGCTAACAGATTTTCCTATTTGACCAAGATTTTTCCCATTTGGATAACATTTATTCCTACTTTTTATAAGTTTGGCCGGCCAAGATATTTCATTATGCGTAGCATATTTTTCCCATTTGGTTAACACATTTCCCTGCTTGACCTAGATTGTTTTCCCATTTGGCTAACAAATGTTCATACTTTTCATACGTTTTGCCGAGATATTTCGTTACGTGTACCATATTTTTCACATTTGGTTAACAAAGTTTCCGACTTTTTCTTAAATTTGGCCGATGTATTTCGTAACTTGGTCAATATTTTTCCCATTTGGCTAACCATTTTTTCTACTTTTAATAAGTTTGGTTGAGATATTTCTGTATTTGGCCGATATTTTGCCCATTTCGCTAACAGATTTTCCTACTTTTTATAAGTTTGGGTGAAATATTTTTTCTCTTTGGCCGATACTTTTTCATACTTGCTTAACAAAGTTTCATACTTTTCATAAGATTGGCGGAGATATTTCTTTATTTGGTCAACAATTTTATTATTTAGGTTAACAAATTGTCTTATTTGGCCAAGCTTTTTCCCCTTTGGTTAACAGATTTTCCTTTTTTTTCTAAAAATATGTTTGATCTAGATATTTCTGCATTTGGTCAATATTTTTCCAATTTGGGTAACACGTTTTCCTAGTTTTCTTAAGTTTGGCCGAGATATATCTGTGTTTGGTCTAACTTGTTCCTATTTTGCTGACAATTTTCCTACTTTTCATAAGTTTGGACAAGCTATTTCGTTACGTGGTCAATATTTTTCCTATTTGACGAACAAATTTTCATACTTAGTTTGTATTTTTCCTAATAGTTTAAACAAATGTTCCTACTTTTTATAAGTTTGGACGAGATATTTCTGTATTTGACCGATAAGTTTAATACTTTGTCTAACATATTTTCTTATTTGACGGTTGCAGTGGTACATAGAAGGTGTACTTTTGAATGGCTGTGAAGTGTATCACTGAGCAGGCACACTGAAAAACACATATTGGTCTTAGAAATGGGTTTCATGAGAAAGATGTAAAACGCCTATGGACACATAGAGAGCTAATGAAAGTGTAGATGTCTAATTTGCTACGTGATAACGTTGCTGGTTATGACCGCAGTCTAAGGTTGAATCGGGACAGTTTGTTGTGTTCGTGTGTAATATTATACATCTGATAACATGCACTAGCCACTCATCGTTGTATTCCCCGATAGCTGTTACCTATAGATACGACTTCCTCGACTAGCATCGGTGATCACATATCTGCACTATGGGTATGATAAAGGCTTAGTCGGACGCTATGATGACTTGTTTACACGCGCGTATGCTGCTTCGAGACCGTTTTATGTTGTATTCATGCCAGGGTGTCCTTTGGTGTTACTCGGTGACACTAGGACTACACGGATATAGAAAAGATAGAGAGCGAGAGAGAACGGTGGCCATTTTAGCCTTCGGATGCAATGTTGACGATGTAATGGAATCACTCCCTTACACGGTGACCATCACGAGTTAGGTTCCCTGGCTCGACAACCGACAGGACACCCTTTTTATGTAGTATTCCTCTTAACCGCGTGTCTCGGATGTCCCATTACACATGTGACCGGATGCGACGCATGTTTGACCGGCTGAGTCATTAGCCACGAGTTCCACGTGTATCGTTATGCATGACACTGGATGCATCGCCATCTTTGACCGATTGAGTCATTAGCCACGTGTACTGGCTGTACACTTATGCATGTGACCGGAAGCAGGGCCATCTTTGACCGGCTTTAGCCAGTGAGCTCGTTGTCTGGTTTTGTCATTACCACATGTGATTGGATGCAACGCCATCTTTAAACACTCTTAGCCAGTGAGCAGGTGGTATGGTTGTAGTCATTACACATGCGACCGGAAGCAGCTCCATATGTGATCGGATGTGACCATTACCAACGTGTGATCGGTAGCAGCGCCATCTTTGATCTGTTTTAGCCAGTGAGCACGTGGTGTGATTTTGCCATTACCAAGGGTGATCGGATCATTCAGCCACGGTGACTTCTCGCTAGTCAGTTTTTCACCCCTGTCTCCACCATTCAGCCCCGGTGACCTCTTCGCTAGTATCTTTTCCACCCCTATCTCCACCATTCACCCACAGTGACATCTTCGCTAGTATCTTTTCCACCCCTGTCTCCACCATTCAGCCACGCCGCCACTTGACCCGCCCACCTTTTTACTAACGAAAACCCGTCTTACACTCACTCCACAGCCACTCCCCCATTCGGCGGAACAGTACTTTAACCCCATCACACCCGCTCACACGCCTATGCACGTCCCGACATTATGACTTCTACCAGCACACAGAAAGAAAGAAAGAAAGAAAGAAAGAAAGAAAGAAAGAAAGAAAGAAAGAAAGAAAGAAAGAAAGAAAGAAAGAAAGAACCAAATAACCAGCAATACATCAGAATGAAACGGACAATTGAGACGCACGGGATAACTTCAGAACCATTGGCACTCAGTTTGTAGAATTATCTACTTTTTCCCATGACATGTGTTTTCCCGCGTGGGTTGAACTTTCAGTAACCCGACGTATGGTGAGTGCAGATAGATTCCGGGAAAAGTAGCAAGGGGAGACTATTAATTTTTGTTTGCAAGGGAAATAACTCGCATTTTTTTTTCTGCTTGTATATTTCAAAGTTTATCTTAAAAAGCTATTAATTATATTATTTCAAATGAATATTTTTATTTCCAGATTAATCATCTAGGGTACACCTACTAGAAATATGACAATTTTATTTATATCAAGCATATTTGTGTGTGTGTGTGTATGTGTGGTAATCTACTCATATATAGAATTAGTAAGCATAATTTCGCCTATTTCCTAAAGTTGAAACATGGATACCCACTATGGACATATATCACCGGCGGAATGATAATACTGTGAGGGTCATGGTTGTCTTGCCCAAGCTCACGGCATTCAATGTACTGCTGTCTCCAGAAAGCACGAGATAGATCAAGATAAAATGTGTGTGTGTATGTGTGTGTGTGTGTGTGAGAGAGAGGAGAGGGAGAATCGGACAGGTGTTACATGCATTCCGCTTGAGGAAGTGGAAATGAAGCATATGCATGGGATGTGTGTTTACATGCACTAAACCATAAATGTCACTATCACACCTGTATATATGTATGTATTTGTTTTATTCACACATGTGATACTTAACACTAACAAACGGCAACGCTCTGTAATATAAACAAACAAACGAAACACACATTACACTTGTAAATATACATTGCTTTTTATGAAATAAACGTTCCAAAAAATAAAAAAATAAAAAAAAGACGAAGCATAACACCAAAAAAAAAAAAAAAAAAAAGGTTGTCTTGTCACACGACCATTATTCAGAATCGGTGACGTCCTTGAAATTATTCAAAAGTTCGATTTTGTACTAGTCGGGTTTGATCAGCGCACACCGTGTGCCCGGTTTGCGCCAGATAGCACACCGCTCGCTTGGAAGTACCAGAACGCAGGGAGCTTTGAAGGTCAATGGCGGTCCGTTTTCGCAAGGTCAAGCAGGGGGCGGGATAACAAACATATAAGCATTTATGGCGCGGCCACCCTATCAAACGCCCTAAAATGCTACTTGTTTCCCCTATTTATAACTACTGAACTGTACTTCTCGCCCTAGTGAAATTCGTTTTATAACGTAAGTAGACCCGCACATTGCGTTTTATGTAGATATTTAGACTTGTTCTAGTATGTGTTATTAAATTTAGCTTCCATTTTTATGTATACTATGTAAGGATGGGAGGATGTATAGGGAGGAAATTAGAAAAAAAAGGGGGGGGGGGTGGCGTTCTGAACATATGGTAAAGGGGGGGGGGATGGGGGGGGGGAGGGGTATGGGCCAAAAAAGTTGAGAACCACTGGTCTAGTATCTATGGTAGGTGAATCATATCTGACTAAGACCTGACAGACCAGTGGTTCTCAACAGTTTTTGATCCATGCACCCATTCACCATATGTTCAGAATTTCATTCTCCTTTTTCATATTTCTTCCCTATAAATTTCCCTTCTCCTCACCCCTACACAGTGTAGGTAAAAATGGAAGCTAAATTCAATAACACATACTAGAAAAAGTCTAGACGTCAACATAAAACGTGATTTGCAGGTCTACTTACGTTATTAAAACGAATTTCAAAAGGGCGAGAAGTACAGAACCGTAAAGTATGGAGGGAAAAACAATATAAAGTAATCGGTTCTTGTATTAACGCAATCTTGAAATAATCTTAATTCCCCCCCCCCCTCGGAAACCCTATAATTCCCCCCTTCCCCCCCCCCTCACCTGGGAGGGGGAGGAATTCCCCACCGGTTGAGAACCACTGTAACAGACTCTCTCTCTCTCTCTCTCTCTCTCTCTCTCTCTCTATATATATATATATATATATATATATATATATATATATATATATATATATTGAAACCCACGTGTATAACTCCAATAAAACGACTAAGACGATTACAGAATTCACAGAATTCCTTAGAGTAAGACACGACGACATCATAAAAAATGCTTGCACATCTTCAAAATGACTGGAAAGACTTGTAAAGAACATATTCTGAAAACAACAATTTGTCATAAACTTGGTAACGAAGTAAGTTAATGCCATCCCGTTAAGAGAGATGGGATGTATAATGTGTCCAGTTAAGAGAGATGGTATGTGTAATGTCTCAAGACCACTTTTTCTATAGAGTTAAAATGTGAGAAATGTAAAAGGCATAAGAGGAATCGCTATGGTTGGAGATAACATAAAAAATACAGGATATACGGATGAGACAGTATTGTATGCATACAATGAACAGGATCTGTAACATTTAGGGGTTGTTGTTATTGCACACAGAGGACAAATAGGGTTAGAATTAAATCGTAAGAAGACAGAGATTATGGTTGTCTCCAAGAAGTTAGAAATAGTACAATGTAACGCCGAAGTAAATGAGAACATTCTTATACTGATGAATGGCTACAACTTTCTTGGGAAAGTCATAGCATCTGACACCCGATTGTTTGTAGAGATTAGAATAAGTTGCACCATGACATACAGACGGGTGGACGAGAGGACGAGAGTCGGACGGAAGGATGGATGGATGGACAGACAGAATGACCGACCGACAGACAGACAGACAGACAGACAGACAGACAGACAGACAGACAGACAGACAGACAACAGACAGGCAGGCAGGCGGACAGACAGACAGACAGACAGACCAATGGTCAGAGAGACAGACAGAGAGACAGTCAGAGAGGCAGACAGAGACAGACATAGAAACAGAGAGATACAGACAGAGGCACACAGACAGACGGGCAGAGAGAGACAGAGACAGAGAGAGGGAGAAGTACATAGCTATAGAAATTCATAGATGATTATTAACTATCAAAGTAAACGGACAAAGAGAAGCCAAACAGATATATAAGCGCGCAGACAGAAATGTGGATGGGCATATATGCAAACAGACAGACAAACAGACATAACACATTAAAGCCAGACAGTCAGACAGACGGACGGATGGACAAACAGACCACGAACAGACCCAGAGTCCAAGCTCCTGGCCCAGCGTGACAGCGTGCACGCTCCTGACCAAGCGTGACAGTGTGCACGCTCCTGGCCCAGCGTGGCATTTCCCGTTCTGCGTGTCACGTCTGCTGTCACTGGGGATTCGTTACGTCACGGATGTGTGATCTCGTCTGTTTCACATCTACTGTCCTCTACATTCTACCTCTCCGTCCTTTCTTCCATTGGTGTTGATTGGTTACCACGGAGACAAGACCTCCAAGTCCTTGGGGCGGCTACTGTGCCCTAGAGGAATGTTTCCTTGACAAGGGTAATGAGAGACTTGAACAAACAAAGCCCTCTTTGTCTGATCCCTGGGTTGTTGAATCTAAGACAACTTGAATTTTGTTGGAATTACCAGTTAAACTAACGGAGGAAGGAAGTGCTTGCGTGGTGGCGGAGGAGGCCACAAAAGACAAACACATAGATCTAGTGATTGACGGATGGTTGGCGAGACAGACAGACGGACGGACGACAGGATAGAAAAATATACAGACAGACAGATTAACAGCCAGGCAACCATAGGCAGTCAAGCAAATACATAGACGGACAGCGACCGACCGGTCAATTGATCGATTGACCGTCAGGTAGGTAGGTAGGTAGGTAGGTAGGTTTGTAGGTAAGTTCGAAGGCACATATATATCATCATCATCATCATCAAGAGTCATGCCGACTGGCGTTGGTGATCATGCTGGTCCACATATGCGATCTCTAGCGGCTGGTATCAAAACAGCAGCAGCAACAGCAGCTGCAGAAGGAGGCTTTCGGGGAGAGGCAACAGCAGCAATAACAACAGCAGCAGCAGAAGGAGGTTGTCGGGGAGAAACAACAGCAGTAATAACAACAGCAATAACAACAACAGCAGTAATAACAGCAGCAATAACAACAACAGCAGTAATAACAGCAGCAATAACAACAACAGCAGTAATAACAGCAGCAGCAGAAGGGGGCTGTCGGTGAGAAGCAACAGCAGCAATAACAACAGCAGCAACAAAAACAGGTTCAGCAGAGGAAGAAGAAGGAATGGAAGAAGAAGAAAATGTGAAGGCGGTGGAACAGCATCAACAGAAGCAATAGCAGCAACAGCAGAAAAAGAAGGAGGAGGCGAGGGAGACAAAGAATTTCTTACCGATTTATATTGTTGAGATGGGTTTATCTATCCTTCCGGGGAAAGGGATTTCACCGGATTAGTGAAAATATCTGACTTATTTGCTCTGTCGGATAACGGTGCGGATGTGGTAATACCTGCATTGTGACATCCCCATCTGAAAGGATGAGGATAGATTTACAATTTCTTATCCAGCCGATAGGGTGGGTCCAGTGGATCCTGGGGTGGGTTTGTGATATGGCTTTAAAAATGTAGACAGGCGTTTATTATTTGAACACAGTTTTTAAGGATTGTAGAGCAACCCCGCGACTTTGTGTTCAACATTTATACATATTTGTTTGGGTTGTCATCTTCTATGTGTATGATTATGAATATGTTTTCCCTAATCTGTCATTTTCTAAATAGGATTTGTTTCTTCTTAATTATCTCCGTTTTTCTAATATCTTGAAAATATTGAAGCTGAGATGTGTTGAGTCAAGAAATGACATAACAGATCTCGGAAAATTCCCATACATGTTCCGTCCTCATCTGCAACAGCCAGCGAAGAGTCCCAATACTAATGGTATCAGTAGCAGTCTCAGTATGTGTTCATCTGGCATTTTTTTTCGAAGTTTTGAGTGTCAGTCAGATCCTCTAGTCACTCCCTGCAGCACCATTCTCTCTAAGCCGTGATGGTCTATCTGTTCTTTTGCACCATACACATGATCCCAAAGGAGCCCAACCACATGTGCGTTATCTTGCAACAATACCCCAGATCTGGTAGAATTACAGTGTGTTTCTTTTTCCTCATGATGATCTATGTGTTCTTCCCTATTATTCCCATGATTCTAAAGGGCCCCGACCACATCTGCCTTGCCATGCACCAGTATCCCAACCAGTGGTGCAGACCCAGCCAGTCTGTCCGCCTGCTCGTTTCCCAGCCCACCAGCACCCCCAGGAGTCTCTGAGAAAATTGCACACGTGAATCGATCGAGGCCGGCGAGGTAACCGCTTGGCCACGAAGACTCCCCCCCCCCCCCCCCCCCCCCCCCGTCGTACGTAACAATTAGCCCTACAACAATTCTTGAAGGTTTCAGTTTTCTCTGACTGCCTCCTGTGGTATTTCTGCTAATGTTAAGAAAGTGATCCTAAACCCACCATGGCCAAATGTTTAGTTGAATATCCTGTACAGGACGTCGCAGTCAACCCCAGCATGTCTGGACTGTTTATGATGTCTTGGCAAGTTTACATTCAGTAATTGGCCACTGCTTTCTAAACGACTGGCAATCATGCCATTGCATGCAAACCAACGAAGGCGATCTGCTTCCACATCGCCCGCAGCTGTGTATCGAACAGTTGTATGCCGAATTACGAATTGCGTCCGTTACTCCTTCGCCACAGAGCCGGCCCGATGTGAGTAACGCGAACAGTAAAGTATCCTTTACACGCCTGTATGGGCATTGGGCGTATGGAGCTAAACCCATGTTTATATAGATCGACCGGCTCTCGGGTGGTGTTGTAGTCAGTATCACAGCCTACATGAACAGGCAGACAGACTGGCTGATACCGGCATCATTAAGGGGTGATATGATGCATGATGGAAATGCCCCGAGTGCAGTGATGACAGTTCTTGGCTCAACTCAAGTCAAATCAATTCCACTCCACTCAACCCAACTCAGCTCAATTCAACTCAACTAAACGTAACTCCACTCAACTCAATTCAACTCCATTCCACTCAACTTAACTCAACTCAACTTAACTCAGCTTAACTCACCTCCACCCCACTCAACTTAACTCAACTCCAGTCCACTCACCTTAACTCAACTCCACTCCACTCAACTTAACTCAACTCCAGTCAACTCAACTTAACTCCACTCCACTCAACTTAACTTAACCCCACTCCACTCCACTAAACTTAACGCAACTCCACTCTACTCAACTCAACTTAACTTAACCCCACTCCACTAAACTTACCGCAACTCCACTCCACTCAACTCAACTCACCGCCTGTACTTCCCGAAACATTTCTTTGTACCATGTTAGTCTGGCTCGACCTTCTACCCCAGGACAAGTTTTACAATTTGGATCCACCCCAATACGGATCAAACACATGACCACCACGCCGGCCAACGATCGTCAAGCCACTGCCCTACAGCGGCTTCTCGGACTGATGTATCCTCTTAAAATTACGGTGATCAATTTCATCAAATGATTTCTTTGCGCCTTCGCCGAACAGCGTGGACAGAATCTGCCCATCAGTCTCTAAGAATGTTTGCATTCAATTTGACATAAACGTCTTAATCCGTTGTTTATTGTTCCTGCTGTTTTGCATGTTTATATTCCCCCCGCGCAGAGGACTGCAATTTTCCCAAATACGTCTAAAAAGAACTTCCGTTATTTTCGCATCTACTTTCATTTCCGCGCACAAAATTGTCAAATGGGTTCAATCTTCAGCCGTGAGATTTGAATTCAGAGGTGGGTGGAATGGAAGGACGGCATTGGTTAATTCATTTCGTAAAGCCTTACTTCGTATGTAAATAACGTCGCTAGACTTTCATATCCTCATTGCAGTATCTGCTTCGAAGCACTGTCGCTGTAAGGAAATTTAAAACTATCGGGGTTATTATATATAGCACAATGGGTAATGATTTTGTCGGGTAGTTGGAAACAGTGGAGATGAACGAACGAATGAACGAACTTTTCAAAGGGTCATAAATTGGGCACGCAGGCTCGTCTTACATTCGACCCTTCGAACCACTCATCTTTCGTACATCAGTTGTCTATCGTGTATGTTAACTGCACATAGATAAAATATGAATGTTGTGTATATAAACAATGCATATTACCATGTTGGGTACTTTTGCCTTCATTCACCCCAAACAAACGTCACCAGCTATATTTAGGGTCACCAGCTATATTTAGCACTGACAGTGATCTCCTCTGTGTTCGGGTACGTTGCGTGTCAGTGCGTTTCAATTGCCCCACAGTGTTTCTTTGGCTTTGGCAACCGTTTCTCTCTCTCTCTCTCTCTCTCTCTCTCTCTCTCTCTGTGAGTGTGTGCGTACGTGCGTGCGTGCTTGCGTGTGGGTGTGTGTGTGTGTGTTTGTGTGTGTATGTGTGTGTGTGTGTGTGTGTGTGAGATCATGAGTTTTCGGAACTGGCAGCAGCTGATGCTGTCCACGACAGGCAGAGTAGCGTTGCTTTTCTGCAGCATCATGGCATCTTACATTCTGCTAGACGCTGTTCTCATAATCATGTCATGGTGCTATCGCTGACTGAGCGTCAGGACAGATGGAGATTCCGACATTCACCATGTCGGCAAGACATCACCTCTGAGACAGGGCACATAGCTGCAAGGCTTGCGTCTCGTCTCCCCTACAGACAGATCATTCTTTTCGTATACTGCTGGTCTCAACAGTTGACAAGCATTTAATTTTGCCAGTTACAGTTGGGGATGTCGCCGAGAGCAACTGTTGACTGGCGTAATTACCACCGCATAGAACACTGCACACCGATAAAATTGCGCACCGAGCTACGGCGCAACACAGGGAACCCCTATAGCTTCGGCGCAACACATGGAACCCCTGGATGTGACACCATACCCTGGGATTCCGTTTGTTTGAGGTGAATTAAGGCAAAAGTACCCCGTGTTGTTATGAGGCAGACAGGCACGCAATCACACGAGTGGTTATTCACCCTGATTCTTGTCTTATGCGCTCTTACGAGTTGGTCCTGATCCAGACTGGTTTTATCGGCTTTTGTGTCTGGGGTTGGTGGCGGCTGTCTTTTGTGCCCGTCTCCTCTGGTGGTGTCTTTTGTTAGTGAAGGTTGCTGGTTCGTCTGGCTTGACTGGTTGCAGTCCATATAAGAACTTTTTATTTGGTATTTTTGCCTTCTTTTTTATGTATTGCATGTAGAAGCTTTACGATGTTTTTATTTTCCTCCTTGCGCCTGTTTTCACTTTCCATTTTAAGTTTCTGTTGCCTTTCGATTTCTTCCTCCTCGGTCAGCCATGGGATCATCTCTCCGTCTTCTATATAGTACGTGTAGCCGGATCCGTCCTCAAAGTCAGTAATTCTATCTGGGTATACTACCGGTCTCCTGAGATTCTTGGTCTTCTTTTTTTCTCTTTCATCCTAGCGCCTTTTGAATTCCTGGTGCCTGCGTTCCTCCAATTTTATAGGTTCAAGGCATTCCTCCAGGGTGGGTCTGAGTGGGTATTCTGTGCCGCCTTCATAGGTCCGGTGGGATAATGATTCCCTCGTGGGTTTCTTGGGCGTCGTGGTTGGGCTGTTGGCCTTAGTTTGCGGTCCCGGCTCGGTCTTTTGTTGGGTTTCATCTTGCGGCTTTTCTGTGTTCTCTTGCATGGCTTCTATTTGTTTGTTTTGGATTAATTCCATTCCGGCTTTTAGCAGTTCTCTCTCTACTTTGATGGTTCGTAGCATTTGTTCGTTTTACTTCTTCATCACGGCCATATGTTCCACTTCTTGCTTGATGTTTCGCTGGATCTCCTTTATTTCAGCAAGCTTCTGTACTGTTTCAGTTATACACCCACTCAATACCTCAAAAATATTCAATTCCACGTATACACATATAGCCACTCACAATCAATAATACACTAACAAACATTAACGCGTATATACATTCTCCTCTCTCTCTCTCTCTCTCTCTCTCTCTCTCTCTCTCTCTCTCTCTCTCTCTCTCTCTCTCTCTCTCTCTCTCTCTCTCTCTCTCTTTCACGTCCATATATCCTCTTTTATACATAAAGCAAAGCACGCACATACACTCCTTCACACACATAATATTCACATACACATCTATTACACATAATAAACACATATACACTCACACACTCAAAGGACACTTCCTTTAGTTGAATGGGAATGCGATGTTGTTGACAAAGATGTCATGTTGGCATGTTGATGGTGATGAGCTCGTCGTACCAGCAGAAGATGCTTTGACAAAGATGCCAGGTTGGTGGTGATGAGCTCGTTGAAAAAGCAGAAGATGATTGATCAAAACGGATGTTATAACAGTCTAATCGACACAACACACGGCAGATCATAGTTTATTTACACATCATCATTCTATGTTTCGTGCTGAGGAGATTAATTGAGAGGGTACAAGCCTTATCCTAGTGCAAGGAAATGCAACCTAAAGACTAAATGTCACGGCAGGGCAGACAAGACCTTAAGCCTTGGTTGGCATGTGGTCCAGGATCGAAGCTCCGATAGGCGGACAGTTAGAGCATTGCTTTGCTGATCCGGCAGTTTCTGCAGTTTACCTGTTCCAAATGTATTGGTGTTACCTTTCCTCTGAGTCAACGAGGTAGGTTGAGAGAAGGATCGTGCTGTATAGGCAACATGTGGTCTCTACAATATAGACCAGGCTTTGTGCTATGGGCCGGCTCCGTGGCGGAGGCGTTACGGACGCAGTTCGCAGTTCAGCATACCACGTTTGAAGCACAGCTGTGGGCGATTTGGCAGCAGACCACCTTCCGTTGGTTTTTTTTATATAATTGGATACGTGTCAGTCGTTCAGAAAGCAATGGCAAACTAATGAAAGTAAACTTGACAAGAGATCACAAACAGCCCAAAAATGATGGGGTTGATTGTGACGTCCTGTAAAGGATCTTCAACTAACTATTTGAGTGCTTTCTATGGAGAGTTATAACTTCATCCCTGATCCACCCCGTGGGTTGTAGTTATTTTGCCTTTTCTGAAGCACAATGTAACAAACCATCGTCTGTCAAGATGGTCAGGTGCCAGTGAGGGGTCATACAATGGTGGTTCTCAACCGGTGAAAAATCCCCCCCCCCCCTCGGTCGGAATTTTAGGGTTTCCATGGGGTAGGGAGGAATTAAGATTATTTCAACATCGCGTTAATACAAGAACCGATTACTTGATATTGTTTTTCCCTCCATATTGTATGGTTCTGTACTTCTCACCTTTCTGAAATTCGTTGTATAACGTACGTAGATCCACAAATCACGTTTTACGTAGACGTCTAGTCTTGCTCTAGTATGTGTTATTAAATTTAGCTTCTATTTTTACGTATACTGTGCAGAGAAGGGAGGGGGGATTTATAGGGAGGAAATACGAAAAGGGGGGGGGGTGACATTCTGAATTATGGTGAAGGGGTGCATGGGTAAAAAAAAAAGGTTGAGAACCACTGCTCTATGGGATCCCTTGGCACTTCCTTGCAAGGCCTCGAGTTAAAGGGCACACAATCAGCTCAAAATAGCCTCTTTCGTGTATGCCTCCCTATCCCCTGTGTAAAGGTAACATCAGAAAAGTAAATGACACTTTTCCACGTCTGGAGTCGTAATAAATATATGGGTCTGGCCTCTGATTTTTGTAGGCCAATCGGCACTCGGCGAATGACTTACACCCGGGAAGGTTATCCGGTCAATAAATGCCTGATGAAGACGGATGTGTCGGCCGAAAGTTGCAAATATCGCAGCTTTGTTGTAAACAGACACAACGCAATTACGTATAAAACCACATTCCAGACAAACGCAGAAGAAGAAGAATGATTTACGTTGCAATGACAAGGAATACATTGTATTACAACCCCTTTGGATTTCTGGCAATGTTCATGTAGTGCAACCCTTAGGTCTGCTAGTTCCGCGGTGTTTCTGAACTTCAGAAGTGAAACAAATAACTTCGACTCCTTAAAGAGCGCTATTTGTTTCTCTTCATGTTTCTCCGTCACCAATATTTCTGCTGCAGTTTTCAAGGTCTCTGTTTATACGGTGCTGTTGTGAAGGAGTTAAGGACGCAACTCTCAATCCGGCATTTTCTTCTTCATGTCTGGCATATCGTCTACCAAGTAATTAAAATTCATCACCATCAACGTCATCTTTTACTTTTGCTGTCAAAAGTCATTGGGAGGAATAGTTTACGTTCCAGCGTCCGTTGGGTGGCACTGGATAGTGTCATTCCGTGTGACCGTACAATGTCTTTGACGTCACCAATCCATTTCTTCACGGACGTCTTCATGCTGTCGTATCAGATCTTCTTTGATGCAGCGCCAGTGATGGTAGTTGATGGTGTTGCACTTTAACGAGATGGCCGAACCATTTGATCTTCTGTCTTTCAATATATGTGACACGTGGTGTTGATCCCACTGTCTGTCTGGTAATATCATTTCTTACTCGATCTCAGAAAGCTGACAAGAGAAATGGCACGGTCTGAATGACCAAAATAAAATTGACACACAATTTCAGATCTCTGACGCAAAGATTGGTGTTTATCTGACGCTGTCCCCAAAAAGAGCTCATCTTCATATTTGAGATCGAAACATCAACAACATAGTTACGGATGAAACGACCCAAGTTGAAATGGGAAATCAGGAGGGAATCTCTCTACAGACCGGTCCCTTAATGTAATCATTTAGACGTGGTCTTTTACGCTGGGCAAATAATATAATCATTTAGACGTGGTCTTTCATGCCGGGCATATAATATAATCAACAGAGATGTGGTTTCTAAGCCGAATGTTGCGAATTTCTTGGATTGCCAGACTAACTAACGACGATTGCCTGAAAGAGGCTAATGAAACTAGAACATTATATACAACAATAAGAAAGAGACAGCTTACTTTGGTCATGTGATGAGAAGAGAGGCATTAAGGAACATGGTGACGACTGGAAAGATCGAGGGGAAGAGAGGCAGAGGCCTAACAAGAGACATGATGCTGGATGGATTGAGACGGTGGCGTGGAGGAATATTATCAGCAGAGTTGACGCAGAACACCAAAGACCGAGATCTGTGGAGGGATATGAACGTCTACACCAGTTAGCATGGCACTTGATGATGATGATATAATATAATCATTTAATCATGGTCTGTTATACCGGGCAGATAATATAAACATTAACATAGTTTTGCAGACTAACAAGTAATGGTGATTTATACATGACATAACTATACAGTTTACGCACTGTTTCTGTACTGTTTCTCTACAGTTTCTGTACAGTTTCTGTAGAGTTTCTGTGCAGAATCTGTACAGTTTCTGTACTGTGTCTGTACTGTTTCTGTACTGTTTCTGTTCTGTTCTGTTTCTGTACTATTTCTGTACAGTTTCTGAACTGTTTCTGTAATGTTTCTGTTTTGTTTCTGTACTGTTTCTGTACTGTTTCTGTACTATTTCTGTTTTGTTTCTGTACTGTTTCTGTACTGTTTCTGTACAGTTTCTATTCTGTTTCTCTACTGTTTCTGTACTGTTTCTGTACTGTTTCTGTACTGTTTCTGTTTTGTTTCTCTACTGTTTCTGTTTTGTTTCTCTACTGTTTCTGTTTTGTTTCTCTACTGTTTCTGTTTTGTTTCTCTACTGTTTCTGTTTTGTTTCTCTACTGTTTCTGTACTGTTTCTCTACTGTTCTGTACTGTTTCTGTACTGTTTCTGTACTGTTTCTGTTTTTTTTTCTGTACAGTTTCTCTTTTGTTTCTGTACTGATTCTGTACTGTTTCTGTACTGTTTCTGTACTGTTTCTGTACTGTTTCTGTACTGTTTCTGTTTTGTTTCTGTACTGTTTCTGTACTGTTTCTGTTTTGTTTCTCTACTGTTTCTGTACTGTTTCTGTACTGTTTTTGTACTGTTTCTGTACTGTTTCTGTACTGTTTCTGTACTATTTCTGTTTTGTTTCTGTACTGTTTCTGTACTGTTTCTGTACAGTTTCTATTCTGTTTCTGTACTGTTTCTGTACTGTTTCTGTACTGTTTCTGTACTGTTTCTGTTTTGTTTCTGTACTGTTTCTGTTTTGTTTCTCTACTGTTTCTGTTTTGTTTCTCTACTGTTTCTGTACTGTTTCTCTACTGTTTCTGTACTGTTTCTGTACTGTTTCTGTACTGTTTCTGTTTTGTTTCTGTACAGTTTCTCTTTTGTTTCTGTACTGTTTCTGTACTGTTTCTGTACTGTTTCTGTTTTGTTTCTGTACTGTTTCAGTACTGTTTCTGTTTTGTTTCTCTACTGTTTCTGTACTGTTTCTGTACTGTTTTTGTACTGTTTCTGTACTGTTTCTGTACTGTTTCTGTACTGTTTTTGTACTGTTTCTGTACTGTTTCTGTGCTATTTCTGTACTGTTTCTGTACTGTTTCTGTACTGTTTCTGTACTGTTTCCCTTTTGTTTCTCTACTGTTTCTGTACTGTTTCTGTTTTGTTTCTGTACAGTTTCTCTTTTGTTTCTATTCTGTTTCTGTACTGTTTCTGTACTGTTTCTGTATTGTTTCTGTACTGTTTCTGTACTGTTTCTGTTTTGTTTCTGTACAGTTTCTCTTTTGTTTCTCTACTGTTTCTGTAATGTTTCTGTACTGTTTCTGTACTGTTTCTGTACTGTTTCTGTACTGTTTCTGTACTGTTTCTGTTTTGTTTCTGTACAGTTTCTGTACTGTTTCTGTAATGTTTCTGTAATGTTTCTGTACTGTTTCTGTACTGTTTCTGTACTGTTTCTGTACAGTTTCTCTTTTGTTTCTATTCTTTTTCTGTACTGTTTCTGTACTGTTTCTGTTTTGTTTCTGTTTTGTTTCTGTACTGTTTCTGTACTGTTTCTGTTTTGTTTCTGTTTTGTTTCTCTTTTGTTTCTCTACTGTTTCTGTACTGTTTCTGTACTGTTTCTGTAATGTTTCTGTACTCTTTCTGTACTGTTTCTGTTTTGTTTCTGTTTTGTTTCTGTTTTGTTTCTGTACTGTTTCTGTTTTGTTTCTGTACTGTTTCTGTACTGTTTCTGTACTGTTTCTGTACTGTTTCTGTACTGTTTCTGTACTGTTTCTGTACTGTTTCTGTACTGTTTCTGTACTGTTTCTGTACTGTATCTGTACTGTTTCTCTTTTGTTTCTGTACTGTTTCTGTTTTGTTTCTGTACTGTATCTGTACTGTATCTGTACAGTTTCTCTTTTGTTTCTCTACTGTTTCTGTACTGTTTCTGTACTGCTTCTGTACTGTTTCTGTACTGTTTCTGTACAGTTTATGCACTGTTTCTGTACTGTTTCTGTACAGTTTCTGTACTAATTCTATTCTGTTTCTGTACTGCTTCTGTACTGTCTCTGTACCGTTTCTATTCTGTTTCTCTACTGTTTCTGTACTGTTTCTGTTTTGTTTCTGTTCTGTTTCTGTACTGTTTCTGAACTGTTTCTGTACTGACGGCTGTCACTGCCACAAATGCCTTATTCCAGAAACTTTCAGACACAGGAACGTCAACTATGTATCCCCTAATTAAAAAAAATGTATGTATCCCCACAGCGCTTGATGGCAAAAGAGGAAGATGATGATGATGATGATGATGATGATGATGATGATGATGATGATGATGATGATGATGATGATGATGATGATGATGATGATGATGATGATGATGAGGATGATGATGATGATGAACTATTAGGTAGACGATATGCAAGACACGAAAACACATAGTATTGAAATAATAATAATAATAATAATAATAATAATAATAATAATAATAAACAGCAGTCTTCAAACTGTGGAGAAATAAGACATATAGGGTATATGGTGCTAGTCCTATATTCGTATAGACCAACCCGCACTGAATGGCTGATGGGGTCAGCGTCACGCCAGTGGTGCGCAAAGCTCAAAGAAACCTTGAATTCATGTTTCTGCTCCATATTTATGTGGTACCATCTACTTATAAGCCGGCTTCCCGGCCTAGAGGTTAGCGACTTTTCTCCGTAATCTCGTATACTCTCGTAAGTAACATGACGACGGTGAGAATCAGCAGTGGTTCGAATCGCGTAGGTAACTTACGGAGTGTGTGAGCCGGCCGCTCAGAAAGCAATGGCAAACTACTGAGCGTAATCTTACCAAGAAATCAATAATCAGCTGAAAGATGCTGATGTTGACAGCGATGTCCTGTATAGGATATGCAAACATTTTGTTTTATCTACTTATGAAATAGAGTAATAAAATAAATAGCACTATTTACGCCTTTACTTCCCCAAAACATTTTATAGGAAAAAAAATTTACGATCTGGAAGCCCAGGTCGATTGTTGAAATTTGAAACTGCCCTGATGCGTATGGAACCCGTGACGATACGGTCGGAAGACGAGCGTCTAGCGAATACGTTACGGCGGCCCCCTTACGTAAGACTCGTTCATTCATTCATTCAGTAGCATGTCCTTTGCAGAACCTAGCTCCCATAAAAACCTTCCGGAAAACTTCTCGATCACAAGCAAGATGTCCCGCGTACGATACACCCATCTGAAGAAAATCCGTCACATCCTGCACCCATCTTCTCTTTGGACTTCCTGTTCTTCTCTTCCCAGGCATATACCCCTCTATTATTGTTCTCTCCAAACTCTCATGACGTTTCAAGTGACCAAAATATATAAATTTTCTTTGTTTTATTGTCTTTAATACGAAAGACTGGCTTGAGATATTAATCGTTCTGGCCTGGTTTCTTAGACCGTTGGTGTAATATAGTAGATGTGACGTTGTCTAATAGATCGTTGATAGGTAAAGTAGTTGTGACGTGGTCTAATAGACTGTAGATAAAATATAATAGATGTGACGTGGTCTTTTAGACCTGAAATATGATATACTAAAAGTGACGGGGTTTAATAGACCGTTGATGTAATATAGCAAATAGCATGTGCTCTAATACACTCTAAATCTGACGTAGTTTCTTAGACCGTCGCTGTAATATAGTAAATATGACGTAGTTTCTTAGACCGTAGCTGTAATATAGTAAATATGACGTAGTTTCTTAGACCGTTGGTGTAAGATGGTAAATATGACGTAGTTTCTTAGACCGTTGATGTAATATAGTAAATATGACGTAGTTTCATAGACCGTTGATGTAATATAGTAAATATGACGTAGTTTCTTAGACCGTTGATGTAATATAGTAAATATGACGTAGTTTCTTAGACCGTTGATGTAATATAGTAAAAATGACGTGGTCTCTTAGACCGTTGATGTAATATAGGGGGGGGGGGGAGGGGGGAAGGCAAAAAGAAAACTCTAACCTGCACAGTTCGCGGCGACTGCACTAAGCCAGGCGGCCTTAATTCCACAGGCTCAAGACCCCCTGCCATACACTGCAGGGCACTATATTGCCAGTAAAAGACAGGTATGATGTAATATAGTAAATGTGACGTGATCTTTTATACCGTTGATGTATAAAGTAAATGTGACGTGGTCTCTTACACTGTTGATATAATATAGTAAATGTGATGTGGTCTCTTAGACGATTGATATAATATAGGAAATATGACGTGATCTTTTAGACCGTTGATTGCTATAGTAAATGTAACGTGAGCTTTTAGACCGTTGATTGCTATAGTAAAGGTGACGTGATATTTTAGACCGTTGATATAATATAGTAAGTGTGACATGATCTTTTATACCGTTGATATAATATAGTAAATGTGACGTGATTTTTTAGACCATTGATTGCCATAGTAAATGTGACGCGATCTTTTAGTCCGTTGGTGTAATATAGTAAATTGACGTGATCTGTTAGTCTGTTGATATAATATAGTAAATATGACGTGATCTTTTGTAGTAAACGTGACGTGATTTCTTACACCGTTGATATAACATAGTAAATATGACGCGGTCTTTTAGACCGTTGATATAACATAGTAAATGTGACGTGGTCTTTTAGACGGTTGAGATAATATAGTAAATGTGACGCGGCCATTAGCCCGACCAAGTAATATGAACATGCAGACATAGTCTTTTCAGAAGGCCAAATAAAATAACTGCTGAATCCACAGAAATGTGGTCATGCCACAAGCAGCCGTTTGCAAGATGGAAAACGTACTCACAAATAAAATGCTGACAATAATAATAATTTGTCCGAAAGCAGTGTCCTGACTATGGGTCTTTGATTTGATAGCATCATCCATTTTTTGTAGTCCTGAGAGCAAGGATGAATAGATGGCCAACCGTTCTCTCACTTTGACAAGCGATGAGCCCAGGCGAAGAACTCGCGTCCGACGGTGCTCAAGACATTACCAGTACAATACCCTATCAACTTCGCTAGCACGCCTACCAAGCTATGAATTCATTCATTCATTCAGTAGCATGTCCATTACAGAATCTCGCTCCCTTAACAACCTTCAGGAAAACGTCTCGGTAATAAGCAAGATGACCCGCGTCCGATACACCCATCTGGAGGTCATTTGCCACACCCTGCACCCATCTTCTCATTGGCCTTCCTCTTCCTCTCTTCCCGGCCATTTACCCGTCCATTATTGTTCTCTCCAAACTTTCATGACGTTTCAAATGACCAAAATATTTCAATGTTCTTTGTTGCATCGTCTTTAGTAGCCAGCCTTCTTCAGTATTCAAATCTTTTCGTATGGATGCATTTGTTCTTTTCTGTATCCAAGATATTCTTAGAACCCGTCTATAAAATTTATATTTAAAGATATTTATGCGTTGTTCAGCTTGTTTAGTACTGTCCAGGTCTCACAGGCGTATGCTGCAATGGAAAAGATGCATGCACTTAAAAATCTAATTTTTGTAGTTCTGTCTGTCCCACTCCACAAATTATTCAATTGTTTTAGTCTTTGAAGACCAATTGATAGTCGTCTTTTAATTTCTTTCATTGTGGCACCATTGTTGGTAATTAATGACCCAAGGTATTCGAAATGTCTACTACTTCAAATTTTTCCTCATTAACACACATTTCTTTCTTCATATTAGCTGTGAATAGCAGTGAAAAACAAAGTGTTAAGTTGTTCTATAGAACATACAATGTTGAATGGAACATATTATAATTTCTTCCCCAAGGATTTAAATTTAACTGATTCAGTGCCAAACAAACAAGTAGGTTTGACCAGAACACGGTGAGCAGTCAAATAAATTAACATGTAATATGTCAATTAAATATAAATTAAAATAAAACAATGCAAATCCCCGTTCACATAGCATAGAAATTGCGGAAGATACCACGAAACAAAACAAATATCACGATGACCCTAGTACGGAGATATATCGTCCTTCTGTCTAAATGGGAGTTCACATTTGGAGATATATTATTCAGCTGGGTTACGCATTTCCTTTCTATTACGTCAAATACTTTTAAACTGCCGTCTCCGTGGCTAAGGTGTTACGAAAGCAGTTCGTAATCCTGCACACCGCGTTCTAAACACAGCTGCGGAAGATTTTATAAAATGGTATGAGTGCCGGTCGTTCAGAAAGCAATGACAAACTCCTGAACGTAAACTTGGCAAGAAATCACAAAGTCAAACATGCTTGGATTGAAATCGACGTCCTGTAAAGGAGATGTAACGAATTTTATTTTGTAACTGTCCCATTGCAGTTTCCCGCTATGGGTATCTGATGCGATAGCGTCGTCACGTTGTGTAGGCCTAGCGCAAAGAGAAATGAGGAGGAGGAGGAGGCCGTCAATCATCCCTCACGGCACCAAGCGACTAGCCCAGCCGTCTGACACGCATCCTACCGTGCTTATGATACAGGGTGTATTTGTAATGACTGTACAGTGTTTGAAAATATTGCCGGTCCAAGTTTTGTATTTACCCTCTGTAAAGTTCATGCATCATAACAGGTAAATACAAACTTTGACCGGCAATATTTTCAAACACTGCACAGTCATTACAAATACACTGTACTATCCGCGCTTTACTCTAGCGCGTGATATAAAGCCCATACATTTGGTGGTTGAAAGCCCCACAAAGTATTATGTAGTCAACCGTTACGTCGGCCGCCTTTATTTTCCCTCAGACATCTCCTGTTCACGAAATTGGGTCGGTTAGAAGTCCTGGCCCGTAAAACAATTAGGAATCGAACTATTTTTTTAGGCAAGTGCGTTAAGTTAACCACTAAAACACATGATTCATTGGCACCTGACCGTCTTGACAGAGGATAGTTTGTTACACTGGGCTACAAAAGAAAACAAAGGTATAATAACTACAACCCATAGCCGTAAGGCGAGGGATGGCGTTACACCTCTCCATAGCACACAGTTTAGGCTGAATTGATGAGACCGCGTGTTGCCCACGCAGCATGATCCTTCTCTCGGCCTGCCTAGTTTACTCCAGAGGAAATGTAACACCAAAACGTCTGGAATGCGACCAGCTGCAAAAGCTGCCGGATCAACAAATCAATGCTCTAACTTTGTGCCTATCAGAGCTTCGGTCCTAGACCAGTTGCCGACCAAGGCTTAGCGCCTGATCTGCCCTAAACTAAGCCACCACTGGTTTTCAATTAACCTGTAGAAAGATGTAAAAACTGCATAGGTATTGAATGACACACACACGCGACAAATAAATAAGCTGATACTCTAAGGAGACACTAGACAACAGGAAAATTGTGAGGCTAACAGATCGCAGAATTCGAACCCTTTCCATCGAGTCATACAGAAAACAAGATTAACGAAGGTAGTAATTCGATGCTCAAGTTGTGAGACAATGGGATCGCCGAATTCGAACCCGTTGCATTCAAGTAGTACAGTAGATTAGTCTATTGAAGAAAGTAGTTCGATGCCCAATTGGCCAAACACAGCCTCGAATACCCACTAAAATCCAGCCTTACCAAAAAATGACGCCATCTTGTAAACACTTCAACTGAAGCGGTTGTTATGGAAACAGTAAACAAACGTTTCCGGTTCTGCGTGGAGGCACTTCGCCAAGTTCTTTTTAGGGAAAGATAATGAGGTATTGATCTGCTACCCGGGGTGAGATGAGTGGACATTTGAAAACATTTGCATTTTGATGAAGAGTAAAACATCTTTAGTACTGACATATAACATTTGGTGTGGTCTTGTTAGCGTGGTCGGTAAAGGTTTTACCAGGAGCGTCCCGGTCTTGGATGCTTTGTCCCGGTGTCTCGAAAAACTTTCCCAGGATGCAAAAATGTTTTCTTTTTTATTATTAAATTGATCGCCTGATCATAATCCATCCATCATGTGCCATCCCGATAAGCGTGAGCGGTCATGTTTTGCCATCTCATTCGATCATCCGAGTCGTGGATCAGCTCTGTGTTCCTGTCTCGACCATGCCACGTGGCCAAGCCATCCAAGTATTTACTTCTCGGTCTTCCCCTTGGTCTCTTCCCTTCGATCTTGCCAGTTGTCACCAAGTTCTCCAAGTCATTTCTTCTCATAACATGCCCAAAAAAATTGTGACTGTCTACGTCTAATTTCTCTAATCAGTTTTGTTTACGTCTAATTTCTCTAATCAGTTTACGATCTTCATTTGTTTCTTGAAGGACTTGTTCATTGTTTTTTTCTGTCTGTCCATGGTATTCTTTGCATTTTCCTAAGAAACCATATTTCCACAGCCAACATATGTTTTTCAGCTTCTCATTGCCCACGCTTCACATCCATACACAAGTACAGGTTCTATGCAGCACCTCAACACTCTTTTTCTCGTTTCAATTGATATTTTTTTTATTGGTCAGTATGTTTTTCATATTGCATAAGGCTACCTTCGCAATGGAAATTCTTAATGGCAATTCTGATCATAATAGCAAAAGTTAATTGTTTATTTGTTTGGGCGTTCGTTCGCTTTGAACTCAAGCGTAGTCCACACACGTGCTACAACTTCTAGAGCACTGGACCGATGTTTGCGTGTGGACTAGCTTTCCTTAATACCATTCTCCCTCCCCATCAGGCGAACCCATTCTGTCTTCTGAGATACTTGTAATTTACGTCCCTAAGTCAAGGACGAGAAGTCAACATTTTAGTCCAACTGATTGGTGTAGGGATTGAACCTGGTACTTCGATATAACCATGTGGGTTGTTTAAGAACGAGAACCTCTATACATTCGGCCATGCTTCTCTCCCAGAAGCCTAATATATGTTAATCTTTGCGTATTTAAACCCGCCCTGACAACGTCAGCTTTGGGATCACTAACATACTTTCACTATAGATCGGAGAACCTTCCCTAGAATCACTCACATTTTCTAGCACGAAAGACACATTGACGGGACAGTGCTCCGTGGAGACTCTTCCAGATATTGACCCCACTGAGGAGTGAGATAAGACCCCGGTAATTAAGCTTACTTCTCGCTCCATGGGCATAAATCCATAGAGACATTCTCAGACGTTCAACTGACAGATGGGGGACCTGCGTATCGACCTGGTCACCCGCAACACTTCCGCCAGAAAGACAAATTTCGGGTCCCGCATTTTCGCTAAAGGCTCGATATGCGTTTGTGTCCCTCTCGTAAATATATCATCAGAATGTTTTACTACTCATCATCAATAGCACGTTCCGTGCCGATATGCGCGCGCGGTAATGTTTCGCCATCTCATGCGATCACCAGGTTCGTGGATCAGCTCGTTTTGCGACTACGCGTCACTATCATCAAGTGACGTACTGCCCAGAACATTATCTTCTTTAAGATTCGACGTGATCTATAGGAAAAGAGCGCACCGCTCTTAAGCTTCCGATGAGCTGGTGGCGAAGAAGATGGTTCAACCCCTACATCGGCATTAAGTTGGGCTTAAACGTTCACTTCTCGGTCAGAAAGCAATAGCAAACTACTGTACGTATAACTACCTGGAAACTCGACCTCGGGTTCATGGCAACGCACTGCCAAGGAGCTGCAACATTTAAGGCAATCTCAATGCAGACTGGTCATGGGCAGGTCGCACTGTATCTGCTAGCAACTTAGTTAGATCCTCTGGGATGTTCTTAGTCTATCCTTGTCGAGGCGTTCCAGGAACGACATGTTATATTATTAGTATTAGCTTCAGAGGTCACGGATTGTAATAATTATATGGATATTTTGCCTTAGCCATGAGGGAGTGCGGGGGAATGAACAGGTTGATAGGATGGCAGAGGATGCACCTCTTGGTGGTAGATTACCTATGGACAAGGAAGAGGTGGTCGTGCGCCTGTGGAGAAGGTGGAGGAACAGACTGAGAACCCTTATGTGGTAAGGATGAGATTGCGGGGGATTGGCAGGGGTTCAAGAAGAATCTCAAAACTGAGAGGGAATGCCAGGATAACTTTCAATCAGATAGCGGTGGGAACGATTAATAGTGTGACTCTTCGCTGGCTCTTGAACGAGGGGACGGAGCTCATATGGGAATGTCCTGAGTGCAGCGATGTCGGTTCTTAGCTCAACTCAACTCAGCTAGTATTAGTTGTGTCATAGCATCTGATGGGAGGTGCCTTGAAGAGATTAGAATCAGAATCGCTATGGCAAGGTAGCCTTTTGCAAGATGGATAACATACTGACCAATGAAAAAGATATCAAATGCGCAGACAAGCTGAAACACGTCTAATGGCGGTGGAAATGTGGTTTCTGGGGAAAATGCAAAGAATACCATGGGCGGACAGAAAAACCAATGAGCAAGTCCTACAAGAAGTACATGAAAACACCAAACTGATTAGAGAAATTAGACGCAGACAGTCAAGATTTTTTGGGCACGGTATGAGAAGGAATTAGCTAGAGAACTTGGTGACAACTGGCAAGACTGAGGGGGAAACAACAAGGGAAGGCAGAGAAGTAAATATCTAGATGGCTTGACCACATGAAATGGTCGAGACAAGAACACAGGGCTGATCCACGACTCTAGTGATCGTGTAAGATGGCGAAACATGACCGCCCACGATTACCGGTATGGTACATGATGATGATTAGTTGTGTAAGTCAAGTATAGGGCTCGCTTACATGCCTTATTTCGCATGGCATATTTGGTGTTTACCCCATATTTTATAGACCAATCAGAACTCGAGAAACGATGTGGTCAATACCAGGCCGGCCGCCTTCACTTCCCAAGACATTTCTTGATATCCATTTTAGGCTGGGTCGGCCTGGGAGCCCAGATGAATTTTTAAAAATTCCCTACAATACGGATTCAAACCTATACTCATCGGGCCGGCAGGCAAGTGTCGAGTCACCACGCTACCGCAGCTGCCATTATAAGTACTAGGGTGCTACGATGCGACTTGAAATGAAAATCTTAAATTTGTTGTTGTTGTCTGGTTGTTCTAGAAAATTATATAACAAATGTATCGTTGTTCGATGTAGTCACCACTGCGTTCGATGCAAGTCCTCCAGCGCCGATAAAGTACTTGGATTCTTGAAGAAAAAATTTTCTTGGTAGCAAATGTATCCACTCACACACCACCTGTTGTAGCTTTTCATTGGACCAAAAAGTTTTAAAACTTCCTACACCACTCATTCACTTGCTGGACTGACAGACATGCATCATTATACTGGGCATTTATTCGCCGATAAATTTCACCCCTTAAGTGATCACAAAATGGATAACCGAACGCTGCTCCTCTTTGAGCATGACAGCAAGTGAGGCGGTCATCTTTAAACTGTCCTTATGATGTCGCTGTGTTCGTCTGCACCGTGATGACTTCTGAACACTCTTGACATCCTTACCAACAATATTGACAAGTTACAAGACATCATCATCATCATCATCATCATCATCATCATCATGTACCATGCCGGTAAGCGTGGGCGGTCATGCTTTGCCATCTCACTCGATTACCAGAATCGTGGATCAGCTCAGCGTTCTTGTGGCCAAGCCATCCAGGTATTTACTTCTCTGCTCTCCCTCCATGTTCTCTTACCCTCCATCTCGCCAGTTGTCACCAAGTTCTCCAATTTATTTCTCCTCATAACGTGACCACAAAATTGTGACTGTCAACGTCTAATAAGTTTACGGTTTTTATTTGTTTCTTCTAGGACTTGGTCATTGTCGTTCTTGGTATTCTTTGCAATTTCCCCAGAAACTACATTTCCACCGCCATTAGATATTTGTCAGCTTGTCTGCTCACTGTCCACAATCAACATTCGTACAAAAGTATATGTCCTATGTAGCACCCCGAACACTCTTCTGTTCGCTGCAATTGACAAATCAGTTAGTTCATCGCCGTTAAAGATTCCACATCAATATCTCACTTTGTGCATCCCTCACAGAATAACTCCGCCATGGAGACGATGGAGATGAAAGACATCCAGCTGTCTGAGCCCATGGGCATTTCCAACAGTCAGAGTTTTAACCTGGAATTTGATGACAGCATCTCCGACGCACCTGGATATAGAGTTGCGCTCCCTCAGGCCAGGTAACCCGCTCTGTTATTAGTTATTATTTGAACACGTATTCACGGCTGATCAACAACTTTGGTGATCGGGTGAGGTGGCGAAAAATGACCGCCCATGCTTATATCCATGGAACATGAGGATGATTCACCGCTGTTATTCCACAAATATGCGGGTGTGGTAAAGCTGTGGAATAGTCGAGAAATTCCGTAGAACTGACACGCAACTTCTTAGAATGAACTACAATGCTATGGAATTGATCAGTCAATTCCTTAGAATGGACAGTCAAGTCCCTAAAATGGCCAGGCAACTCAGTAGAATTTACACGCAACTCCTTAGAATGAACAGTCGATTCCCTAGAATGGGCAATCAATTCCGTAGAATGGACAGTCAATTCTCAAGAATGGACAGTCAATTTCCTAGAATGGACAATCAATCCCCTAGATTGGACAATCAATCCCCTAGAATGGACAGTCAATCCCCGAGAACGGACAGTCAATACCCTAGAATGGACAGTCAATTCCTTAGAATGGACAGTCAAGTCCCTAAAATGGCCAGGCAACTCAGTAGAATTTACACGCAACTCCCTAGAATGAACAGTCGATTCCCTAGAATGGACAATCAATTCTCTAGAATGGACAGTAAATTTCCTAGAATGGGAAGTCAATTCCCTAGAATGGACAATCAATTCCTTAGAATGGACAGTCAATTCCCAAAAATGGACAGTCAATTCCCTAGAATGGACAGTCAATTCCCCATAATGGACAATCAATCCCCAAGAATGGACAGTCAATTCCCTAGAATGAACCGTCAATTCCCTAGACTGGACAGTCAATTTCCTGGAATGGACAGTCAATTCCCTAGACTGGACAGTCAATTCCTTTGAATGAACAGCCAATTCCCTGGAATGGACATGCAACTTCGTGGATTGTACTGCATCTTCTTTTCGTAGGCAACTCTTTAGAATGACTGGTAATTCTGTCAAATGGACAGGAAACACCACAGAATGGACAGTCAGCTGACAAGAATGAACGGGAAATTCCCTAGAAAAGACAATCACCTCTGTAGAATGAAAAGACAAAGCTTCAGCTTAGATAGACAACTACCACCAAGGCCAGCTAAGAATGGTGCTGCAGGGAGTGACTAGAGGATCTGACCGACACTCAAGACTCGGAGAAAAGGCCAGACGGACACATAATCAGACTGCTACTGGTGACATTAGTATTGGGACTCTTCGCTGGTTGTTGCAGATAGGGACGGAGCACTTATGGGAATGTTCCGAGTGCAGTGATGTCGGTTCTTGACTCAATTCAACTCAACTCGAGGCAAACACCTCTGTAGAATGGACAGGCAGTTCCAAAGAATGGGGTGGGGTGGGGGGGGGGGAGACCCAGTACAATGTTTAGACTACATCATAGAATGGTTGGACAACACCATAGAATTGTCAGACAACACCGTGGAATGGACGTACAACACCTTAGAATTGTCAGACAACACCATGGAATGGACGGACAACACCTTAGAATTGTCAGACAACACCATGGAATGGACGTACAACATCTTAGAATTGTCAGACAACACCATGGAATGGTCGGACAACACCATAGAATTGTCAGACAACACCATGGAATGGACGTACAACACCTTAGAATAGTCAGACACCATAGAATGGTCAGACAACACCATGGAATGGACGTACAACACCTTAGAATTGTCAGACACCATAGAATGGTCAGACAACACCATGGAATGGACTACAACACCTTAGAATTGTCAGACAACACCATGGAATGGACGGACAACACCATAGAATTGTCAGACACCATAGAATGGTCAGACAACATCATGGAATGGACGTACAACACCTTAGAATTGTCAGACAACACCATGGA
>OY992876.1:303604275-303659275 GCA_963921405.1 Cepaea hortensis | reverse complement strand
ACAGCATTAACATCATCGGACATTTCAAAATATCACCATATCATAATGACAGTGTTAATTCTATTTGTTCTAACAGTCTCATAAATATTATCAATGGTCATTTCAGAATATCATCATTTATTACAAAAGTGTTACTATTCTAATTATTCCAACAACCTCATTGATATCATCTTCGGCCATTTCAGTATATCATCCTTTATTATAAAAGTGTTACTATTCTAATTGTTTCAACAATCTCATAGATATCATCTTCGGCCATTTTAGAATATCACAATTTTTTAAAATAAAAATGTCACTATTCTAATTGTTCCAAGAACCTCATAGATATCATCTTTGGTCATTTCAGAATAGCACTATTTATTGTAAAAGTTCCGACTATTCTAACTGTAGTAACAGTAACATGACCATTAACTGCCATTTCAAAATTTTACCATTTCATTCTGAAAGGTTTACTATCCTGTTTGTTCTAACAGTTTCATGGATATCATCTTCAGCCATTTCAAAATGTCACCATTTATTACAAAAGTGTTATTATTCTAATTTTTATAATGGTAACATGACCATAAACCCCCAATTCACAATATCACCATTTATTATAAAAGTGTTACTATCATAATTGTACTAATAGTTACATCACTGCCATTCGCCATTTCAGAATACCACCATTCATTATAAAAGTGTTGCTATTCTAACTGTTCTAACAGTGACATGACAATTAACCGCCATTTGAGAACATCATCATTTATTATAAAAATGTTACAATTAAAATTGTTCCAGCAACCATCCTATAATCATCTTCCGCCATCTCAGAATATCATCGTGTATTATAAAATTGTTACTAACTGTACTAACAGTCAAATGACCATTAACTGCCATTTCAGAAAATCATCATTTATTATACAAGTGTTACTGTTCTAATTGTTCTAACAGTAACATGACCATTAACCACCATTTCAAGATGCCACCATTTATTATAAAAGTGTTACTATGATAATTCTACTAATAGTTAAATCACTGCCATTGGCCATTTCAGAATACCATAGTATATTATGAAAGTTTTACTATTCCAACTCTACTAACAGTAACTGGACTACTAACCGCCATTTCAGAATATTTTCACTTATTATAAAAGTGTTACTATTTTAATTGTTCTAACAGGCTCATATATATATATATATATATATATATATATATATATATATATATATATATATATATATATATATATATATATATATATATATATATATATATATATATATATATATATCATAGTCGGTCATTTCGGAGCACCGCCATTAAATAGGGGACTGTTAATATTATTTGTTGACTAATAGTCGTATCATTTCCATTGGCCATATAATCATTATTCATTATAAAAGTGTTACTATTCTCACTGTACTAACAGTAATATGACCATCAACGGCCGTTTAAGAATATCATCATTTATTTTAAAAATTTTACTCTTCTGTTTAATCTAGGAGTCTCATAAACATCATAATGGTCATTTCAGAATATCATCTTTCATAATAAAATTGTTACTTATCTAATTCTTCTGGGAGTTAAAACACCATCATCGGCCATCATCGTTCAACGTGCTACTATTCTATTTGTTCTAACACTCACATCACAACCGTCTACCATTTCAGAATACCATCATTTATTATAATAGTATAACTATCCTAATTGTTCTAACTATTTCATAAATATCATTGTTGACCATTTCAAAATAGCATCCCACATTATAAAAGTGTTACTATTATAACTGTACTAACACTTACCACATTGCCATTTGCCATTTCAGAATATCATCTTTCAAAGTGTTAATATTCTATCTGTTCTAACACTCGCATCACAATCTTCTGCCATTTAAGCATATCATCTTTCAAGGTATTAACATTCTATCTGTTCTAGCATTCACATCACAACTACCACAAACTGTTGTAATAGCCGCATCATCAATGGCCATTTCTGATTTCCACCACCCAGTGTGAGTGAAACGGGTTCAATCAATCAATCAATCATGTGCCGTCTCCACAATAACGGTTGAGTGCAATTGATCTTCAACGCTGTGTCTCGCCTTGATTGTGCATTCTGTCAGATTGCTGTTCGTCCATTTCTTGATGTAATCTTCCCACTTGTATCGCTGTCTACCTCTTGCTCGCTAGCCTTCAATCTTACCTTCCAGTATGGTTTTTATTGGGTTAAGACTGCGGTAAAGTTGTGGGAATCAAAACATAAAAGCGGGAAACAAGCCACAGCTTTCCAAAATGCAATTAGTGAAAGACGATGCGGCGGCACACCTTCATCGGCAAGTAATAAAAAGAAATACCACTACGGATTAACCACGGAGGGGACGCTATATTAATGCAAAATAAACAAAACTACAAATAAATTACAAAATGATGCACTCACACAAAATGTGGTACTTATCTCACAACTTACAAACTGGTTCCTTTCCGTCTTGACGGACGATTGTTTGTTACATTGTGCTTTAACCCATTGCGGTAAGGCCAGGAAAGACGTTATACGTCTACATAGCACTAGCATAAAGCCTGGGCTAAATTGTAGATACCACATGTTGCCCAAGCCACATGATCCCTCTCACAGCTGCCTAATTTACTCCAGAGGAAAGGTAACACCAATACGTCTGGAACAAGACAAGCTGCAGAAGCTGCCGGATTAGCAAAGCAACGCTCTAATTGTCTGCTTGTCGGAGCTTCGATCTTAGACCAGTTACCGATCAAGGCTTAGGGCCTGATCTGCTCTACCAAGAGGTCTTTAGGTTGCCTTTTCTCGCACTAGGGTAAGACTTGTACCCTCTCAATTATGCTCCTCGGCCTGAAGCCGATGGTGGTGTCGGGTTTGGTAAGCGCCACCCAACATTCGACCCTAACAGAAAGCAGGTAGTGCCGTCTACTGCAATACCGCAGCTCTGTCATATCTGACTAAAATCTGACACGACTCGCGGAATATGAAATAATGTACAGGAAGGCCCCGCTATACGTCGCTTCGGGTTATGTCGTTTCGCTATAATGTCGTTGTGACAATGGGACTAACTTCACTTTACGTCGCTTCGTCCGCTTTAACGTCGTCACCTCTGTTGTTATGCTGTGTTACGTCGCAATTTTACATTTTGTGCAGTGCGTTTTTCCAGGATGCTATCGTGTAATCACCCATATTTATGACTTCGGAGTGCACAGTAATTGCTGATAGTGTGTCTGGTTGTAAGAGAACCAGGAAAAGTGTTACTCTTGAGGTGAAGTTAGATGTGTTACGTCGTTTTGAGGCTGGTGGTCGGGCTGTGGATATCGGTAAAGTCCATGGTTTACCTCCAACCACGGTAAGGACAATGCCTGCAGGTGCTGACAAAATCAAAGAAGGTGCTAAAAACGTAACCCCTTTGAGTGCTTCCAAGATCACTCGTACCAGAAGTACTCTTATGGAGAACATGGAAGCACTATTGGCCGTCTGGATTGAAGATCAGAACCAACGGTATATGCCTGTGAGCAAGATGGCTATCCAAGAGAAAGCAAAGTCTGTCTATGAAGATCTAGCTAAGAAAGCGGGTTGGAGCAGTACTAGTAGTGATGATGCTAGTTTTGGAGCTAGTCGCGGTTTTAATGCCTCTACGTCCAAATAACTCTACCCACCTCTATTTAGTCAATAAATATCAACAACCATCAAAATAAACAGCCGGCTTCGTGGCTTAGAGGTTAGCGACTTTTCTCCGTAATCTCGTATACTGTCGTGGGTAACGTGATGACGGTGAGAATCAGCAGTGGTTCGAATCGCATCGGTAACTTACGGGGTATGTGAGCGGGCCGCTCAGAAATCAATGGCAAACTACTGAGCGTAATCTTGCCAAGAAATCAACATACAGCTGAAAGATGCTGATGTTGACAGCGATGTCCTGTAAAGGATATGCACACACACACACAAAATCAAAATAAACATTGCATAATACACTGTATTTTATTTAATTATATGGGAAATAGTGCTTCGCTATACGTCGTTTCACTCAAAGTCGCATTTTCCAAGAACGTAACCCCGACGTTAACCGGGGTCTTCCTGTATTATGTTTTCATATTTGGGGATTCGTGAGATGCTTTCTACATATTTGTTTCATTTTTGTATCTTTCACTCTGCTTATTATGCCTCAGTGTAGACACACGCGTTGACTGTGTTGAAGAACTCTGCTTTACCTCTCCAAGCACAGAAACCAATTACTACAGTATAGTCAAATATAGCTTGTTGTGCTTTCTAGTTGTTGACTGCTGATGAAGGCGTGTTGAAGGAGTCCTCTGTTTCTATAATTGTATTTTGTAACGCTGCTCTACATTCAGTGTGTGCGGTTGTATTTTTTATTTTTTTTTTAAATAATAATAATTATTACTTTTATTTTCCCTATCTCCCATAATGAAAGTGTTATTAATCTAACTTTTCTAATAGTGACATGTCATTAAAAATGTCATTTAAATCCAATATATTACCTTGCGGTGTATGGCAGAGGGGTCTTTGAGCCTGAGGAATTAAGGCCGCCTAGCTAGTGCAGTCACCGCGAAATGTGCAGGTTAGGATTTTCTTTTTTTGCCCCCGACAGAAAATAATCCCACACCTTACCGAGGATTCGAACCTGGATCTCCCGAAGGAGAATCCTGTGTTCTAGACACTCGGCCAGACGCTCCTCGTATAGTGACATGATCATTGGTTATTTCAGAATAACTTTATCCAAAATGAGAATGTTACTATTCTATTCTAATTGTCAATTGTTATTTCAACATCGGTCATTTCAGAATAGCATTATCCAATGTGAGAATATTACTATTCTACCAATTCTAATTGTCTATTATCACTTCAAAATCCTTATTTCAGAATAGCATTATCCAATGTGAGAATCTTACTATTATATATATTCTAATTGTCATTTGTCACTTCAACATTGGTCATTTCAAAATATCATCATTTTATGGGATAGAGTTACAATTCTAACTGTTCTTATTGTCACATCATTATTGGCCATCTTATAATAATATCACTCATTATGCTAGCGCTATTATTCTACTTGTTCTAATAAACGTATCAACATACGAAGGGGCTTCAAATTAAAACTTTTTTTTGGGGGGGGGGGGGGGGGATATATTCTGAAAAAGTAATGAACAAATGTATCGTTTTTTGATGTAGTCACCGCTGCGTTCAATGCAGGTCTTCCAGCGCCGATAAAATGTGTGGATTCCTGTAGAAAAAAAAAATTATCTTTGTCGCGCATGTAACCACTCATGCACTATCTGCTGTAACTCTTCATTGGACTGAAAAATTTTGAAACTGCCTACTCCACTCAAACACTTGCTGGACTGATAGGCATGCATCACCCCTTCACTGATCAACAAACGCATAACAGAACGTTGCTTCTCTTTGGTACATGTCAAAAGTGGGGAGACCATCTTTAAAATTTGAATAATGAAGACACAAACAATAGATTGCACTATTTATTGCCTGACATATTTCGCTGCATCTCGTCAGGTACATAATATACATACTGCATAATTCACACAATATAAGGTAAATTAACTAGATAACTCCTTCAAGCTGAAATATACACATGTTCGCACAGTAATGTCACTTATCTACCACGGTAATTTTAAGCTGACTAACATGTCTTTCTGTTTGCACAAATCTGGCTTGCGTTGATTGATCATTATTGCTTCTGCAAACTTTAACAAGCGAGTATTTTGTGTGTTAAAGAACACACGAAAGGCAATGTTTCTGTCAATCACATGGCTGCTTTCGAGAATGTGCCTAGCAATTGATGACGCGGAAAGCTTCAGGTGTGTCGGTCCCACTAGGCTCGCATCGCCTGTGTGTCGTATCTTGTCGATCCATTGAGGTATGTGTTCTGCATCTTTAAAATGTCCTCATGACGTCACAGTGTTCGTCTGCACCGTGATGTCACGTGATTTACACTCTTGACATAGTTAACAACAATATTGACAGGTTACAAGACAATGCATGATTATTGTCATTTCTGTCACATTTGTAAGGTTTTTGTTTAAACCCTCTTGTATAGTCACATAATTATTGGTCATTTGAGAATATCTTCACCCAGTATTATGCCGAGTGTTATTCTTCATCTTTCGTCCGCTTGAAATATGTCTATATCGGCAACGTTGTCTTTTGTGTGAATTTCGCTGTCTTTTTAGTTCATTCAGTGGTCCATGAAGTTTATCTTCCACTGTTGTTTCTCTAGGCCAGAAGGTTTGCCTAGATATTTCGGAGTATGTAATCTGCTGTCTGCGACGCCAATCCACATATGCACATGGCTGATTCACCAATTTTGAATTTTGTATACATGTGGTTGCGTAATCGATTGTGTCCTGTTCAGGGCCACGGAATAATGATTTGTTCTGACCTGTCAATACAGTGGTTATCATCGTAGGCTGGTGTTGGTGGCTTTCTAACTGATTTGATCATTCTTCTCTTTTAGTGGTATGTAACGGGCACATCAGATTGTTCTTCCATTGCGCCTTCCTTAGCTAGTCGATCAGCGCTCTCTCTCTCTCTCTCTCTCTCTCTCTCTCTCTCTCTCTCTCTCTCTCTCTCTCTCTCTCTCTCTCTCTCTCTCTCTCTCTATCTCTGTCTAATAATCATGCCATAAAAGATAATGTATTCTCTTAGTAAATTTTAACACAGAAGTCAACAAAATGTTGTACGATTTATTGTCTTGTATATTTCACATACATGCCTTTGAATATATATGTTATAGGCGGGTTCTAAGAATATCTTGAGTAAAGAAAAGAACAAATGCATCCATACTTCAAGAGCTGAATACTGAAGAAGATTGGCTATTAAAGACGATAAAACAAAGAAAATTGAAATGTTTGGGTCACTTGAAATGTAACGAAAGTTTGGAGAGAACAATCATGGAGGTGTATATGCCTAGGAAGAGAGGAAGAGGAAGGCCAAAGAGACGTTGGGTGCAAGATGTGGCGGATGATCTCAAGGTGGATGTATCGGACGCGGGACATCTTGCTTATGTTTGAGAGGTTTTATGGAAGGTTGTTATGGGAGTGAGGTTCTGCAAAGGACATGCTACTGAATGAATGAATGAATGAATGAATTAATTAATTAATTAATTAATTAATTAATATTTCGCTGCATCTCGAGATGTGCCTACTGCAGAGTTACATTTTATATGAAGTGAATAATACTTAAGCTGAAACAATTAAAAAACACAGTCACACTAATTTTTCGAAAGTGAAACATCTATTATCCCTCACAGTAATATGGGTTTTAATTTCTTCAGATAAAGTATTTTTTTTTTCATTTATTCACTTCATACGATATATAGCACAGCTGTATGCACCTGACGAGATGCGGCGAAATATGCCAGGTAATAAATCGTGCAACATATTGTTTGGGGCCTCTATGTTTACAATCATGTCATCATTGCTCATTTGATAACGTCATCCTTCAGTAAGACAGTTTAATGATTCCAACTAATCTAATAGACACGCCACCATTGCTAATTTCAGAAGACGACTACGCCATACGAATATGTTATTATTATTCCAACGCTTCAAACACTTACTTACATTGTCAACGATATTTTGAGGATATCATCGCCCAAAATGAACTTATGACCGTTCTATTTCTGCGCATTATCCTCACGTTCTTATTATCGTGTATTATTTTCACACTATTATCATTTAGTTTGTGAATAGTTTGTTATATCAGTGAGCCATCATTTTCACACTACTATCATTTGGTTTGTGAATAGTTTGTTATATCAATGAACCATCATTTTCACACTACTATCATTTGGTTTGTGAATAGTTTGTAATATCAATGAACCATCATTTTCACACTACTATCATTTGGTTTGTGAATAGTTTGAAATATCACTGAACCATCATTTTCACACTACTATCATTTGGTTTGTGAATAGTTTGTTATACCAATGAACCATCATTTTCACACTACTATCATTTCGTTTGTGAATAGTTTTAAATATCAATGAACCATCATTTTCACACTACTATCATTTCGTTTGTGAATAGTTTGAAATATCAATGAACCATCATTTTCACACTACTATCATTTGGTTTGTGAATAGTTTGTAATATCAATGAACCATCATTTTCACACTGCTATCATTTGGTTTGTGAATAGTTTGTTATATCAATGAACCATCATTTTCACACTACTATCAATTGGTTTGTGAATAGTTTGTTATATCAATGAACCATCATTTTCACACTACTATCATTTCGTTTGTGAATAGTTTGAAATATCAATGAACCATCATTTTCACACTACTATCATTTGGTTTGTGAATAGTTTGTAATATCAATGAACCATCATTTTCACACTACTATCATTTGGTTTGTGAATAGTTTGAAATATCAATGAACCATCATTTTCACACTACTATCATTTGGTTTGTGAATAGTTTGTTATATCAATGAACCATAATTTTCACACTACTATCATTTGGTTTGTGAATAGTTTGTAATATCAATGAACCATCATTTTCACACTACTATCATTTGGTTTGTGAATAATTTGTAATATCATCGAACCATAACTTTAATGTAACGCACTATATCTTCTTCTTCTTCTTCTGCGTTCATCCGGAGTTTATTTTTTCGGACGTGATTGCGTTGTGCCTGTTTACAGCAGAGCTGCGTTTTTGCGCAGTTAGGCCGATACATCCTACTTATGCGGGCATTTGTTGACCGGGTTAACCTTCCCGGCAACGCACTATATTATATGTAGTCCATAAATAACAACAAACACGCATGTATTGTTTGGCGCTCATAGAAGTGAGAAGAAAGCCGTGAAGACTAGAGGACGCACTTTAAAAAACAAAATTTTTTTTGCATATCCTTTACAGGACATTGCTGTTAACATCAGCATCTTTCAGCTGATTGTTGATTTCTTGGCAAGATTACGCTCAGAAGTTTGCCATTGCTTTCTGGGCGGCCGGCTCAGATACCCCGTAAGTTACCGACGCGATTCGAACCACTGCTGATTCTCACCGTCGTCACGTTACTTACGAGAGTATACGAGATTACGAAGAAAAGTCGCTAACCTCTAGGCCAGGAAGCAGACAGAGGACGCACTAGACACCATAAAAATTGAAAGCTAAAAGTTACCGACCGGAATTCGAACATGTCACTTCCAAATGATGACGATGCATCGCTGCAGGAACACTTGTTAGTTGGGCATGCGTCGAAGTACATTTATTCCTGCAGCAAGGCGACGTCGCTATTTGGAAGTGACAAGTTCGATTTCCGGTCGATAATTTATAGCTTTCAATTTTTATGGTGTCTAGTGCCCTCTTTGTTCTCTACTTCTTTCTTCTCACTTCTATGAGCGCCATACAATACGCGTGTGTTTGTTGTTTATTTATGGGCTGCCTTAGTGGTCCCAAAGGGTTCCCTAATTTATATTTCTGTATATTACAGGGTGTATTTTTAATGACTATGCGGTGTTTGGAAATTTTTCCGGTCCATGTTTTGTATTTACCCTCTGTAAAGTTCATGCAACATAAGAGATAAATACAAAACATGGACCGGAAATATTTTCACACACTGCACAGTCATTAAAATTACACCCTGTACATGTAAGAAGTTAGTCAAGGACCCTTTGAAGCGCCTTAAAACCCAATGGGCAAACGGTGCTAGGTCCATATTTTTTTTTAACCAATCGGCATTAGGCGATAGATGTGGTCAGTATCTCACCGACCGCCATTACTTCCCAAGTCGTGTTCTTGTATCCTGTTAAGTTAGATCGAACTGGGGGTCCGGGTCTGTTTTACAACTTCGAATGGAACGCATGACCACGGGTCGGCAGGCAAGCGTTTAGTCACTGCGCCACCACGGCACGCAACATCGCATTTGGGTAGAGGAAATGAAGTGCTGGAGTGGAGGAGGCCTGTGTGGGTGCATGGTAAGGACGTGACAAAGTGGGTTTGGAGACTAAATACAGCCATCCATCAATGCGGTGATGGCACTTGATGATGTGGATAGCAAATTCCAATCGAGACTGTTTCGTTTTTCGATTATTATCTTTTCCATTACAATTTGTCATACTGTTATGTTATCAGAATGGCAATGGTCTCATCAACACGCAAACGCTTCGTTAGCTACTAAAATAGGAGACAGAGAATGCGTGGGAATGTCCCGAGAGCCATAATATTGATTCTTAGTTTCATATTTCATTTAAATATATTCCTGAATATCATTCTTTCAATGCAAAATGAACAGTAATTTTGTTCATCGGTGTGAGTGCCAATCGTTCAGAAAACAATAGCTAACTACTACACGTAAATTTGCCAAGAAATCACAAAATGCTGGCGTTGGCTGCGACGTCCTGTAAAGGATACGCAATTTATTTACATCGTCTCTACCATCAATGTCGACACTGTGACAAAGGGATTAAAAATGCAATTCGTTATCCGGCATACCGCATTCGAAACACGGCTGCTGGCGATTTGAAAGGAGATCGCCTTGCGTTGGTTCTCATACAATGTCTTTCGTTGAGACAGCAATGACAAACATCTGAACGCAAACTTGCCAAAAAATCAAAGAGAGTCAAAATGCTAGTGTTGACTGCGACGTCTTATTAAGGATATGCAACTAATTTTAAACCACCAATATAACATTCCTTTTGATGATAATCGGTCATAGTTACCAATTCCATTCAACGGGTCGCTTTGTGAAACCACCAATATAACATTCCTTTTGATGATAATCGGTCATAGTTACGAATTCCATTCAACGGGTCGCTTTGTGTACCCTTAATCCCTATCTTTGGATCATCTTTGTGTACCCTTAATCCCTATCTTTGGATCATTCGACCGTAACAGGCGGAGTCCATCGTACCACATACAGTACAGTTTTTACAATGTATAGTACAATTCAGGAGCATATAGTCACAATGAAACAACTTGGTTTATCATCTTCTCCCCAGAGCGTGCTTGTGTGGTGGGACACCAGTAGGCGGACATATTGGCTGAGTCTGCACCTCTGGGTGGGGTATTTGTGCATGAATAAGCAGATGTGGTCGGGGCTCTTTAGTTTCCATGTGTATAGTATAGAAGAACAGATAGGTCACTTGGAGAGAATGATATGGAAGCCAGTGACCAGGGAATCCGGTTGGGACTCAGTACTTCGAGAAAAGACCAAACGGACACATAGTCAGATTACCACTGGCACCAATAGTATTGGGACTCTTCGCTGGTTAATGAAGATGAGAACGGAGCACAAATAAGGATGCCCCGAGTGCTGTGATGTCGGTTCTTACTCGGTTCAACTCAGGAGCATGTAGTCACAATGAAACAACTTCTTTTATCGGCTACACCGGCAAGGCTGATCCCCTGGGCTGGGGGTGTATTGATAATAAAATCCCAAAACTTGTTCAGGAAACATTACAACCTTGACCTAATTACAGTTGTCCCTTATGTTCTCTGCCAAATCATGACCTAGTTACATTCTAATATGCCTTCTCGCGAGAAATGCAGCTACGGTACTGGTCTGGCACACACAAATTGTTTGTGAGCTTGGAGAGGGAAAGAAGACTTTCTGTATCACAGTTGCCGTGGAGAACAGTACTGTGGTGCCGGGTCCGGCGTAAGCTCTCTACGCCAACACCGCTTCCATGGATTGAAATTTTTAAAAAGTTAGCTGCATATCCTTTACATGACCTCTACAGTGATCTCTTGGCAAGTTTACGTTCAGTAGTTTGCCATTTCTTTCTGAACTATCGGCACCCATACCATTTCGTAAAAAACCAGCGCACCGCAGTCTGCTGCTAAACAGCGCATAGCTGTGTTTCGAACGCGGATATACGGGATCACGAACCGTATCCGTAACACCTTCACCACCGAGCCGGCGGGGACATGCTAGACAATATAAAATTGAAAGCATAAAGCACACTGAGACTCGAACTTGTCAAGTCCAAATGAAGACAATCTCGCTGAAAGAACAAGTATACTTGGAGACACAGCCAACAAGACATCCTGGAATGATTGAAAGTACGCTAGACAGGAGGCTGTAGACATACACGACAACAAGCGCCACACAACAAGCTTTGTGAGAAGAACACGAATATACATATATTCATATTGGTCTGAACTCGCCACGTGCCTCGGAATATTGAGTTTTCTATTTGATTCTCTCGTGAATTCCCCGAGGCAATGCAATGAATTACTTTGATGGGATCTTGTTTGAGGGCAACTCGTGGCCTGTGGGTTAGGATATAGATATCATAAAGCGTTAGAAGCGGGTTCTAGTCTCAACGGCAGGGTTGTTTGTCTGCGGTAGATGAAATAAAAAGCCTAGTTTGTGTTCTGTTTGGCCAATGCTCGGGTAACCGAATTGTATTCCTGAGTGTGGAGACAAAGAAACCATGAATAGAATAATATGCAATACAGAGAGGCGGACGGGTGGACTGACGAGCGGACACGGACTGACGGACGGACAACAGACGTATTGACTTATTTGTGCGTGTGGATTGGATTAGCAATGTCCCTCGCCATCGGGCGAACCCACTCCGGCTTCAGAGGTACATGTAATTTACGTCCCCGAGTCAAGGACGGAAAGTCAACATTTCAATCCAACTGAACGGTGAATGAGTTGAACCCGCTACCTCGGCATCAGCACATCGGAAGTTTAAGAACGAGCGCTCTTACCCATTCGGCCATCCAGAGGCGGAATTTAAAAATTAACCTAGTTTTCTATGATCACTCCAGTCTATAATGTGTACTAGAAAATGTCTTGGGAAATAAAGGCGACTATTAAATTATATTAACATCACCCCTGGAGTAACGATTCATTCCTTCAGTAGCATCTCCTTTGCAGAACCTTGCTCCCATAACAACCTTCCGGAAAACTTATGTTCTCTTTCATGGTTGTTAGGATGTCTTGGCACGTTTTGCAGAAGATAGTTTGCCGTTGCTTTCCTTCTGGGCAATGACTGTAATAGTCGGTGGCCATAGCCCTTGTCTCCACTGATGAGGTCATCTGCCTATCGCCGCAGAGTGCAAACCATAACCAATAACAATCTGTCGGCTGCTCTCACACTCCATCCACCACCTTCTTCTGTGGCTTCACGTAACACTATTGGTGGGCGGGGGGGGGGGGGCTAAACTGGTACTCCACCTTGCCCAAGGGTGTCCCGTAGACTAACGGAGGAAAGAAGGCGTCTTACATCTCCTTTGAAAGGGGATACCCCTACCCAACTAACCGGGAGTACCGATTTGTCCATAAAAATAGATAACACCATATACCTGTTATGCTTCAAAGAGTGTGGAAGTTATCATGTATCTATGCTTTAAGGAGAATGTGAGTTGTGCCCCCTCATATTTTCCATTCTACGTGCATTTGCCGACTCCATGGCGAAGGTGCGGATGTAGTCCGTAATCCCGCATACCGCGTTCAAAACACAGCTGCGGGCGATTTGACAGCAGACTGTCTTGCATTTTTTGTTTATAAAATGGTATGGGTGTCGGTCGATCAGGAAGCAATGGCAAACTATTGAACGTAAATTTGCCAAGAAATCACCAACAGCCAAAGTATGCTGGGGTTGACTGCGACGTCCTGTGAAGGATATGCAACTATCTTTTTTTTTAACGTGCATTTATGATTCAGCCACATTATTTGAATCTCTTTGTATATGTTTACTTGTTTCACTGATTCAGCGCCAAACAAAAAGTAAGTTTGGACCAAACATGGTGCACACAATCAATTGAACAATTACAGTGCACATTTCCGTTCACTGAGCATTGAAATGACGGAAGATGCCACAAAACAAAACAAAAAACGATGACCCTATTATGGTGATATATCTTCCTTCTGTCTAAATGGAAGGTCACATTTGACAATATATTATCCTTCGACGCTGAATCAATTAAATGTATCATATCGTGTTCTTCCTTTTCTGACTTTTTCTTTCTCCTTTTATCCTTCGTCACCCCCTTTACTTTTTGCGATTTAATGTAAAGAAAGAATTATTTCTTTTGAAATCAGTCGCGGCGGATTTCAAGCTTCAGACTCAGTATGTCAGGGAATTATGAAACTGTGCGTTTCACTGTCCCAGGAGTCACAGACCCTCCACCTGGCCATAATAATTCACGAATACTTAAAATGTTGACATCCATTCTATTTCCTTCTTTGCCGGTCTCATTTTTCGGTTTTGTTTAAGTGTTCTAATTATTTCATTCTTTATGGTTTTCAGCTTTGCCTTTTGTATAAGCGTTCCGATAATCTATCTATTTCATTCGTTGTAGTTTTCAGCTTTCGGTTTTGTGTAAATGTTCCAACATTCTATCCATTTCATTCTTTGTCGTTTTCAGCTTTCGGTTTCGTGTAATAGTTCTAATTATTTCATTCTTTATCTTTTTCAGCTTTTCAGTTTGTGTAATTGTTCCGACATTCTATTTATTTCATTCTTTGTCGTTTTCAGCTTTCCGTTGTGTGTAAGTGTTCCGACATTCTATTTCATCCTTTGTCGTTTTTAAATTTCCATTTTGTGTAATTGTTCCACCATTCTTTCTACTCGTATTTCATTCTTTGTCGTTCTCGGATTTTCGTTTTGTGTTCCGACATTCTAATCGTTTCATCCTTTGTAGTTTTCAAATTTCCATTTGCAGTTCCGCGTGGCCGAATGGGTAAGAACACGTGTTCTTATACATCCGTTGTGCTCATGCCGAGGTAAGCGGTTCAGCCCCTACATCGGACAACTAGACTAAAATGTTGACCTGCCGTCCTTGACTTGGGGACGTAAATTACAAGTATCTATGAAGTCGGAGTGGGTTCGCCTGGTGGCGAGGGACACTGTTAAAAGGGAAAGCTAGTCCAGACGCAAAATGCAGTCCATAACTACTATAAATAGTGTGTATGTACTAGGCCTGAGTTCAAAGCGAGCGAGAGGGAAACAAAAAATGTCAAAATTTTGTAATTATCCACCATTCTATCTACTCGTATTTCATTCTTTGTCGTTCTCAGCTTTCCATTTTGTATAAGTGTTATGACATTCTATCTACCAATGTGTGAGCTATTTTTACACTTTTTACACACAGGATAGATGGTCGAGATAGTGCAGCAGCTAGACGCTGTCGATGGTCATAGATTCGATTCGCTTCGGATCGAATTTGAATTTTTAACAAGTTGACCTGACTCCCCAGGTCGACCTAGTCTAACATAAAAATCGGGAAGTATCTTGAGAAATAAAAAGCAGCAGGCATTATACTGACTACATCAACCACGGAATGCCGATTGGTCAGTCAAAATATGGATCTAGCATTTAAGGTCACATTAAGTCACGTGAACGGGACCTTTTACTGTTACTTTATTCACGATGGGCCGAGGGGTTACAACACTTTCTCCGTAATCCCGTTTATCACGCAGAGTCTCGTAGCGGGCGAGAACTGGGAGCGGTTCTACCCCCGCTGGTGACTTGCGGGATAACTGAGCCGGCCGCTCAGAAAGCAATGGCAAACTATTGAGCGTAATCTTGCCAAGAAATCAACAGACAGCTGAAAGATGCCGATGTTGACAGCGATGTCCTGTAAAGGATATGCGGAAAAAAATTATTCACGATAAGGATCAGTTGCCACCTGTCGTACATGGTACCCCTTACCTGGGGTGGAGACTCCATTCGAACTCATATTTAACGTTGTTAGCTAGATCCGCCGGTCTCTCTGGTTTGGGGTTACACGACTTTCTCCGTAATCTCGTACTCTCGAAAGTGACGTGACGTTGCGTGAGAATTGGTAGCGGTTCTCTTCGCGTCGGTAACTTACGGGGTATGTGAGCTAGTCGCTCAGAAAGCAATGGCAAACTACTGAGCGTAATCTTGCTGAGAAATCAACAATCAGCTGAAAGATGCTGATGTTAACAGAGATGTCCTGTAAAGGATATGCGGGAAGGAAAAAAAAACTAGATCCAGTTTGTTCAGCAACATGTTTTGTGAAGGATAAATACAAAGTGGTTTCCCCTTGTTTTCCGCCGGTTGGTGTATGGTTTGACTCCAAGAGTTGTCAGAACCGGCACCCAACTATGCAGCAGATTGAAAAGGTTCTCTATGGCAAAGAAGTGCCAAGGATGGGAAATACCAGGAAATAAACAAGTTCGAAGAGGTTAGCATGGCCGAATGGATAAAATCGCACGCTTTTAAATTTCCGGTGTGTTGATGCCGAGGTAGCGGGTTCAACCCCCTACAGTGCGGTCAGTTGGACTAAAATATTGATTTCTCCTCCTTGACTTGGGGACGTAAATTACAAGTAAATCAGAAGTCGGAGTGGGTTCACCTGATGACGAGGAACACTGGTAACCGGGAAAGCTAATTCACACTCAAAAATTAGTCTGGTGCACTAGAGTAGTAACACGTGTATGGACTACGCTTGAGTTCAAAACCATATTTTCCTCTTGTTAATTTGAATAATTATGACACCAACAAATATTACGCTTGATGAAATTCCATCAAAGTATGCTAGTTGTGTCTCTATGATTCAAGTAAACAAGTAGCTTAAAACAAAGTCGCTTAAAAGTCGACAGGATCGACTTCATTGCACCGGATTTTTACCCCATATGAATCAGTCTCTTTCCGCAGATAGGAAAGCGTCGCACAACGTACGAACTCCGTAGCTCCAGCGACGACCCTCAGGAGTCTCCGAGAAACTGCACTCGTGAACAGAAGTACGTGGCCCGGAATCGAACTCACAACCTTCGGAGCCCGAGTCAGACGCCTTGACTACTTCGCCCCGGAGACTCCCGAAAAGCCATTTTTTTTTTCAAGTAAACAAGTATTGATAGAAAGGGCATACGAGCGTTTGGGATAGTGCGTACAACAATAATTAAAATGACGAAATTAAATACAATAACAACAACTGCAGAAGTTGACGTGTCATCCAGTTCGTATTATTTCAATAATGTATATAGGAGTCATTATTTCTGTTATTGTATGTTGTATTGATTGACACAATATATCCCATGTTGTAGCAGCGTAAGAGATATTGAAGACAGACAGACAGACATACAGACAGACGGGCGGGCGGGCCAGCGGGCGGGCGGATGGACGGACGGACGGACAGAGAAATTAAAAGAAAGTTTTTGGTGTAAAAATGAGAAAATCGAGAAAGACAGAGAGATGGGGGGGGGGGGGGAGGAAAGAGGGGAATATAGAGAGGGTGTGAGAAAGTGCAAGAGAGACCATAGAAAAAAAGATAAGAGAGAAAGAGACATTGCATACAACAATAATAAACATGACGAAATAAAATACAACAATAACAACAACTGCAGAAGTTCACGTGTCATCATTTCGTATTATTTCAATAATGTATATAGGTGTCATTATTTCTGTTATTGTATGTTGTATTGATTCAAGCAATATATCCCATGTCGTTGCTGCGTAAGATATGGTAATAGAGAGAGAGAGAGAGAGAGAGAGAGAGAGAGAGAGAGAGGAGAGAGAGAGAGAGAGAGAGAGAGAGAGAGAGAGAGAGAGAGAGATTACAAGAAAGTGGACGATGCAGAGATGAGAACATCGAGAAAGACAGAAAGGTGAGAGGTGGAAGGTGGTGTAGAGAGGAAAGAGTGGAAAATAGAGAGAGTGAGAGAGTACAAAAAAGATCACAGGATGAAGATACGAGAGTAAGAGACACTGCATGCAACATTAATTAAAATGACGAAATTAAATACAAGGGGGCTTAAAATGAACACCTTAAGAGTGTGATTTTTTTGGGTTTTTTTTTGTTTAGCATATCCTTTTTACAGGACTTAGCTGTCAACACCAGCATCTTTCAGCTGTATGTTGATCTCTTGGCAAGATTACGCTCAGTAGTTTGCCATTGCTTTCTGAGCGGCCGGCTCAGTATCCCGCAAGTCACGAGCGGGGGTCGAACCGCCTCAGCTCTCGCTCCGCTACGAGACTCTGCGTGATAAACGGGATTACAGAGAGAAAGTGTTGTAGCCCCACAGCCAGAGAGACCGGCTTAAGAGTGTGATAGAAATTACAATAACCATACCATTTTCTTGTAACCTGTCAATAGTGTTGTTAAGGATTCCAGAGTGTTCAATACGTGACATCGCGGTGCAGACGAACACGGTAACACAATATGGTCAGTTTAAAGATTGACGCCTTACTTTTGACACTTTAAACTGTCCTACGACGTCACTGTGTTCATCTGCACCGTAATGTCACGGGCTGAACACTCTGACACCCTTAACAACAAAATTGACAAGTTACGAGACTATGGGCATGGTAATTGTAATTTATGTGAAACTTTTATGGTCTTAATTTGAAGCCCACTCGTATATATCAATAGCAACAACAAGCGTTGTAAATATGTTCTTCTTTCTTTCATCCATCAACTGTAGAAGACATGGTGTCGTGCATTTCGTATCATTTCAATTCTGTGTTTATGAGGAATCACTTCTTTTATTGTATGTTGTATTGATTCACACAAAATAGCCCATGTTGTGACAGCGCAAGAGATGTTGAAGAGAGAAAGATAGTGAGGGATATATATATATATATATATTAAAAGAAAGTAGACGATGTAAACATGAGAAAATCGTGAAAGACAGAGAAAGGTGTGCGCTAGAGAGAGAGAGAGAGAGAGAGAGAGAGAGAGAGAGAGAGAGAGAGAGAGAAAGAGAAAGAGAGAGAGAGGGTGGAGGGAGAAAAGGATAGGGGGACAGAGAGAGTGTGAGTGAGTGAAAAAGACCATAGAACGAGGATAAGAGAGTAAGAGAGATTAAAAAGTTAGTTGCATATTCTTTACAGGACGTTGCAGTTAACACCAGCATTTTTTGCTGTTATGATCTCTTGGCATGTTTACGTTCAGTAGTTTGCCATTGCTTTCTGAACAACCGTCACGCATACCATTTCGTAAAAAAACCAACGAAACTCGGTCTGCAGCCAAATCGCGTGCAGCTGTGTTTCGAACGCGGGTATGCGGGATTACGAACCACCCCCGTAAACCCTTCGCCACGGGGCCCACAAGAGACATTGCATGCAACAATAATTAACTTGTCGAAATGAATTATAACAACAACAACAACAACAACAACAACAACAACAACAACAACAACAACAACAACAACAACAAGAGGTGTTAATATGTTCTTCTTTCATCCATCAACTGCAGAAGTTCACGTATCATACATTTCGTATTGTTTCAATTCTTTGTGTAGGCGGAATTATTTCTTTCAATGAATGTTGTATTGATTCACACAATATATTCCATGTTGTGCCAGCGTAAGAGATGTTGAAGTGGCAGAGGGAGAGGTTACAATTAAAAGAATATGGACGATGTAGTGTTGAGAACATCAACATCGAGAAAGATTGTGAGGAGAGAGAGAGAGAGAGAGAGAGAGAGAGAGAGAGAGAGAGAGAGAGAGAGAGAGAGAGAGAGAGAGAGAGAGAGAGAGAGAGATTTAAAAAGTGGACAATGTAGAGATGAGAAAATCGAGAAAGAGTGGGGGAGAAAGGTAAGAGGCGCGGGGAGAGAAAAGAATAGACGGAAAAATAGAGAGTGTCAAAGTGCAAGAGAGAGTGTGAGAGTGCAAGAGATAGTGGGAGAGTGCAAGAGAGAGTGTGAGAGTGCAAGATAGAGAGTGAGAGTGCAAGAGAGAGTGTGAGACTGCAAGATAGAGAGTGAGAGTGCAAGAGAGAGTGTGAGAGTGCAAGATAGATTGTGAGAGTGCAAGAGATAGTGGGAGAGAAGGAGAGAGACTTGGGTAGATGGAGATAGGGAGATGTGTGACAGAGAGTAAGAGAGATGAAGATAGGCAAAGAGAATGAGAAAGCGAAACCAAGAGAGATTGTGAGAAAGAGGATGATAAAGATGATGATAAAGAAGAGAGTGAAAAGGAAAGAGAGTGGGAGAAATGCAAAGAGAGTATTTAGCAATAGAAGAGAGAAAGAGGCAATATAGAGGACAAGAGATTGACAGAAGGAAGAAAGGTTAGAGTGAAGGAGAGTGAGACAACGAGAGTGGGCGAGAGAAAGTAACAGACAGAAAGAGAGAGAGAGAGGGAGAGAGAGAGAGAGAGAGAGAGAGAGAGAGAGAGAGAGAGAGAGAGAGAGAGAGAGAAATTACACAGGAGCAGTTGGAAAGATTGAACAACTTGATATATCAATAGAAAAAGAAGGTGAGTGACACAGAGAAAGAGATTTATCGTGAGCAAGTACAAGAGAAATATAGGGTGTATTTTTAATGACTGTGCAGATTTGTAAAATATTGCCGGTCCCAGTTTTGTATTCACCCTCTGTGGAGTTCGTGCAACATAATAGGTAACTGCAAAACTTGGACCGGCGATATTTTCAAACACTGCAGTCATTAAAAATACACACTCTATATGTTTTTTAGAGAGAGAGAGAGAGAGAGAGAGAGAGGGAGGGAGAGAGAGGGAGAGCGAGAGAGAGAGAGAGAGAGAGAGAGAGAGAGAGAGAGGCAACACGTGTGAGTAAAATATAATAGCAACACATTCATTTTGTTATGCATTCTATCAGATCAACAGTATACTGTTGTCGATCATTATATGCATGTACGTAGTACGCGGACAGCAGTACGCAAATATCGATCATTATGTGATTATGTCATAGGGGGATTTGAAACGAAAATAAACAAATACATTTATTTATCAACACAATTGTCTTTGTGGTTGTCAATGTATGTACGATTGGAGCTGCTGTAAATGGTGTTGTTGTTTCTTTAGAAACTGTTGTTATCCCAAATGTTGTTAGTTGTTGTTTCTGTAATAAGTTTCTGTTGTAATCCCAAATGTTGTAGGACAGATAGATAGATGGATGGGCGATAGGCAGACGGGTAGGCAGACAGACAGATATATAGATAAGCATGCGGGCGGACAGTAAAATAGACAGAAAGATGGACAGGCGGGCAGGCAGACAGAAAGGTAGGCAGGCGGACAGTAAGACAGACAGAAAGATAAACAGGCGGGTAGGCAGACAGTAAGATAGACAGAAAGATATTCAAACGGGCGGGCAGGCATACAGAAAGGTAGGCAGGCGGACAGTAAAATAGAAAGGTGGGCAGGCAGACAGTAAGATAGACAGAAAGATAGACAGGCGGGTGGGCAGGCAGACAGAAAGGTAGGCAGGCGGACTGTAAGATAGACATGCGGGCAGGCAGACAGAAAGGTAGGCAGGCAGGCAGACAGAGAGATGTACAGGCGTGCAGTAAAATAGACAGAAAGATAGACAGTAAGGCGGGCAGGCAGAAAGTAAGAAAGACAGAAAGATAGACAGGCGGCCAGGCTGACAGTAAGGTAGTCAGGCGTTTAGGAAGGACAGATATGTAGATAAGCAGCAGATAGAAAGATAGACAAACAGGTAGGCAGGCAGACAGAAAGATAGACAGACAGGTTTTCAGACAGTTGTAGTCAAAATCACGCCGTTGGTCTTTATTTCCTAGGATATGTATGATAGCCATATACAGTTATGTTCCTACCTGATGGGGATTGGAACATGCCACAGGGGCGGCACCCAAGCTGTGTGGCCACTCTACCCGGACGCCAGGTGTCCTATGACAAACAGAATTTCCATTAACGGGTAAAATACACTTTAACAGATTCGGTGCAAAACGAAAAGTAGGTTTGAACCAAACAAAAATGGATCGTGGAAAATGGGAAGCAGGGGTGTGTCACAATTATGACATAAAAGTTGTTAATATGGTAGCAGACATGTTGTAAAAAAAATTGTTTGCATATCCTTTACAGGACATTGCTGTTAACATCAGCATCTTTCAGCTGATTGTTGATTTCTTGGCAAGATTACGCTCAGTAGTTTACCATTACTTTCTGAGCGGCCAGCTCATATATCCAGTAAGTTAACAGCGCGATTCGAACCACTGCTGATTCTCACCGTCGTCACGTTACTTACGAGAGTATACAAGATTACGGAGAAAAGTCGCTAACCTCTAGGCCAGGAAGCCGGCAATACATGTTGTAGTATATATCACATTAAAAGAAGTTGCTTAGGGAAAACTACTGTACAGTGTAGACCTGATAAGGTGAACTCACCTGGGACACAAGAAATAGTTCTTCTTATCAGAAATTCCTTTTACAAGAGTTCAAGCACATAGTAATGTATTTACAACGCACAATACATTATTGTTCTTCACAATAGGAATTTGCCATATCCGAGATTGCCTTAAGCAGTCTGCACTGTATTGATATTTTAATTGAGACTGGGCTGAATTGTAGAGATCATGTGTTGCCCATGCAGCATGATGCCTCTCTCTGTCTGCCTGGTTTACTCCAGAGGAAAGGTAATACCAATACATCGGGAACAAGAGAAACTGCTGGATCAGATCTAATTGTCTGCCTGTCGGAGCTTCCATCCTAGACCAGTTACCGACCAAGGCTTGGAGCCTGGTCTGCCTGCCATGACATTTAGTCTTTAGGTTGCATTTCCTCGCACTAGGGTAAGGCTTGTACCTTCTGAATTGTGATCCAACGTCCGAAGCCGTTGGCACAATGTAGGCTGTCGTTTTTGGTGAGTGCTACCTAACATTCGGTGCTAACAGACAGTAGTACCATCTATTGTCATATAGTACCATCTATTGTCATATAGTACCGTCTACTGTCATATAGTACCGTCTACCGTCATATAGTACCGTCTACTGTCATATAGTACCGTCTACTGTCATATAGTACCGTCTACTATCATATAGTACCGTCTACTGTCATATAGTACCATCTACTGTCATATAGAACCCTCTACTGTCATATAGTACTGTCTACTGTCATATAGTAATGTCTACTGTCATATAGTAATGTCTACTGTCATATAGTACCATCTACTGTCATATAGTGCTGTCTACTTACATATAGTACCGTCTACTGTCATATAGTACCGTCTACTGTCATATAGTGCTGTCTACTGTTACATAGTGCCGTCTACTGTCATATAGTACCTTCTCCTGTCATATAGTACTGTCTACTGTCATATAGTGTGGTCTACTGTCATATAGTACCGTCTACTGTCATATAGTACCATCTACTGTCATATAGTGCCATCTACTGTCATATAGTGCCGTCTACTGTCATATAGTACCGTCTACTGTCATATAGTGCTGTCTACTGTCATATAGTACCGTCTACTGTCATATAGTGCTGTCTACTGTCATATAGTACCGTCTACTGTCATATAGTGCCATCTACTGTCATATATTACCGTCTACTGTCATATAGTACCGTCTACTGCAGTGTTTCCCAACGTGGGGCCTACGCCCCACAGGGGGGCAATTTGACTGTTAAGGGGAGCAATTCGAAAATGGAAGAAATCGGCTGAATATAACAAAACGGGGAGACTTGAGACTGAAGTTAACTAAATTGGAACCTGACATAAGATCTCTTTGCAGCAAGCATCAAGCGCAAGGATCTCACTAAATTTAAATAATAAATAATTACTAATAATTAAAATAATATAGAAAAATCTTTCATTAAAATTATTTTGTACTTGAATTTCAGTTCTCCATTATATGTTTTGAAAATTTACTTACTGTGTTTGCTCAATAATTACCTAGTGATTTCTTCCTAAAACCTATCATTCAAGTTTCTTTAGTGAACATTTCAATTTTTGAATATTAAAAATAATGTATATGTTTAGGGGGGCGTGGGGCGGGGGAGGGGGGCAATATGAATTTTAGAAAGGCTTAAGTGGGGCATGGCACAAAAAAGGTTGGGAAACACTGGTCTACTGTCATATAGTGCCGTCTACTGTCATATAGTACCATCTACTGTCATATAGTGCCATCTACTGTCATATAGTACCATCTACTGTCATATAGTACCTACTGTCATATAGTGCCATCTACTGTCATATAGTACCATCTACTGTCATATTGTACTGTCTATTGTCATATAGTACCGTCTACTGTCATATAGTACCATCTACTGTCATATAGTGCCATCTACTGTCATATAGTACCATCTACTGTCATATTGTACTGTCTATTGTCATATAGTACCGTCTACTGTCATATAGTGCCATCTACTGTCATATAGTACCGTCTACTGTCATATAGTACCGTCTACTGTCATATAGTGCTGTCTACTGTCATATAGTACCGTCTACTGTCATATAGTGCCATCTACTGTTATATAGTACCGTCTACTGTCATATAGTACCATCTACTTTCATATAGTACCGTCTACTGTCATATAGTGCTATCTACTGTCATATAGTACCCTCTACTGTCATATAGTGCCATCTACTGTCATATAGTACCATCTACTGTCATATAGTGCCATCTACTGTCATATAGTGCCATCTACTGTCATATAGTACTGTCTATTGTCATATAGTACCGTCTACTGTCATATAGTGCCTCTACTGTCACATAGTACTGTCTACTGTCATATAGTGCCATCTACTGTCATATAGTGCCATCTACTGTCATATAGTACCATCTACTCTCATATAGTGCCATCTACTGTCATATAGTACCGTCTACTGTCATATAGTACCATCTACTGTCATATTGTACTGTCTATTGTCATATAATAGTTTACTGTCATATAGTACCGTCTACTGTCATATAGTACTGTCTACTGTCATATAGTGCTGTCTACTGTCATATAGTGCTGTCTACTGTCATATAGTGCTGTCTACTGTCATATAGTGCTGTCTACTGTCATATAGTACCGTCTACTGTCATATAGTGCTGTCTACTGTCATATAGTGCCGTCTACTGTCATATTGTACCGTCTACTGTCATATAGTACTGTCTACTGTCATATAGTGCTGTCTACTGTCATATAGTGCTGTCTACTGTTGTATGGTACTGTCTACTGTCATATGGTACCGTCTACTGTCATACAGTACCGTCAACTGTCATATAGTAATGTCTATTGTCATATAGTAATGTCTACTGTCATATAGTAGCGTCTACTGTCATATAGTAATGTCTACTGTCATATAGTAATGTCTACTGTCATATAGTACCGTCTACTGTCATATAGTAATGTCTACTGTCATATAGTAATGTCTACTGTCATATAGTAATGTCTACTGTCATATAGTACCGTCTACTGTCATATAGTAACGTCTACTGTCATATAGTAATGTCTACTGTCATATAGTAATGTCTACTGTCATATAGTAATGTCTACTGTCATATAGTAATGTCTATTGTCATATAGTAACGTCTACTGTCATATAGTAATGTCTATTGCCATATAGTAATGTCTATTGTCATATAGTAATGTCTACTGTCATATAGTAATGTCTACTGTCATATAGTAACGTCTACTGTCATATAGTAATGTCTACTGTCATATAGTAATGTCTATTGTCATATAGTAACGTCTACTGTCATATAGTAATGTCTACTGTCATATAGTAATGTCTACTGTCATATAGTAATGTCTACTGTCATATAGTAATGTCTACTGTCATATAGTAACGTCTGCTGTCATATAGTAATGTCTATTATCATATAGTAATGTCTACTGTCATATAGTAATGTCTACTGTCATATAGTAATGTCTACTGTCATATAGTAATGTCTACTGTCATATAGTAATGTCTACTGTCATATAGTAATGTCTACTGTCATATAGTAATGTCTATTGTCATATAGTAATGTCTACTGTCATATAGTAATGTCTACTGTCATATAGTAATGTCTATTGTCATATAGTAATGTCTATTGTCATATAGTAATGTCTATTGTCATATAGTAATGTCTATTGTCATATAGTAACGTCTACCGTCATATAGTAACCATCTATTGTCATATAGTAATGTCTATTGTCATATAGTAATGTCTACTGTCATATAGTAATGTCTACTGTCATATAGTAATGTCTATTGTCATATAGTAATGTCTATTGTCATATAGTAATGTCTACTGTCATATAGTAATGTCTACTGTCATATAGTAATGTCTATTGTCATATAGTAACGTCTACTGTCATATAGTAATGTCTATTGTCATATAGTAATGTCTATTGTCATATAGTAACGTCTACTGTCATATAGTAACCGTCTATTGTCATATAGTAATGTCTACTATCATATAGTAATGTCTACTATCATATAGTAACCGTCTATTGTCATATAGTAATGTCTATTGTCATATAGTAATGTCTACTGTCATATAGTAATGTCTACTATCATATAGTAATGTCTACTGTCATATAGTAACCGTCTATTGTCATACAGTGCCATCTACTATCATATAGTACCATCTACTGTCATATAGAACTGTCTACTGCCATATAGTACCATCTACTGTCATACAGTAGCTCAATCATATCTGACTAATAAGTGACATACATCATAGTGTAAAAGACAAACAATAAACACATTTTTTATTATAAAATCAAAATATTATTTATCTGTGACATATCCAGAGGTATACCATGAATTACTAGCCATTATAAAATAGAATACAATACAAAACACAAACTTGCACATTATCAAAACATCAAAAACAAAAACAGCTAGCAAAACCAATAGATAATTATTACTACCCCACCATGAGCAATTACAACAAAGAAGTGAATTAATTCAATTAATACTTTCATTGACATTTGTAACGTTACTGACATTTGTAACGTTACTTTTTTTCAATCATAATTATCAGTAACATCGTCTTATGCCCTTTTTCTCCCTTTGGGTGACAGACCTCAATCAACTGGCTCCATACCGTTTCCTCGTCTTCAGTCTGTCCCAGGCCATTGCTAGGAAGTTCTCACAATTCTCTGGCACCCGTTTATTTTAGGCCGGATCAAACATAGTGTTGTACTAGTGGGGGGACAATATCCCCTGCTCCTACTGGGGATTGAACCCAAACCACTGTCTTGGCCGGCAAAAGCACTTTCCAAAATGCCACTGTGGCCCCCCCAAATGCAAAATAAAAGTGAGTTATATCTTTTACAAGAAGTTACAGTCAACCCCAGCATGTATTGGCTATTTGTGGATAAAACTGAAGGCAGAGTTTACTAATATAAGAACTAAACTATTAGCCACTTAGTATGGTGCACAGTTTGCTTCCTGGATAAAAAAACATTGCCTATCCTTTACAGGATGTCACAGTCAACCCCAGCATTTTTTTTGTGATCTCTTGGTAAGTTTACGTTCAGTAGTTTGCCATTGCTTTCTGAACAACCAGCACCCAAACCAGTTTGTAAAAACCCAAAGCAAGGTGGTCTGCTGTCAAATCGCCTGCAGCTGCGTTCATGATCCCTTCGCCACAGAGCCGCCTCCTGGATAAGGGCCCCAAAAAAGGAGGTGCCATGTGCAAACAAACAATCCCATGGCAGTAGAAAATTGCAGAAGAGCAGGCCTTAAAGATGCTGTATTGGTAAATTTGCTTTTTGAAAGAAAAACCTACCAATAGCAAGGATGGAATCTGTCTAGAGAAAGCAAACCTTACACACATGTGTAAGAAGTTAGTTAGCTAGTTAGATGTTCCAACTTCACCGCAAAGGGTCACCTCATAATGCTTTGTTCCTATGAGAGTGAATTTCACACGAAATGCCAACACAACAATCCCACCACTAAATTTTCAGTTCATCGTTGATGGAAGTGACAGTTCCTAGAAAACCAGCAGTTGCACACTCATTATTGCATAAGACAAAACCAGCTAGTTCAGCAACCGGCTGTCCGCCATTTTTCTGAACATGCAGTTCACAATACAAACCACCGCAGACAGATGTAAAAGCATTTCATGACAGCTCACAGTGTCGTTCCATGAACTTAACTCTGTACCTGGGCGATGAAAGCAACATGTGAGAAGTTTACGTGGTAAAGGAATGTCTCATTAGTGATTCACCCTTCAGAAGATTGCCGCCATTACACAAATTTCTGAGGTTGATTTTTTGTGTGCGTGCGTTCACTCGCTTTGAACTCAAAAAACATAACTCAAACATTAGTGTGCAGGACTAATTTTTGCGTGTGGGTAGCTATTCCCAATTACTAGTATCCCTCACCATCAGGCAAATTCACTCCGACTTCCAAGGTCCTTATAATTTACGTCCCCATGCCAAGAACAAGAAGTCAGCATTTTAGTCTAACTGACCGGTGTATGGAGCTGAACCCGTTACCTCACCATCAGCACACCAGAAGTTTAAGAGCAAGCACTCTTATCCATTCTGTCACGCTGACCTCCTGAGTTTAATAAAAACATGCCCAAGCCAATTAGCCATGTTGCTCTAAAGGTGACCTGCAGGAAAACTGTCCAAGGTAAGTCAGCCTTCCAGGAATTAAAACAAAAAAATTATGCTCAGGGTGCATTTCCAGCCTTGGCGCTCCTCTTGAAGATTGCTCTTTGTGAACATCAATCCAGGGGAAGCCATGTCAGAAAGCTTATGGTGTCCACGCAATACTCAGAAGGTACAGGGCTGAATCTCAACACAGAACTAGGAAATTATCCAAGAGCTAATGATGAAAAATGAGATCACACATCCCCTAAATCTCTTGGGCAGAGAGAGATTGGACACCTAGCTTTCTAGAAAAACAAAAAGTTCCAACGTGCAAGTTGTTTAACATCCCATGGCAATTGGAAATCACAAAGAGTAGGCTGGAAGGCTGCAGCACTGGCAAAATTGTTACAATAGAAAACCTACCTACAAGTATACAGAGACTCTGACCTTGGATGGAATCTGTCTAGAAGAGGCAAGTTTGACACAAATGCATGCCGAAGTCAGACACACTGACCTGTAAGAACGAACAAACAAACAAACAAACTTTATTTTCAAAGGGTTCAGAATTGGGCACGCAGGCCCGTCTAACATTGAGATACATTACAAGATGTGTGAAGCACTTCCCACAAAAGAGTAATGAAGAAAAGGAAAACCACCAGTACAGAATGCAAAACAACAGCTGATATTTACATTTGCTGATGATACCAACTGAAGAGATTCTTCTTCTTCTTCTTTTGCATATCGTCCAGAATGTTGTTTTAGATGTAACTGCGTTTTGCCTGTTTACAGCAGAGCTGCGATATTTGCACCTTTTGGCCAACACATCCGACTTCTTCATGCATATGTTGGCCGGGTTACCTTCCCGGGGTTTAAGAGACTGAAGGTGATCTATGTCAGGAAGTCATCAAAATTGCAACAAATCTGCAGTCTGCATCCTACCAGTCCCTAAAGACACAGCCCATGACAAACAAGGGGCCCAATATACAAAGTAAGGCAGTGAAAGGTCCCACGAAACTACCTGGAAGGTTAACAAGGACAAAATGTCAGGATTAAAGCGGACATAGCCACAAGCTGCAACTATTTCAGACAGACAATCCAACAAATGTCCCGGTAAACACACAAACAGTGGGTGCAAGAAATTATCTGTGAAAATCTTTCTGTGAATGTGGAAGATAAAGGGAAACTACCATATTAATTGTCATAAATGAACTCTGCAAGCACAACTTCAGACTGATAGTGGAATGACAATCCTCGGACTGAATAACCTGATATGATGGAGGTCTGCATGGCTGAATAGATAAGGGAGCTCGTTCTTCAACATCCAGTGTGCTGATGCTGAGTGAGCGGGTTCAACCCCTACACCAGTCAGTTGGATTAGAATGTTAACTTCTCGTCCTTGACTTGGGGACGTAAATCACAAATACCTCTGAAGTCAGAGTAGGTGCACCTAATAGGTTCGCAAACAAAGACAGAAAAAAAACTTGATATGACATGATAGTGACCAGTGGCCAGCTGTTCTGACCAGTTGGCTGGGTTGGTGTGTGTGTGAGAAGACAGACAACTGTTTCTTTCTCCAACGTGCAGAAGCCTATAAAGAGTATCTGCAACTTCCAGAAGGTCACCCAGCCTAAAATGTGCACATTAACATCAAACAATAATGAACAGAACATGAAATATATAGTGTTTGAAATGAGAATGTCAGTATTCAGACGCATGTCAGTTAATGAACACTTTAAAATACTGTTTGCACCCAAAAAAAAGTAGAAATGCCCAGGCACAACTGACATTAAAATCCCTCAATGTAATGCCCTATCATGACAGACATCTAAATTGTTGTTGCTGTTTTAATCAAACACACCCAATTATCGAATTAGCGAACAATGTCTGTGTACTTTTAGCACAAAAATCAGGCCAGAGACATCTGAAGGTTCAGTCAAGCTTTTTAAATCCAACGTCATCAGAATATTGCTTGAAGCATCACCTGCAGATGTTGAGGCCATATTTCCTAATTAGACGATGGAAGTTATTGCAGACTCAACATGATGGAGATCCGGATTTACATTTGTATGATGAGAGTACCACGTTGCTGTAAAACCCATCTATTTTTTTTTAAATATAAGGGCTCATAGTTCCCCAGAGACCAGAGCCGCCCCACGAGGTTCTACGTCTCTGTGTGATGGTTGCCCTTGCCAGATCAAGTGCAGACGAATCTACACTTTGATCTTAGCCAAAAGAACCTATCTTTTTTTGTTTTTGTTTTTATGGGCCCTTTAGTCCCACTATGTGCCTTTTGGCCCATAGTGGTCCACCAAGGCCAATTGCCAGTGTTAGTGGACAGTGATTTATTTATTGGAGTTTGCAGTTTGTTTGACCATCTCTTCTCCTGAGCCAGATCAAGTGCAGATAAATCTAAAACCTATCTTGCTCAGTGTCAGAATGATAGTCTCTACATTCATTCTAACTGGTCATCATTCCAACTGGTCATCACCCCAACTGGTCATCATCCCAACTGGTCACCACCCCAACTGGTCATCACTCCAACTGGCCATCATCCCAGCTGGTCATCACCCCAGCTGGCCATCATCCTAGCTGGCCATCATCTCAGCTGGTCATCATCCTAACTGGTCATCATCCCAACTGGCCATCACACCCCAACTGGCCATCACACCCCAACTGGTCATCATCCCAACTGGTCATCACCCCAAATGGTTATCATCCCAACTGGTCATCACCCCAAATGGTCATCATCCCAACTGTTTTATTCATCACCCCAACTGGTCATCATCTCAACTGGTCATCACCCCCATCTGGTCATCATCTCAACTGTTGGATTCATCACCCCAACTGGTCATCATCTCAACTGGTCATCACCCCCAACTGGTCATCATCTCAACTGGTCACTTATTACTCCATTTGTTTTTTTCTTTCACTGTCCAGTGGTTGAAATGAAGAGCAGTGTTTTAAAAACAAATCAGGTAGCTGTCCAAACTCAGACAAAGTAACTATTATCTTATGAGAGATTAACATTTTTACATTTGCAATTACCAAAACCACACATTTTAAAAACACAAAACACTTTTTTTAAAACACCTTGCATACTACCAAAAATAAACATGAAAAACCTTATTAAGCATACCCAAAATTATGACAAATTATCCTTGACATCCTTGGATGTTACTGCCTCATTAGTAACTTATTTTAGTAAATTTCCCCAGAAACACACTGGACACATCAACTTTTACATTGACCGTTTTCTCTGTGGTAAAAACACCAAGAGCTGTGGCAGAAAAAACCTCAGTTAAATTATATGTTGCTGTTCCTGTCACACCCAGGCTTTCCAGGGAGAAACTCAGTGGTGTTGCCGAGCCACCATCATTGTCGTTTAAGAAAGCCACTGCGTAACTGCCGACTGGGGTCACAGGTCGCAGCCAGCATTCTATTCCGCCATTCTATAAGCAGAAAGAAACAATGCACCCTTATACCAAACATCACATATTTAACCGAGCAAAGATTTAACAAAGCATGAAATGTTTAACAGACCACAGATTTAACAAACCATGATGTAACACACCATGAAATGTTTAACTAACCACAGATGTAACATACCAAGAAATGTTAAACAGACCACAGATTTAACAAATTATCACATATTTAACAAACCATAGATTTAACAAACCATGAAATGTTTAACTAACCACAGATGTAACACGCCATGACATGTTAAACAGACCACAGATTTAACAAACTATCACAGATTAACAAACTCTCACATATTTAAATGACCAGTGACCAAGCATAAAATTTTTAACAGAACACAAATTCAACACATCATCACATGTTTAATATACCACAGATTTACCAAATTATCACATGTTTCCATCCATCCATCATGTGCCATGCCGGTAAGCGTGGGCGGTCATGTTCTGCCATCTCACTCGATCACCAGAGTCGTGGATCAGCTCCGTGTTTCTGTCTCGACCATGCCACAAGGCCAAGCCATCCAGGTACTTGCTTCTGGGTCTTCCCCTTGGTCTGTTCCCCTCGATCTTACCAGTTTCACAGACCATAAATTCAACAGGCCATCACATGTTTCACAGACCACAAATTCAACAAACCATCACATTCAAAACAATGTTTTCTCGTGATGAATTTGAATAACGAAGACACAAACAACAGATTGCACGATTTATTGCAGACAATCGACATTACTGTGCGAACATGTGTATATTTCAGTTTGAAGGATTTATCTAATTAATTCACGTAAGTTGTGTGATTTCTGCAGTATGTACCTGACGAGATGCAGCGAAATATGCCAGGCAATAAATCGTGCAATCTATTGTTTGTGTCTTCGTTATTCAAACCATCACATGTTTATCAGATCACAAATTCAACAACCCATCACGTGTTTAACTGATTCACTGCCACAAGCCGATTAAACGGCTCAATGGAACTACTCTTTCTTGCCAAAAACAGATACATCGGCTTAGTGTTGACAGTGTGTTATTTGTTTCATTTCTCTTATTTTCCACAATTTTTAGTGCCCTATAAATGAAAATTTACACATTGAAAAGATATGCTTTCGACATTGTGAAAGTGGTTTGTTTTTATTATTTTAGAAATGGCAATGCCCTCTGGTTCTCAACCTTGCCGATTTACATCAAATCAAAAATCAAATCAAATAAAATCAACTTTATTAGGGTCACAAATTGGGCACGCAGGCCCAATCAGATCAAGCAAGATTGTTGTATGAAAAAGTTTTAAACGATAGTAATTCTGAATGGAATGACCGTGTGGAAGATTCTGATAGTGAGTTCAGTGTTTCAGCACATGGTAATAGGGAAAACAACAATGACAGTGAAGTTCGTCATCAGCTAAGGTATCTGACAATGAATATCAGGAAGGCAGAATTTAAGTGGAAATCTTTAATAATTGTCACCCTTATAATTTAAATTGTTGTTACAAAATCTATCATTATTATTATAACATTTCTAAGCTTTCCCAAAATTATCAACACTGACATGTTCCTTGTGCAATCTCCTTTAACTTGATGTGCAATGAGGATGATCTGTCAACTAACTAACTAACTAACTACTTAGCGCAAAAGAAAGCAAACAGTACAAATTAAGAATAAATCTGGAAGTAAAAAGTTTTTAATTTTAATAACAATTAACAGAAATATGGATACATTAATTGTCAGTCTATTGAGAACAAATCTACCATGTGTTTTCCTGATTTTCTCAATTTCGTGTGAAAATGACATGCTTCAAAATATGCAGTTTTAATTATTTTTGGATGGTTTTAAGGAGCAATTCTTATGATATGGTGAAGAGAAGTGGTCTGCTTATCATTATTCAGTAAATTTAACAAAATTATCTTCAAAGGATGCGAAATAACGCTTCAGTAAGTGGAAATCTTTAATAATTGTCACCCCTATAATTTAAATTGTTGTTACAAAATCTATCATTTTATTATTATAACATTTCTAAACTTTCCCAAAATTATCAACACTGACATGTTCCTTGTGCAATCTCCTTTAATTTGATATATAATACAATAATTATGCTACTATTTTAACCATTTTTACACCATTATTGTGACACATCCCTACTTCCTATTTTCTGCCATCAATTTTTGTTTGGTATAAACCAACGTTTTATTTTTTGGCAGTGAATCAGTTAAAAGACCACAAATTCAACACACCATCACATATTTAACAGACCATAAATTCAACAAACCACAAATTCAACAAACCATCCCCCCAACAAAACCTACCTTCCACAGCCGCTTCCCCATTATGCCTAGCGGGTCTTGGTTGATTGCTAACACGCCCTTGTTCAGAATCAGCGCCCTCGAATCAGGATCAATATTTCTCAGGTCACTAGACAGGAACAAAGGTGCCGCCATTATTGCCCACAACGCCATCTGGGCTTGGGCCTGGGAAGGGCTGAGGCCCTTGTCTCCAACAATAATCTGATAGGAAATATGTGTGAAAAATCCTTAACAGTGCCTCAAATAATGTTACTTAACTGTTTAAAGTGCCATGGGATAATTAATCATCTGAAACGGTTTCCTGTATCTAACATGGACTTATATACAGTAGCTTTCCTTATGCAAATACATGTCTGCTACCATATTAACAACTTTTAAGTCATAACTGTGGCACACCCCTACTTCTCATTTTCTGCCATCCATTTTTGTTAGGTTCAGACCTTTTTGTTTGGCACTATATCTGTTAAGAACTCCTTTCTTAGTTATCTAACTCACATTTGGTACTCCAAGAATCAAGACTATCTTAAACAAATAATATAGGAGATATACAAATGAGAAAAAACCAAAGATACACTGAAATGACGATCAAGACTATCTTGTAAGAAGGTAAGAATAAAATAGTAAAGATACACGGAGAGATGACAAGCAAGACTCTTATGCAAATAAAAAAGAATGATATACAAGATTAAAACTGCAAAGATACACAACAAGATGGCAAGCGAGACTATCTTACACAAAACAGTATTTAAGATATACACGAAGAAATAAAAACAGCAAAGATAGACAGAGAGATGACAATCAAAATTATCTAACACAAAAACAATATAGTTGATGTACAAGAAAACATGCCAAAGATACACAGAAATGACCAGAAAGACTATCTTACACAAAAGAAACAAGGAACATAAACAAGAAAAAAACAGCACAGATACACCCAGATATGACAATCAATACTAGCTTATAAAAAAACGTGGGAGATATACAAGAAAAAACACCAAAGATACACAGAAATTCCCAGAAAGAATATCTTACACACAAGAAACAAGGAACATAAACAAGAAGAGGACAGCAAAGACAGACGAAGAGTTGATAAGCAAGACTATATCATACACAAGACAAAAATGACAAATACCATGTCCGGGTCATTGAAGTTTCCTGGGCCAGCCACACCACTGAAGTTGCCCTTGTCGTTGCCGTAGAACTCGACAATGCTCTGTACACTGTCCCACGAGTCATCAATGTCATCAAAGTTTCTCCAGATGTTGCAGTAGTTGGCAATGCGAGGGTAATCTGGCTGTGAGAAGGATTTCATGTATTGCATACTGGGTATTACAACTACCTGAAAGAGGCTAATGAAACTAGAACATTATATACAACAATGAGAAAGAGACAAACAGCTTTCTTTGGTCATGTGATGAGAACAGAGGCATTGGAGAACATCGAAATAAGAGGAATAATCAAGAGGAAGAGAGGCAGACCAAGAGAAATGATGTTGGACAGATTGAGACGGTGGCATGGAGGAATATCATCAGCAGAGTTGATCCAGAAAACCAAGGACTGAGATCTGTGGTGAGACATGAACTCCTACGCCAGCTGGCAGGGCACTTGAAGATGATTATATTGGGTATTATGTATAGAGTAGTATTTTGTTGCATTATTATAATTTGTTAATGAATTGATTTGTTAATGAATGTGATGTATCAATTAATGTGATTTGTTAGCAATTGATCTAATGATCTATTTCACCAAGGAACACTTAATTATATATTTCACCAAGGGACATCTGATACCCATCTATTTCACCAATAGGACATTTGATATATCCGATTCCCATCTATTTCACCAATGGGCATCTGATTCCCATCTATTCCATAAACAGATGTCTAATACATATGATTCCCATCTATTTCCCCAAAAGACATTTGATTCCCATCAATTTCATCAACGGATGTCTAATCCTCATCTATTTCACATCTAATTATCTACTTTATCAATGGAAATCTGATTCTCATCTATTTCACATAAGGAACACCTAATTATATATTTCATCAATGCACATCTGCTTCCCATCCATTTCACCAACTGATATCTAATACATCTGATTCCCATCTAAATCACAGAGGGACATCTGAATCCCATCTATTTCCCTGAAGGTACATCTGATTCCCATCTATTTCACTCAGGAACATCTAATTCCCATCTATTTCACCAACGGGTATCTAATTCTCATCTATTTTGCCAGGAAACATCTAATTCTCATCCATCTTATCAAGAAACATCTAATTCTCATCTATCTCACCAAGGGACATCTTCTTCTTCAGCAATCAACATTTGTTATGATGTGTGTACCCTGGCATGGGTCACGAACAGGACAGATCAAGGGGCACTGAACATCATCTACCTTGATTAATGTCATTATTATTATCTCCCCCTAGTGTACGCTCAGGTCAAGTTGCAGTGACTTCCTATCAAATATGTTCTTGTTATCTTGCAATTGATTTCAGCCCTTAGATAAGACTGCAAGGTCACCAGCAAAGTCCAGATCAGCAAATTAGTTTTACTAAATGTTGCAGCTTCTGCAGAATAAATGTTAGTTGCTCACAGTGACCTGGGTTAATTGTCAGCAGTATGGAATGTATTCTTTTTTATCCAACCAGTAAAACTTTCAAGGCATAATTTTCAAAATTTTCTGAGAACTACCTAGGAAGGGCAAATGGTGAGGAAGGGAACTGAACATCCCACCTCATTATGCTATGACCTAGAATATGTGAAGGCTCTATGGCAAAGGAGTTACAAATGCAATTCATAATCTCGCATACTGCATTCGAAACACAGCTGTGGGCGATTTGGAAGCAGACTGCCTTGCATTGGTTTCTATACAATGGTATAAGTGTCGGTCACTCAGAAAGCAATGGCAAACTACTGAACGTAAACTTGCCAAGAAATCACAAACAGCTAAAAATACGCTGGGGTTGACTGTGATCCTCTATACAGGATATGCAACTAACTAACTTCTTCGTCATATTTGTTCATAGTCGATGTTTCTGAATGATAAACATTATTACCATAAAATATCATGATCTATGCTAACCAATGAACACTTCTGAGCAGTAACTTACAATAGTTTGGTAAGCTGGCCAACTGCAGCTGAACAAAATTGGACGTCCGGTTTTGTTCAAGAAAAACTCCATTATCGGATAAGCTGTTGGATCAACAATGCATCAATAAATTAGTGAGTGTCCTATATATGTAATGACTGTCAGGTCTTAGTCAGATACGACTGAGCTACTGTATGACAGTAGACGGTACTACCTGCTGTCTGTTAGCGATGCAATAACCCACATTGTGCCAACGGCTTCGGGCAGAGGGTACAAGCCTTACACTAGTGCGAGGAAATGCAACATAAAGACTACATGTCATGGCAGAGCAGACCAGGCCCTAAGTCTTGGTCGGCAACTGGTCTAGGATGGAAGCTCCGACGGGCGGACAGTTAAGAGTATTTCTTTGCTGATTCTGCCGCTTCTGCACCAGGTCTTGTTCCAGACGTATTGGTATTATCTTTCCTCTGGAGTAAACTAGACAGGCTGAGAGAGGGATCAGGCTGCATGGGCAACACATGGTCTCTAAATTCAGCCCAAGCTTTGTGCTAAGGAGAGGTATAACTCCATTTTACAAACTATCATCTGTCAAGAAGGCCAGGTGCCAATCATATGTAATGAAATTACAAACATTCATTAACTTGCATCTGCACAGAATAGTGGAATTAAAATAGTATGAAGAATCACAAATGTATAGCTCATATGTAGAACTAAACAAATTTCAGTGGAAAGATGTTAGTGCTGGATAGAACACACATTTGATAAAAACATAAGGATGGTATAACTAGACACTGCCGGGTGAACAAAACAGTGGGAGATCTAAAAACAGATGGAGAAGACTATTAAAGACTGAGATGAACTATTTTGGGAGGACATGGAGGGAGCTGCAGGAGATAGCACTACTTAGCATGAATATGCTCCAATGGGTGATTGGAGGATAAAACAACACACAAGAAATACAGTAAAACCTCGGTTTTCGTTGCCTCCAGTTATCATCGGATTTGGTTTTTGTCCATTTTTTCCATGAAAAATTAGTCTCGGTTTTCGTTGGTTGCCTCGGATTTTGTCTTCGTGCCCACATTACCTCGCTGCTAATTTTGCGAAAACAAAGGGGCCCACACGTTCTTCTGCTCAGTTCAATGTTGTTTTTCGTTGTGTGAGCATCACTTGCTAATAATAAAATACGAGAGCGGCATTTAGATTGCTGAAATTGGCCACATGTACTGTTAGTTTCATTGTATCGAAAAAGGAAGCAATGCAGGAGGCTAATAAAGTGAAAGGCATGAGTGTGCTAACGAAACAGAGATTACAAACACTTAAAGATGTCAAACAGTTATGATTAATTTGGATAAATCAAAATCAGTTAGATAGTGATTCTGTTTCAGAGGTAATCATATGTGAAAATTTCAGACTGTTGTGTGCCAATCTCATTAAGAAAATGCTTGGGACAAGTGCTAGTGTACTTAGTGATTTTAAGGCCAGCAGAGGATGGTTTGAAAAATTCAAGAGGTGCACTGGCATATACAGTGTTGCTAGGCATGGCGAAAGTGTCTATGCATTTTGGAGTGTCTAGAACACATTAATTGGATTTACATTGATTCATATAGAAATAATTGCCTTGGTTTTTGTTGGTTTCAGATTTCGCCGATTGTTTTCGGACAGATTATCGACGAAAATCGAGATTTTACTGTATAATGAAATTAACCCCACCAGACCTGAGGCCCTAACTCTAACTTTCCCCTATACCTGGGCTCCTGAGCATTAAAGAGAAAAAACCAACATGATGTAGAAAAATGTTAGTTACATGCAAACAAATGGTTAGAATAAGATGTAACTTGGGAGACATTGTAGAAAATAGGTCTACCTTTCATACAGCGCTGATATTCCACCTTTGTGTGCCAATCCAGTCTGAATAAACCAAAGTATCGATCACCTGTTGGACTGTGAAAAGCCTAGACCTACTTTGCTTTCTTGTTGAAGTGCTTGGTTCATCAAACGCTCGTTTCATTGTGAATTTTTATAAATTTTTCGCATTAATCCACACAAAGTCAATTCAAACCTATGGGGGCAGACATTTGCAATGGCTAAACATGAGTTTTGACCACGACTGGTTGGTTATTTTTAGTTTGTGAAGCATATTTATCACGAAATAGAAAAAATTCAGAAAATTAGGGACAGCGGAATAGCGGCAGATTCGGAAATTTCCGAAAATCGGTACAGCGATCTGGTAGGGTTAATGAAGAGTTGTGGTCATGATAAACTTAATAAAAAGATAAGCTATTTATACAAAAATATATATAAGTGAATAATGTATACAACAATTAATCTTGTTTCTTGTTCACATACAACACTTTAAATACATTATCCGTAGTGGTGAAGCAATCAAGCCATCTGTCTTGTGGTCTGAAGGCCGTGTGTTCGTTTTCAGACTGCTTCCCACACTGTCCATGCAACAGTTGAAACCATCGAAGACCTCCGCTTTCAGTATGTACCACATCCCCTGTACTCCCCAGACCTAGCCCCAAGTGATTTCCATCTGTTTGGACAACTCAAAGAGTCAAAAAACATTCAAGGTCTTCATTTGAAGCCCCCTCATACATTTTGACTTAGGATCCTTTCACACAATTTAAGGCGCACTGGCCTTGTGGTGCTTGACCCATATCTGTATAGACTACTCAGCACTCAGTGGGTGAGTGCTAGACCCAGATTTGTATAGACCACTCAGCACTCAGTGGGTGAGTGCTAGACCCATATTTGTATAGTCCACTCAGCACTCAGTGGGTGAGTGCTAGACCCATATTTGTATAGTCAACTCTGCACTCAGTGGGTGAGTGCTAGACCCATATTTGTATAGTCCACTCTGCACTCAGTGGGTGAGTGCTAGACCCAGATTTGTATAGTCCACTCTGCACTCAGTGGGTGAGTGCTAGACCCAGATTTGTATAGTCCACTCTGCACTCAGTGGGTGAGTGCTAGACCCAGATTTGTATAGTCCACTCTGCACTCAGTGGGTGAGTGCTAGACCCAGATTTGTATAGTCCACTCTGCACTCAGTGGGTGAGTGCTAGACCCAGATTTGTATAGACCACTCTGCACTCAGTGGGTGAGTGCTAGACCCAGATTTGTATAGTCCACTCAGCACTCAGTGGGTGAGTGCTAGACCCAGATTTGTATAGTCCACTCTGCACTCAGTGGGTGAGTGCTAGACCCAGATTTGTATAGTCCACTCAGCACTCAGTGGGTGAGTGCTAGACCCAGATTTGTATAGTCCACTCTGCACTCAGTGGGTGAGTGCTAGACCCAGATTTGTATAGTCCACTCTGCACTCAGTGGGTGAGTGCTAGACCCAGATTTGTATAGACCACTCTGCACTCAGTGGGTGAGTGCTAGACCCAGATTTGTAGTCCACTCTGCACTCAGTGGGTGAGTGCTAGACCCAGATTTGTATAGTCCACTCTGCACTCAGTGGGTGAGTGCTAGACCCAGATTTGTATAGACCACTCTGCACTCAGTGGGTGAGTGCTAGACCCAGATTTGTATAGTCCACTCTGCACTCAGTGGGTGAGTGCTAGACCCAGATTTGTATAGTCCACTCTGCACTCAGTGGGTGAGTGCTAGACCCAGATTTGTATAGACCACTCTGCACTCAGTGGGTGAGTGCTAGACCCATATTTGTATAGTCCACTCCGCACTCAGTGGGTGAGTACTAGACCCATATTTGTATAGACCACTCCGCACTCAGTGGGTGAGTACTAGACCCGTATTTGTATAATCCACTCCGCACTCAGTGGGTGAGTGCTAGACCCATATTTGTATAATCCACTCCGCACTCAGCGGGTGAGTGATCAGTCTCATATTGGCCGCCTTTCAGACATTTCCTGGTACCCATTTTAGACTGGGTTGAACTAAGAGCCCAGGGCAATTATAAAAACTGAAGACACAAACAACAGATTGCATGATTTATTGCCTGGCATATTTTGCTGCATCTCGTCAGGTACTTACTGCAGAAATCACACAACATAAACTAAAGTGATTAGATAAATCCCTGTTTGTGTCTTCGCTATTCAAATTCACTATTCGAAAACATTGTTTTGAATTATGATTACTTTGAATTCACCGTAATGTGAACCGAACTCATGACCATTGCACCAGCAGGCAAGAGCCTATCCAAAACACTACCATACTTTGACTTGACTTAGTTATCTGTTGAGGCATCATTCTTTTTTCACACCGGACATGTGATACCTCCCGTGTGTTGCCGGGGCCCATAAGGGAAGCAAAGAATAGCAACACTGTAGCCTACCACGCATGTCGTAAGAGGCGACTAAGGAGGCTTGATGATTCCGTTGCCCTGCTACTGAGTGAGTGTGTGGCGCGACACTGTGAGCTGTGAGTTTCGTGTAAGATGCTTTTGAATCTGCCTGAGGCTTTTTGGAACGTGACTGCATGTTCGGAGTGATGGCAGATGGCTATGTCCCAGAGTTGACCGGTTTTTGCCTTATGCAGAAATGCGTGGCTGCTGGGCTTCTGGTTGACTGCCACTGCCATCAGCGATGAACTGTATTTCATGGACTGTGTAGGTGAACATCTAAGAAACATTCAGATGGGAAAATGACTGCCGATTCCATCAGAGATGACCTGGGTGTTTTGTGGGGGTCTATTGTGTTGGCGTTCTGGCGGCGGCATTATGCAGTGTATCTGTGCGGGCTGTTGTTTGTCGAGACTCCTGTCTTTTCCACTTTTCACATTGGGCAGTGGGGAGCGTTTTGTGTGATATTCACTGGCACAGGAACGGAGCATAATGGGGACGACCCATTGCAGTGAAGTTGGAACTGCGACTAACTAACTAACTAACTAACCGGACATGTCCATAGGTGCTCAGATTCCCCCCCCCCCCCCACCCCAACATTAGAGTCCAGTGGCTAATAGCGCCATTTCTGTATTGGTTGACGAGCCCCTCTCCCAATGTGCCTCTCTTGTCTGTTCATGCTAATTCCTACTCTCATGTCTCTTATTCTGGGCAACAATGTGGATTCACAGGCGCCAAATTTCCCCACTCTCAACATCTCTCTAAAGGCCTAAATAATATTGGCACGATCCATGGGCTGGCCATATGCAGGGAATGCAGAGCCAGAAAGTTTATCCCTTAGTTCATTTAGCTCCCGCTGTCCCAGAACACAAAAACAGGTGACTTTGACTTACCCACAGTAAAATCATCTGTACTTGAATAACAGCCATCCATTTTAAAAGAATCAATCCCCCATGCTGCAAAAGTCCTAGCATCAAGATCCATGGTGAATTTGCTGCCAGGGTAACCACCACAGGTATAAATACCCATATCACCATAGATACCCAGTTTCAATCCTTTAGCGTGCACCTAAGAGAAGAAATCATTCACAATGGGCTTTTTATAGCACTGTGAAATTTGTGGATGTCAAAATGATTAAATTTATAATATTTAATTCTAATGTCAAATTGCTGGCTCTGTGGAAAAGGTGTTACGGATGCAGTTTGTAATCCTGCATACCGTGTTTGAAACACAGATGCGCCCATTGGGCAGCAGACCGCTTTGCATTGGTTTTTTTAATGAAACGGTATGGCTGCCACCGTTAAGAAAGCAATGGCAAACTACTGAACGTAAACTTGCCAAGAGATCACAAACAGCAAAAAAATGCTGGGGTTGACTATGACATTCTGTAAAACAGTGGTTCTCAACCTTTTTTGGTTCGTGCCCCCCCCCCTTCACCATATTTTCAGATAATCCCCCCTACCCCTCTTTCGTATTTCCTACTAAAAATTTGGCCTGTGCCCCCCTTCACCATATTTTGAGAACGTCATTACCCCCTTTCGAATTTCCTACCTAAAAATCTCACCCCCGCCCCTACACAGTATACGTAATAATGGAAGCTAAATTTAATAGCACATACTAAAACAAGTCTAGATGTCCACATAAAACATGATTTGTGGGGCTACTTACTTTATAAATTGAAGTTTAGTTTAGAAGGGTGAGATGAACAGAACTGTACAGTATGAAGGGGAAAAACAATATAAAGTAATCAGTATTAACGCAATCTTGAATTTCATTTATTGGTGCCTGGGCAGAATAGAAGGACCAACAATGATATGACAGAATCATGGAGTTCATGGAGAGAACTAAACAAATCTCAGTGAATCAGGAGTTGAGGAAAAGGAACTGGTGTTGAACATAAAATACCCTGAGAAAACCTGAGAATTGTATAACTAGAAGTTCTTTTCTGGAGTCCACGGGTCAAAGGAAAAAGAGAAAGACCTAACATTCATGGTAAGAGAATCTCAGCTCTCATCTCATCTTGTTCCTCTTGTACCTTGTGGTGTTGAGGTGAAGTATAAACAGCGGGAGAGTGCCCATTTATAGGCTTCATGTATTGAGATTTCCATGGACTCTGCTATTCCCTCTGTCCACCGTTTACATGGTCGGTGTCTTCTTCTCCTTCCATTTGGTCTGTACATCACTGCTTGTTGTGGTATACTGTTGGTTGGTAACCTAGTTACATGGTCAAACCATTTGACTGGATGCCTTCTAATAAAATCCAGCGCTGCTATAACCTCCATGTTAGTCCTGATTTCTTCATTAGAGACAGAAATGTATGAGGAGGCTATGGGTGGAGCTGCATGAGATAGCCAAGGCTAGGACAGCCTGGAGGGAGTGGGTTGAGGGCCTATGTCCTAATGGGGGAATACAGGGCAGAATAAGATGGGTTCAAGTTAGTTGCATAGCCTTTACAGGACGTCACAGGCAACCCTAGCATTCTTTGGTTGTGATGTCTAAGATATTTAGTAGTTTGCAATTGCTTTTGCAATAAGATGGGTAGGAAGATCAAAAAGAAGCTTTAGTGATGATTATAAATGACAGGTTTTTTTTAAAAGTGTATTAGAACTTATGGTCTATGCAGCCACAGAGAATTTAAAGTAAATGTTGCATATACAAGTTCATTGAAATTCTTGCCACTAGGTATAGCAAACATTTCATAGCTTCTTTGTATCTAGTGTACACTTACTTGGAACTAATTCCACCTCAATTAAACATTTCATACCTCAATAGTTACTACCAGAAATGACATTGAATTAAATCTGAGAAAAGAGCAGCTCGATGATCTGGGCTTCAGTTATGACATTGCCCTCCTGCTTCACATGCATAATCAGAATCAAGATAAATTAAACACACTTGATGAGCAGCCTTAATAATCAGATCAACAATTCATAGAGAAAAGACAAAGATAATGAGAATAAATCAAGCAAATACTGACCCAATTTCTCTTGGTGAAACTTCACTTCAAGTGGTGGAAACACATATATTTAGAAAGCAATGTAGACAGAGATGGATGAACAGGCACAGAAAGTAAAATAAAAATACAAAAGGCATTTGTAAATTAAATCAAGTATCAATCTTAAAATATTCTCCAACTTCTCTGCCTATTGCCTGCAAGCTTCCATTCTACAGTCAAAAATATGGAGCATCAGATGGATTTTTCCTTTGGGACATCAAACCAGTACAGTTGTATAGATCAGAAACATGGCAAATGACTCATACAGTTACTAATAAACTACAAATATTCATTGATTTGTGCCTGTGCAGGACTACAATGGTAAGTGGAGCTGATGAAGTGAACTACATAATGTGGATCTGTGGGATTTTTAACCTAGGACATGCTGGTGTGGTGGAAAATGAGCAGTCGGACAGATTGGCTGGGTCTGCACCACTTGGTGGGGTATTGGTGCATGATAACGCAGACATGATCAGGGCGTTTTGGAATTGTATGTATAGTTTGGAAGAACAGATTTCTTCTTCTCCTCCTTCCATTAATGGCCTGGAGAGAATGCTGCTGCAGGGAGTGACCACAGGATCTGACCAACACTCAGGACTGCAAGGAAAGACCAGGTGGACACATAATCAAACTGTTACTGGTACCTTTAGTATTGGTACTGTTCACTGGCTGTTGCAGATGAGCACAGAACACGTATGGGAATGTCCCAAGTGCTATGATGTCAGTTCTTGACTCAACTAAATATGTGGAACTCATGGAGCGAACTAAACAAATCCCAGTGCATCAAGAAGTGAGGAAATGACACTGGTGCTGGATGGGAGGGTCTACAAAGTGTGGACTGCACCTGGCCCTGCAGGCAGCAGGGTTAGGATCAGCTAGCCTCTTCCAGGAGGGGTGAAGAGCGAAAATTAGTAGCCTGCCAATAACCCACAGACTGCACAAGTCAAACCCACCTCCTCATGGTGTAGACCAGGAAACCATGACGGCAAGGTTATGGGCCAACAGGGCTCTGGCTCACCAGAGGGGACAGACTCTCATTGGTCATATTTGTGTCCTAAACCTACGACTGGCCTAGCAAGCCAGCAAGGGATTTTCATACTGCTAGTAGAACAACTAAGAAAAACCAGAAGCTAGATGGGACACTCACTGAGAAAACCTGTTAACAGTATAACTGGACAGTCTTTCCTCTCGAACCCCACAGTGATCAAGAAATAGAGGGAGACCTAAACAACACATGAGAGAAGAGACACAGATGAACAATTCGGAGAGGACATTGTAAGGAGCTGCCAGAGACAGCAAATGTTAGGTGCACTTTGACTGAGATGATTGAAGGCCAGCCTATGCTCTATTGGGAGATAATAGTTGAGTTGAGTTGCGTTAAGAACCGACATCACAACACTCTGGATATTTCCATATATGCTTGCATATTCAACAGCTAGTGAAGAGTCCCAATACTAATGGTATGATTAGCAGTCTAATTATAAGTTTTGAGTGTCAGCCAGATCCTCTGGTTACTCCCTACAGCACCATTCTCTCCAGGCCGTGATGATGTACCCGTTCTTCAGCACTATACACGCGATTCCCAAAGGGCCCTGACCATGCCTGCCTTATCGTGCACCAATAACCCACCAAAGGGTGCAGACCCAGCCAATCTGACCTCCTGCTTGTTTCCCGCCACACCAGCATGTCCTGGTAAGAAAACTCCAACATATGCTCTCTATTTTTGATTGTTGAATGGAAGCCTGCAGGCATCAGGCAGAAGAAGAAGAAAAATTATGATTGTTCTCCCATAATTTCATCTTACCAAGTACATAACCTAGGGAATCCCCATCACCCAAAGAGCACATATGTCATCTCATTCAGAAAAACAATCATTTGCAGTTTTCCATATTTCTTTTTCTCTTAGACCACTTTGTATGACAGCTATGGTAGCACAGTGGCTCATATGCTTTCCTGCCAGCCCATGTTTAAATCCTCACAGCGAGGACTTTTTGTAAAGATTTATGTGGGCTGACAGACTGACCTATTTAATATGGGTAACATAAAATATCTGGGAAGTAAAAGCAGCTAACATAATTCTCTTTATGATTAGCATCGCTCATATTTTATAAAAACATTCTAATTTACAAATTCATGTAATTCCACTTCTGTAACTTACATAATCTGCCAGAGATTTTATCCCATGTGGAAATCGTTTCGGATCTGCCACCAGTTGCATTGTCTTAGGGTCTCGCTGTTTGGAGGCCCAGCAATCATCGATGTTGACATAGACGTATCCGGCCTCCCGGTATCCATCAGCTGCCAGACGGTCAGCCATGTCCATATACAGCTGCTCGCTGTTCATTGAAAAAAATTGGGCAATTTTATTCCAAACAACAACAAACAAAACAACTTCTATAACAAAGGTAGTGTTTGTTAAGGAAGAAAATAAATTATTATGCTGCCTAATGTTGTTTTTTTTTTTTTTTTATTGCACTCGCTCGCTCGCTTTGAAGTCAAGCGTAGTCCATACACACTACCCTGTCTAGTGGTGCTGGACTGAATTTTTTATATGGATTTGCTTTCCCTATTACTAGTGTCCCTCGCCATCAGGCGAACCCACTCCGACTTCAAAGGTACTTGTAATTTATGTCCTCAAGTCAAGGATGAGGAGTCAACATTTTAGTCCAACTGTCCGGTATAGGGACTGAACCCTTTACCTCAGCAAAAGCATACCAGATGTTTAAGAATGAGTGTTTTTATCCATTTGACCTTGCTGACCTCCGCTACTTAATGTATTACCAGGTGGAGAAAGCGGTGGAACAGACTGAGAACCTGTATGTGGAGAGAATGATATGGGGCGGGATCAGAAGGGGTTTTTGACGAATCTCAAAACTGAGAGAGAAGATCAGGAGAACTTTCAATCATTAGCAGTATGACTCTTCTCTGGCTGTTGAACGAGGGGACAGAGTGCGTATGGGAATGTCCTGAGTGCAGTGTTGTTGGTTCTTAGCTCAACTCAACTCAACTTACCTGGCATATTTCGCTGTGTCTGGCCAGGAGCATACTATAAGAGTTAAATTCAATGTACATAAAGAAAACAAAAACCAAAAAGTCATGTACCAGGATCCGGCTGTGGGTACATGAAGTTCTAGGACCATCACATTTTGTGGGTCACAGTGCACAGAGGAATAGGTGGTCAGTCTTTCCCTCCTATAGTGAATGATGAGAGCTGGCAGTGAACCCTTGTCAGACCCCACTCATGTCATTGTCAGTGTAACATCCTAACTGTTTCACCTGCGTCGAGGAATGACCGGCCCGCAAGCCTTATGGGCCCATGAAATCATTTGGTCTGGCCCTACCAAGGCAACCACAGGCAGGGCTCGAAATTTAATCAATCTAGGTGTTCTATAAACAAGCATGAATAAATCTAGTATCTACATCATCAATACCAGATAACATCACATGCCTCATAAAAGAGAAGCAGTTCCAACCATAACATTGGGGAATGAGTTAATTAAACGTCTGACTAAAAATAGCAATCTAATTTGTAAGTTGATAATTTTGTATGGCCAGCGAATAATGTTATAAATATCAAAATGGCCCTTGTCATAAAACAAGGTTCTCCACCCCTGGGGAATTACAAACGCATTTGCTATAAAGGGAATAGATTTTTTTTTTTTCTCTTAGATACAAAACATACAAAGTCTGTGATACTACTCAAATATAACACATGTGTTACTAATATAATTGCCATATTCCCTATCGAGTCTGTTTGGTTACACAACAAGGGTTTCAAACATCTAATGGTGGAAACTTCAGCAAATTAAGCTTGTATTTGTTCAGGGGTAGAAAAATCCACATGCCTAGCCACCATGACGCCTGAAAATTTCTACCTGGCGTATGAATTTTGAATTATTTTCTTAGTCGGTATTTGCAAACATAAATATGCTGGTTCCTGAGAGAATGATGCCGGCTCCTGACTTATATTTAGTTTTTTCTACCAGTGCATTTGTTGCTAGTCGAATACAGTGTTGCTAGTGGAATAGTTTTCTTTGTTGATCACATGGCCAAGATTTGGCAAGTGCTGCTCGATGAATGCAGTAGCGTTTTTTATTGCACTTCAATTGTATGGTATTTCTAGAATATTCTTTCAGTTTCTTTTCAACTCATATCAGTATGTGTTCTCCTACTCCGTTCTTCTACTCAAAAAACATGTGCCAATTTTGGTGGGAAAAGAAAGTGAAAGAACATTCTGGACACCCCATGCAGTTGATGAGCCATACAAATCCTGCATGTTAAATTTGTGTTTCTTCTTACATCTTAGTTGAGGAGTAGAAAGAGAAGAGGAGGAGAAGCAGGAAAAAAGGAAGAAGAAAATAAGGTGGAAGAAGAAAAGGAGGAGGGGATAAAAATGAAGCAGGAGTAGATACAGAAAGAATGTGAGGAGAAGAAGAAGAAGAAATCCTTTGTGCTATCAATAACTGCAGTGTCTTCAGATTTGAAACACACAATAAACACAGTAGCAGGCTATCAATTCTTTAAATATCGTAACAAGAAAACATTTTAAATGTCAAATTACCTGATACAGTTCTTTGGATCATTCACACAGTCAATGTTACAGCGAAACCTCTCCCAGGACAGCCAACCCATAGGTGGCGTTCGGGCCAAACCATTGTTGAGTGCTGATGTGCTGGCCACAAGGGCGGATAAAGTAACTAGCGCGGCCTGGTATGCTAATACCATCTTGAAGATTATCTGTATATAAACACACAGAAATGGGAGACAACATAAGAAATAAATATGGACTGTTAAATGTGAAATTTTTATAAGTTGTTAATCAAAGATATCCACCTGTGGCTTAGGGATAATAAACGTATTTTCACACTCCCAACATGCTGATGTCGAGGTAGCAGGTTCAACCCTATACCAGCCAGTTGGACTAAAATGTTGACTTCTCATCCTTGACATGGGGATGTAAATTACAAATACCTCTGAAGTTGAAGTGGGTTCACCTGATGGTGAGAGATACTGGTAATAGAGAAAGCTAATCCACAAGCAACAATCAGTCCAGTGCACTAGAAGTATTAGCATGTGAATGGACTACACTTGAGTTTAAAGCCAGCGAACACCAAAAAAAAAAATTCCATAAAAAAACAACACTCCAGATATACGAGGTTCAAAATCAACAGCATGCAATTTAGGAGAAGATCACTCCGAGTTGATTTTCACACAAGGTTAGGTGTCAGCCGTTCAGACAGCAATGGCAAACTAGTGAACGTAAAACTGTCTTCAAAATCACAAAGTGCCAATAAATTCTGGGGCTGATTGCACCATCCTTAAAGGACATGCAACTGACTTTGGTAATCACAGATTAAAATTATGGATTGAACAAAATTTTGATGAAAAATAAGGGGAAGAAAGAAGAAGTTATGCAGAAATAATAAAATGTAGAGAATGAATACATTGGATGGAGAAAGTCTAAATAATAAAATAGCATACGTGAGAACAACCGTTCCGGTTTCAAGATGGCGACGGACGGTCGTGTTGTTTTGTGTTCGTTAACTTTTTCGCGAAGGGGATGGATTTATTCATCTCTTGCGTGTAATTGGTGTGCCAGGATGTAAAACCAGGAGTTTCTACTCAAGATCTGCGCGGGTGCTACGGAGTTCGTGCATCGAGCGAAGCCATCCTTGAGTTAATTTTCAGCAGCGTGTGTGGTGTTCTCAGTCTGTGTTTACGTTTTTTTCAACATGGCGGAACAACGTGTTTTCTTCGTGAGGTCAGCAGTCAACATACCGAAGCGGCGTGGTAGCCGCGCAGGGAAAAAGAAGCAAGGTAAGCGTGGAGGTTTGAGGCGTTTTAGACTCAAGTGTCACCGACTAGGACTCAGGAATATCCGTATTCTATATTGGAACTGTGCCAGTGTAAAACAACGGGGCTCTATTTTAGAAACCCTAGTTTACAGGAACGACATTGTAGCACTCCAGGAGACGAGACTGGGCGATCAGCTACTCCAAATTGCCGGCTTCAAATGTTTCTACAACAGGCGACATCTGGGAATGGCGATTCTCGTTCGCAACAGCATGGTGGCGTCAGAGCTAGACATGTCCAGTTGGGACAGTGACGATATACAAATACAGGCATTGAGAGTTCATTCCAGTATACCATTCGTGGTGGTTAATGTTTATGCCCGCAATGCCAGTGTGGACGCCCAGAAGTGGCAGTGCTTAAGTGGCATATTAGGCCACGAGAGAAATGTTATTGTCTGTGGTGACTTCAACGCTAAAGGCAGATCATGGGGAAACACTTCCTCCAATACACAGGGGGAGGAGCTCGAGACTGCACTGGAAACCATCGACCTGGTTTGTATCAACAGTGGCTGTGTCACCAGGACAGCAAGCCGTCCGGGCGATGAGGACAGTGCTATTGATCTGGCGCTAGTTTCACCTTCACTCACTACAGTGTGTAGATGGGGTGTCCTAGGACACCATGGCAGCGACCACCACCCGTGCAGCATACTGGTGGAGAAAGGCAGAACCAGGCAGCACAAGCTAAAGGTAAAGACGTTCCAGTATGACAGTACAGGGCAAGATGTGGTGAGTAAAATAAGACGTGACAAGCGCAAAACGTTTCAGGGCAGGAAAAAAAGCTGGGAGCAGCCACCATGGTGGAGTTTCGAGGTGGAGAAGGCTTGGGTGGATAAGCGTAGTGCTGTAAGGAGATGGCAAAATGCCAAGAAGAACAGAGCTGGTCATGCTTGCACTTAGAAAGAGAGATGCACACAAAAGTAAGCTACTTCAAAAAACTGGTCAAGGTTGTTAAAAGCGAAAAATGGGCAGAGGTATGTCAAAGAGTAAGCACAGACAAGTCACTGAAATTGTTCTGGCGACTACATAAAAGCATGAGTGGTGTAGTCAAGAATAAGAGCATTTCTGACTTCCAAGGTGCTGACCTCATCTGGCAGAGGACTGACGAGGACAAGGGCAAAGCCCTCTTTGAACGCTACCTTGAGCAAAGCAACCAGAGAGACATGGGAGGCCGAAATCTGGCCAAGGAGGTCACCTCAGACAGATGCAAGGCCCAGAACACTTCGGATGAAGACACAGTGACAGTGAAAGAAATCAAGGCTGTGCTTCGACGATCAAAAAACAGTGCTCCAGGTCCTGATGGCATAAGATACGACGACATAAATAGATGTACCGATAATGAGCTAGAGAAACTAGCAGACATGTACAACAACAGTATAGGGAGTGCTAGCATCAAGGAGGAATGGTTACACAGCTATCTGATTCCCTTGCCGAAGCCTGACAAAGACCACAAAAAAATTCAGGGATATCGAATTATAACCATGCAGAATACAATAGGCAAACTGCTGGAGAAGGTAATTGCCAGGAAAATATCAAGCCAACTAGAGAGGCAAGGTGTTTTCCCTTACCGTCCAAAGAGAGAAACCTGGACCAATGCAGCAGTCTTTGCCCAGGATGTCTATGAAGGTTTCCACTCAGGCACTGAAACCGTTGCTGCAGCGATTGATCTTGAGGACACATACAACAGAGTACCACTGGATTTTTTAATGTTTCAGCTTCTCGAACTAAACGTAAGTCCATTCCTCCTTAGTTGGATCGCTGCAGCCCTCTTCCAACGGAAAGTAGTTTTTAGATGTGGCAGTTGGACTTCGGAACCAACAACAATATATCCTGGCCTACCACAGGGATCACCATTATCTCCGGTACTGTTCAACGCCTACACAGTGAGAATCACCAGTGAGCAGATCACTGGACCTGGCAGGACATTGTCATATGCCGATGATGTTTTAGTGTATCGTCAGGGGAAGGATAGAGAGGAGGTTGCTGTGGAACTACAAACCAAACTCAATCGCATAAGTACTTGGTGTGATGAAGCTGGGGCAATGGTCAACCCAACAAAGGCAACAGTGACTTGGTTCTCGTTGAATAATCATATTGTCAACACTCCAACACCAACTGTAATGCTGTGTTCAGAGACGGTGGAAAGAACGCAGGCAATGAATTACCTGGGGATACGGTTTGATCGAAGCCTTGCTTATAATGTGCACATAGACCAGGTAATAACAAAGGCCAAGCGGGGTTTGGCTGCGATGCGGGTGATGGCGGCAGCAAACTGTGAGCAGCGCCATCTATGTCTTCTGTACGAGGGGTTGGTCATGTCTGTTTTGGAGTATGCAATGGCAATCCTGACTCTCAGCCATAAGCAGATAGAAAGGATGGAAAGGATACAGAATGAAGCTATGCGCATTATTCTTGGATGTACAAGAGATACAGCATGCAGGGCGATGCGCTACCTTCTTGGTTTTCCAACCATTGAAGAGAGAATACAAGGTTGCAGGGCACGCGCCTACCTCAGAATTAACGCAAACACACAACATCCACTGCATAGTGAAATTAGGAAGGTGAAGGGCAGCAGGTTAAAAAGAGGACGGTCGTGGATGGGTCAAGCCGAAGACATTCTTCAACAGGTGTGTTCACTTGAGGACTTAGAACCTGGCGAGGAGTGGGTGCAAGTGCCAACAGACTTCTGCACATCCTTTTCAGTTTGCATCCAACTAGATAGAAAATGCAGACATGAAAATCCGGCTGCTGTTGAGGCTGAAGTACAAGCGTTGATTTTCGAGAATTCGCTAGACGGTGACGCGGTCATCTACACAGATGGGTCGGTCGTCCGACATGTGAGAAGCTCATGGGCCTTTACAGCTCAGGCCGGAGGGAGAATTGTGAAGGAGGACTCTGGTGCTTTCACTGAAACCACAAGTAGCCTGACCATGGAAGTCATGGCAGTAAGTAAAGCAATAACATGGCTCGAGACACAGACATTCACTAGGGCTTGTTTCCTTAGCGACTCAATGAACATGATCAAGAGGATAGAGGAGGGGTCGATCCGAAGAGAATGGTTGCTGCCTTTGGAGCGGTCTCGACTGGCAAAGATTAGTTTCATCTTCGTGCCAGGGCATGCGGGAGTACAAGGAAATGAGCGGGCTGACAAGCTCGCAGGTGAGGCTACTGTGGAGGGCGGACGCGCCATGGACCAGGCCGACATTCTGAATGCTCTACGAGAAGTAAGACTTGCGAGAACCAAGTGATGACTGTGAATCTACAACAATGGCCAGACTGCGAGAGCAGCAAATTAAAAGAGGGGTGGCCAAACAAGAACACTACGCAGGAAGCCAAAGAAGATTTATAAACCAACACAGAACTGGCGTCGTTAGCCGCTACACGTTGCGGAATTTGCTGAGGAGGGGATCCGAGCACTTATGGACTGAATGGTTCGATGTGCAATGAGGATGATCTGTCGACTAACTAACCGTTGCACTATGCAAATGTGACAATCAGGCGATTAAGTTTGATTAACAGACAGCAGCAGAGAATGCAAACAACTAATAACAAATTAACTTTGATTTATTTTTGTTTTTGATATCCTGTTCAACAGTGATACAATTATTATATGCTGTACATAGTTCAGCATTCTTTTTGTATATAATTTTCAATTGTACCATTTTTCAAGGCATACTATTTAAATTTGTTATGTCTACAAATACAAACAAACAATGTACACATACAAACAAACAATGTACAAATTGTTCAAATACAAACAATGTAAAAAAAAAATTGTACACTGTACAAATACAAACAATTTACAAATACAAATTATCAAAGTACAAACAATGTTGTATATATAATAAACAAACAAACAACACACAATGTTCACATACAATGTACAAATACAAACAATGTACAAATGCAAATATTAACAAAGTACAAACAATGTACAAACACAAACAAAGTAGAAAGACAAACAAACAATGTACAAATACAAAGTACAACACAACAGTACACATTTCAAAACACAAACTAGTTTTACTGATTAACTGAGTAAAGAAAGACAAGCAGAAGAAACTTGTAAACTTGTACTTGTTGGTAACTCAAACTCTAACATTGTGATGATTGTCAACCAATCACGAGGCTCTACCTATAAAAGTCTCAACCAAAACGTTAGCACGACATAATTTACTAAACCTAGTAGTAACTAGTATACTAAGTTTCTAGCAGTTCACGTATCAGATGGTTCGTGAGCACACAATAGAGACGCGCACAAGTCGTAGAACTGGGACAACAAAACAACTACCTCCTATTTAACTCCCGGCTCCAGCCGTTAAGTGTGTATCATGTGACCACAAGTCATGTGACCTGATCACCAGGTTGAGAACTGGTGAATCAGTACAAGATATTAGTGCCTCCTATATAGAATAGACAACATATCTTAGATTTGTCAATAATATATATTGGAAACAACAAGCTGCTATAAAGATTGATAATGAAGTAAGTCAATATCAGCCCATTAAGAGAGGTAAATAATATATAATAACACAAAGTAATGCAGCTTTACAGAACAGAATTACAAAAACTACATGATGTTAATGTGTTACTGCGACTAGCCTTCATCGGCAAACAAATACATACATAAAACACAACATAATTTGACATAATCACGGAGAAGACCCTCCAGTGACTAAATTAAGGCATAAGAACGGGACGAGAAGAATGAAAAAATGAGAACAATGAAGAGAAAATGAAAATTTGAAGGAAAACATTGTTCTCATTTTTTTTTTTTTAATTCTTCACATATTTGT
>OY992876.1:303281775-303594275 GCA_963921405.1 Cepaea hortensis | reverse complement strand
TGATGATGATGATGATGATGATGATGATGATGATGATGATGATGATGATGATGATGATGATGATGATGATGATGATGATGATGATGATGATGATGATGATGATGATGATGATGATGATGATGATGATGATGATGATGATGATGATGATGATGATGATGATGATGATGATGATGATGATGATGATGATGATGATGATGATGATGATGATGATGATGATGATGATGATGATGATGATGATGATGATGATGATGATGATGATGATGATGATGATGATGATGATGATGATGATGATGATGATGATGATGATGATGATGATGATGATGATGATGATGATGATGATGATGATGATGATGATGATGATGATGATGATGATGATGATGATGATGATGATGATGATGATGATGATGATGATGATGATGATGATGATGATGATGATGATGATGATGATGATGATGATGATGATGATGATGATGATGATGATGATGATGATGATGATGATGATGATGATGATGATGATGATGATGATGATGATGATGATGATGATGATGATGATGATGATGATGATGATGATGATGATGATGATGATGATGATGATGATGATGATGATGATGATGATGATGATGATGATGATGATGATGATGATGATGATGATGATGATGATGATGATGATGATGATGATGATGATGATGATGATGATGATGATGATGATGATGATGATGATGATGATGATGATGATGATGATGATGATGATGATGATGATGATGATGATGATGATGATGATGATGATGATGATGATGATGATGATGATGATGATGATGATGATGATGATGATGATGATGATGATGATGATGATGATGATGATGATGATGATGATGATGATGATGATGATGATGATGATGATGATGATGATGATGATGATGATGATGATGATGATGATGATGATGATGATGATGATGATGATGATGATGATGATGATGATGATGATGATGATGATGATGATGATGATGATGATGATGATGATGATGATGATGATGATGATGATGATGATGATGATGATGATGATGATGATGATGATGATGATGATGATGATGATGATGATGATGATGATGATGATGATGATGATGATGATGATGATGATGATGATGATGATGATGATGATGATGATGATGATGATGATGATGATGATGATGATGATGATGATGATGATGATGATGATGATGATGATGATGATGATGATGATGATGATGATGATGATGATGATGATGATGATGATGATGATGATGATGATGATGATGATGATGATGATGATGATGATGATGATGATGATGATGATGATGATGATGATGATGATGATGATGATGATGATGATGATGATGATGATGATGATGATGATGATGATGATGATGATGATGATGATGATGATGATGATGATGATGATGATGATGATGATGATGATGATGATGATGATGATGATGATGATGATGATGATGATGATGATGATGATGATGATGATGATGATGATGATGATGATGATGATGATGATGATGATGATGATGATGATGATGATGATGATGATGATGATGATGATGATGATGATGATGATGATGATGATGATGATGATGATGATGATGATGATGATGATGATGATGATGATGATGATGATGATGATGATGATGATGATGATGATGATGATGATGATGATGATGATGATGATGATGATGATGATGATGATGATGATGATGATGATGATGATGATGATGATGATGATGATGATGATGATGATGATGATGATGATGATGATGATGATGATGATGATGATGATGATGATGATGATGATGATGATGGATTTCCAGGTTCGGCGCCAAATACTCGCATTTTATTTTTTCATCTCCAGGTTCGCTATCTCCAATATTGACACCAAGAACACCAACAGCAAAAGAGATGATGACAGCAGGGTCTCATACACAAGTCGATTTAAGATCATGTCTTCCACTCATGGACGACTGAAGACCAGATTTGGGCAAGTGAACTCACTGTTGTGTTCTGTAACATTGTGCTGTCTAGTACGTTCTCTAGTCCCTACTTCTTTCTTCTCCTTCTATCAGCGGCTAACAATATATGTGTGTTAGTCGTTAGTCGCGGTTCTAACTTCACGACAACGGGTCACTCCATAATGCTCCATTCCTGTGCCATTGAATATCACACAAAATGCTCACTACTGTCCCATGTGAAAAGTGGAACAGACAGCAGTCTCGAAATATCGAAAGCACGCACGGGCATACATGCATAAGGCCTCTGCCAGAATGCCAACACAAGAGTCCACCACTAACATTGCAATTCGTTGTCGATGGAAACAGCAGTTGCACGCATATTACTGTATAAAGCAAAACTAGCTTCTTCTACTACTTTTTCTTCTTCCTCTTTTTCTTCGTCGTTGTCTTCTTCTACTACTATTAGTTCTTCCTCTTCTTCTTTCGTTCGCTTGAAATGTGTCTTTATCTGCAATAATGTCCCCCGTGTGAATTTCACTGTCTTTTCTAGCTCACTAATGCCCGATACGAAGTGAACTTTCACTATGTATTTGTCACCAAATGCGCGTGTTAGTTCAGACTTCACGTGTCCCGTTAGATTAGGGCTTGCGGACTTTTTTCTTGAAGGACTGTCGGCTCAACTACGTACGGGCCTAGCTAGCCCTAAGCGGCGAGTCTGTAACGTTTGTTCAATGACATGAACTGGGAGTGGAGCATGGCCAGGCACGCCAATGCTGTCATCAAGCGCGAGAGAGGAGACATTACAACCAACTCCTCATGGGAATAGTGAGTAGAGATACTTTGAGATGGCTACTTCATCAGAAGTCAGGATGATTGGAAATACCCGATGTGCGGAGGATGCCTACAGAATTGTTCAAAAGTCCGAATTTAACAAAGAAACAAATCATTTCTCTGGCAATATACATTTACACTTAATATCAATGGAAGAATCATAAACAATCTTAGATATGCTGATGATACCGTGTTACTAGCAGTTACAAAACCTAGTGGAATAAGTAAACAGGCATAGTGCAGAATGTGGCTTTGATATTAACATCCTAAAAACGAAAACTGTGATAATTAGCAATGGAAAGGAAAGGTCATCCATGAATGCCATAGCAAACGGGAAGATACTAAAACAAGCAACACGTTTCTCCTATCATTTTTTTTTTTTCGCATATCCTTTACAGGACATCGCTGTCAACAGCAGCATTTTTCAGCTGTCTGTTGATTTCTTGGCAAGATTACGCTCAGTAGTTTGCCATTGCTTTCTGAGCGGCCGGCACAGTTATCCCGCAAGTCACCAGCGGGGGTCGAACCGCTCCCAGCTCTCGCCAGCTACGAGACTCTGCGTGATAAACGGGATTACGGAGAAAGTGTTGTAACCCCTCGGCCAGAAAGACCGCCTTCTCCTATCTTGGACATGTAATAACTGATTATGGTTGAAGTGAAATAGAACGCAAAAATAGAATAGGAATGGCCAAAATGCCTTCAACAGCATGAAATCGGTATTAACATCTAGAGAGATTGACAACGCATTAAAAATGAGAATTGTGAAATGTTACGCATTGTTCAACACTATTGCATGGCGCGGAAGCCTGGACATTGAACAAGCAACTAGAAAGTCGAATAGATGCCCTGGAGATGTGGATATACAGAAGAATATGACGTATTTCATGGGAAAAGAAACAATCAAATACAGAGGTTCTAGACCAGTGGTTTTCAACCCTTTTTGGTCCATGTGTTCTTTAAACAAATTCTTCTTAAAGTGTAAACTTTACCATATGTTCAGAACGTCATCCCCCCCCCCTTTCGAATTTCCTCCCTATAAATCTCCCCACCCTTACACAGTATACATAAAAATGGAAGCTAAATGTAATAACACATACTAGAACAAGCCTAGACATCTATATAAAACGTGATTTGCGGGTCTACTTCTATATCTATAAAACAGACTGTATGTGTGTGGTTGGCTATGTATTGGATGCGTTCGATAACGGTACATCCGATTGAGATGAAATTTTCTACACGTCTTCCTTTCATTCCTGTGCAACCGACTGTAATAGTAATAGTTTCTTAGTGTAAAATCGGCTACTTACTTAATAACATTTAATATTTCATTTTTCATTATATAATTTCTATATAGCAGGGGGACTTCACTCTAGAAAAGTTATTTCAAGGGGCATAACTTTTAATAACATTTCTATATACTTTATAGTCATATTGTTGGACTTACTTGCACTATTGTTAAACTCTTTCTCTATAGTTATTTACAGGCATATGAGTTATAATAAATAATGATATAATCTTTAAGGCATTTTCAAAGTTTCTATAAAAATAATGCATAATGCATAACATTGTAACCCATCTTTTTATGCTTAAAGAAGTTATCTACAGTCATGTATGTGATTAAAAACAGTTTTCATTAAAAATAATGGATGGTGTGTGGAAGGACATTCTTTTAATTTACTGTGCGCCAGGAGCTGGGCGAAACCACGCCGGGTCAGATAGATAGACAGACAGACAGACAGACAGATAGTCGGGAACGGGAGCTTATATGACTACTTATATGAATTAAATGAGATGCTCCTCACCAGGGACTGGGTGAAGTCGGGCCGGGTCAGACAGACAGACAGACAAACAAACAAGCAGACAGACAGATAGTTGGGAACGGGAGATTATATGACTACTTATATGAATTAAATGAGATGCTCCCCACCAGGGACTGGGTGAAGCCGGGCCGGGTCAGACAGACAGACAGACAGACAGATAGTCGGGAACGGGAGCTGATATGACTACTTATATGAATTAAATGAGATGCTCCCCACCAGGGTCTGGGTGAAGCCGGGCCGGGTCAGCCAGACAGACAGACAGACAAATAAGCAGACAGACAGACTGATAGATAGATAGATCCCCTCCAGGGCCTGGGCGAAGCCGGGCCGGGTCAGCTAGTATGTTATAAAACGAACTTCATTAGGGCGAGAAGTACAGAACCATAAAATATAGAGGGAAAAACAATATCAAGTAACTGGTTCTTGTATTAATGCGATCTTGAAATAATCATAATTCTCCCCCCCCCCCCCGGAAACCCTAGGAATTCCCCACCGGTTGAGAACCACTGTTCTAGACAAACTGGGAATGAAAAGAGAGTTGATGAAAGAAATGAAAAAGAGGCGAGTGAAATATTTCAGCTACGTGAAAAGACATAACACTCTTATAAAAAAAAACATACTGGAGGGCAATGTTGAGGACAAGCGAGCAAGAGGTAGACAACGATACAAGTGAGAAGATAACATCAAAAGATGGACAAACATCAGTCTGATAGAATGTATACTCAGGACGAGAGACAGAAAGTGTTGGCGATCCATTGCAGCCAACCTTCATTGTGGAGGCGGCACATGATTGATTGATACATTATATTTTAATAATAGTTATAACTCAGTATTTTAACTGATTAAGTGACATGGGCAGATTAATAGCCTTGAGGGACTTCCTGTATCTGCCCGTATATACAGGAGTTTCCCCTAAACTGTCATCATAAACACCTTACGGTGTATGGCGGGGGGGGGGGGTGTCTTTGAACCTGAGGAATTAAGGCCGCCTGGCTAGTGCAGTCGCCACGAACTGTGCAGGTTAGGGGTTTTCTTTTTGCCCCCGACAGAAAAAAATCCCACACCTTACCAAAGATTCAAACCCGGGTCTCCTGAAGGAAAATCCGGCGTTCTAGCCACTATGCCAGCCGCTCCACAACCCCCATTAAGTTGAAATATAATACAACATATCTGTTACCATGGTGAAGTTTGCGGCGAAGGAGTAAACGAACGCAACTCATAATTCAGCATACCGCGTTCAAAAAACAGCTGCGGGCGATTTGGCACAGACCGCCTTGTGTTTGTTTTCATATAGTGGTATGAGTACCCGTCGTTAACTTGCCAAGCAACCACAAACAGTCAAAAAGAAAATGTTGGGGCTGACTGTGACGTCCTGTAAAGGATCTGCAACTAAGTTTTCACTGCTACCATATTAATGACCTATAAATTGCAACTATGACACATCCCTACTTCCCATTATTCGCCATCTTTGTTTAGTCCAAACCTACTTTTTGTTTTCCACTGATTATGTTCATAACAGTTAGTCTTGTGTGTGATAATCACAATTTCAGGGTACGTGGTAAAACTGAAATGGGTGTGACAAATTCAGCAGTTTCCAAAGATGAAAAGCTACAACCAGAGAAGGACAAGGACACGACGCGGCAAACACCGACCATCTCTGTCCGGAGGTCTTCCAGAAGTGGCCACTCCCTTTTCAGCGTGGCCAATGAATGGCGTTCTCGTAGGGTCACATTGTACCGCAATGGTGACCGCTTTTTCAAAGGCATGCTGTACGTAGTGTCCAGTGAACGATTTCGGACGTTTGAGAGTCTACTGACCGCTTTGACGGCGTCAGCCGTATGTGACAAACGGTTAATGCCGAACGGCGTGCGCTATATCTTTTCTTTGGACGGAACTCGACGCATACAGAGCGTGGAGGAGCTCAAAGATGGGGAGAGTTATATATGTGCTTCTGCTGATTCGTTCCGGGCCGTTGATTACAGCAAAATCGAAGATGTCTCCTGGAACTCTCGTATATTCATACACCGCGAGCCGAACCGTGGTTTACTTAAGGTACGTTACCATATTCTTTTTTTTTTTAAGTTGCATATCCTTTACAGGACATTACAGTCAACACCAGCATTTTACCGCCGTTGTTGATGTCTTAGCAACCCGCGTCACCCTTTTTCACACACACTTTTTTTCATTCATTGACTATGCATAATTAGACAGCTGGTGGGCAATCTGAAAGTAAAAGATTCGAACCTGTTGAAATGTTTCGCCTTTTCCGCTAATCACTAGAACATTGTCGTGGATCAGCTCTGTGTTCTTGTCTCGACCATGCTATGTGGTCAAATCATCTAGATATTTACTTCTCTGTCTTCCCTTTGTTCTTTTCCCCTCAATCTGTCCAACTGTCACCAAGGTCTCTGTCTTATTTCTTCTCATAACGTGCCAAAAAATTGTTGACAGTTTATGTCTAAGTTTTCCTATCAGCTTACGGTTATCATTTGCTTCTTGTAGAACTTGCTCATTGTTTTTTTCTGTCTGTCAATGGTACTCTTTGCATTTTTCTCAAAAACTACACTTCTACTGAAATTAGGTTTTTCAGCTTGTCTGCTCATTGTTAACTTTTCACATCCATACATAAGTGCCGGTTCTATGTAGCGCTTCAACATTCTTTTTCCTCTTTGCATTTGCCTTCTTTGTATTGGTCAGTACGCTTTCGAACTTGCAAAAAAGGCTACTGTTGCCATTTCGATATTGGCATATTGAGGTACACATGTGTCCATCTATCCTCAGAATAACAAGGTGGTAGAACGCATACCCATTTGGATTGACAGGGTAATAACCAAGGATTCTGGTAAACTGGCAAAGACTGCGCACCACAGATCTCCTACGTCATGGATTGGACACATTTAGGAAACCGGACACGTGACTGATAGAGACAATGCGTTTCATATGTTGTTTAACACTCAAAATGGTCGCATGTTAAACCTGGCAGAGGCAATTACCATTAATTTACAGGAACCAACTTTGTACAACAAAACAGACATGATAGTCGGCTTAAAATTACCGTGGTAGACCATTCAAATTACTGTGTGAATATGTGTGTTGTGTATTTCAACTTCAAGGATATCTAATTACTTAGTGCATTAAGTACCTGACGGGATGCAGCGAAATATGCCAGAAAAAAAAATCGTGCGTTCCATGGTGTGTGTCTTCGTTATTATAATATCCTCTGTTATATGTTATTCTTCTTATCGTTTTAGGGGCTTTCCTCTTGTTTTCGTTTTTCCCGTTCCATCGTTCTACATTTTCATTTGGTGGACTAATTTTCACTGAATTCTTTATTGTTGTATTTACAGGATTCATTTCTTGTGATTGTGATAGTATTTCAGTTTCCCAGCTAAGTATTTTTATATCTTTTCTATGCAGCAGGTCAGGGCAAACAGACAGACAGGCAATGCTTATGTATACATATACAAGCGCGCGCACGCACGTAGGCACACACACACACACACACACACACACACACACACACTCACGCACGCACATTCCCCCGTGTATACATAACAATGTGTGGTAACCTTTTCTGTTTGGAAGTTAATACGTTGGGTTTTTATGAAATGGTATGGGTGCCGGTCGTTCATAAAGCAATAGTAAACTATTGAACGTAAACTTGCTAAGAGATAACAAAGAGTCCAAAAATGCTTAACTTCCCAAGACATTCCCTTGTACCCATTTTAAGCTGGGTCGGCCTGGGGGTCAAGGTCAATTTTCTTTAAATTCCGCCCCGATGGGAGATTCGACCACCAGACCATCGGGCCGGCGAGCAAGCGTTCCAATGGCAGCGCTACCGCCGTTAATCGCGAATTTATTCTACAGAAAACACAGAACAGGACAGCGGGAAATACCAGCTCGCAGAACTCAGAGAAAGTCTCCACGTCTGCTTCACAAGGTCAGTCAAGGACAGCATGTGTGCGAGACCAGAGGACATGTCGGTCACAGTCCGACAAGGTGAGCATATGTCGGTACACATACAGGTAGAGAGAGAAGGAGAGGGGGAGCGTGAGAGAGGGTGGTAGAGAGAGTTTGTGAGAGAGGGGAAAGGAGGGAGAGAGTGTGAGAGAGAGGAAGAGAGCGTGAGAGAGGGAGGGAGAGCGAGAGAGAGAGGAGAAAGGAGCGAGAGAGGGGAGAAAAGAGGGACTGGGTGTGAGAGAGAGGAAGAGGGCGTGAGAAAGGGAGGGAGAGTTTGTTAGGGGAAAAGAGGGAGAGAGCGTGAGAGAGAGGAAGGAGGGCGAGAGTGAGAGAAAGGGAAGGAGAGAGAGAGTTCGTGAGAGTGGGGAAATGGGGAAAAGAGTGTGAGAGAGAGGAAAAGAACGTGAGAACTGGAAAAGTAGGGAGAGAATGTGAGAGAGAGGAAGAGTGAGAGAGAGAGAGGAGAAGCGAGCAAAAGAGAGGGGAAAGGAGGGAGAGAGCAGGAGAGAGCTTGAGAGAGAGGAAGATAGCGTGAGAGAGGATGGGACAGAGAGAGAGTTTGTGAGAGAGGGGAAAGGAGGGATAGAGTGTGGGAGAATGGAACAGAGCGTGAGAGAGGGAAAGCATGACAGAGGGAGGGAGAGAGCGTGAGAAGGTAGAAAAATAGGGAAGGAGAGAGCGTTTGAGAGAGAAGGGGAGGGAGTGAGAGAGAGAGAGAGAGAGAGAGAGAGAGAGAGATTATGCTAGCTAGACAGACAGACTAAAGAGTTGGACAAGCAGAGAGGAATCAACAGAGGAGGATGCAGAGGGGAATAGGAGAGATAGAATATGACGATGCTAGAGCGAACGAGTGAACAAACATTATTTCCAAAGGGCTAAGAATCGGGTAAACAGACAGACAGGTAGCTAGACAGAGAGACAGACAGAGAGACAGACAGGTAGATAGATACATAGATAGACAGACAAACAGATAGAGAGACAGACAGGCTAAACGAACAAACTTTATTTTCAAGGGGTTACAAATTGGGCACACAGGCCTGTCTTACATTCGGCCCTTCCAATCACTCATCTTTCCTACATCAATTATCTATTGCGCATGTTACATTCACATAGGGAAAAAAATGACAATATTGTGGAATGAAAGTTGTGAACATAAACAAGTATACGGGTACTCCATCTTGCGCAAGGGTGTCCCGTGGGTAATGATTAGCACCACCACTGTAACCCCCATGTGCAGGTTTTAAGAGGCGATTAAAGAAGTTTGGCGTAGGGCTGGCTACTTCATACTGTAAATCAAATCAGCAGCATCCAAGCAACCACAAACTGATCCACAAATGGCTTGGATTGCCTAGTTGTAGGCCAAAACTTGAGTAGGAGTATTAAGGGAAGGAGAAGAGGAATGAAGAAGAAGGACAAGAAGAAGAAGAGGAAAGAAGAGGAAGAGAGAAGAGGAATAAGAAGAACAATAAGAAGAAGAGGAAAGAAGTAGAAGGGAAAAGAAGAGGAAAGAAGAAAAAGGAAGAAGTAGAAGGAAGAAGAGAACGGTAGAAGAGGAATGAGTAGAAGAAGAAGAAGAAGAAGAAGAAGAAGAAGAAGAAGAAGAAGAAGAAGAAGAAGAAGAAGAAGAAGAAGAAGAAGAAGAAGAAGAAGACGAAGAAGACGAAGAAGAGGAAAGAAGGAGAAGGAATAAGAGAAATCAGAAGAAGACGTGCAGAAGAAGAAGTAATGATGAGGAGGAAGAAGAGGAAGTAAATAATAACAGTGATCCCCAATAAGACCCAACCAAACCCGAAGAGCATATAGAAGAAAATATAATCAGTCCTGTTTAGGACTAAATCGACAGAGAGCAAGGAAGCACAGACTATCAAAATTCAAATCAATGTTTTCTCGTAGCGAATTTGAAAAACGAAGACTGAATACTTTCGTTTATGTTGTGTGATTTCTGCAGTATGTACCGGGCGAGATGCAGCGAAATATGGCAGGCAATAAACGTGCAATCTATTGTTTGTGCCTTCGTTATTCAAATATAAAAATTCACACACAAAAATTACTCAATTTCAAACGACGCTTCAGAAATACGTTGAACACAGCAGAAATTTAATTTTTGTTTTCGTAAATACTAAGCTGACTGAAGGAGCAAATGAAGACAACGACATGGCCACAGCTCTTTATAGATTATTTATTCTAAAGACTAGAAGTATCTTCCACACAGAGTGATTCCAGCGCTACTGAGAGGAAGATCCAGGAAGAGTTCCAAAGGACGTTTGTCAGCCCTCGCCTGATCACGCTGATCAGGAACGGCAGGAGGCCCAGAAAGGTCTTCAGGCTGCTGCTGAACAAGAAGACGGCCCAGTCTTTGGAACAGGTCAGTAGGGAAAGCTTAATGCCTTCATCATTGGCGGTTAGATGTAATCAGCTCTCAGCAGCATCGTTCTTATGGTGCACTTATCATGATCATCAAGTGCTATGCCAGCTGGCGTAAGCGTTCATGTCTCTCCACATATATCGGCCGGTCTTTGGTGTTGTGGATCAACTCTGCTGCCGATATTCCTCCATACCACCGTCTCAATCCATCCAGCATCATTTCTCTTGGTCTGCCTCTGCCCCTCTTTCTCTCGATCTTTCCAGTTGTCACGATGTTCTCCAATGCTTCTCTTCTCATCACATGACCAAAGAATTTTGTGTCTTTCTTATTGCTAAATATAATGTTCTGATGTCATTAACCTCTTTCAGGCAATCGTCGTTAGATGCACTTATACTACTTTGTATAGACAAATCCACTTTTAGCGAGTGATATCATCAGTATCCACCGACCGCTTTTACTTCCCAAGTCATAACAAGTGCCAATTTTAGGCTTGGTCGACCTGAAAACCCAAGTAAAGTTTTAAATTCTGCCTCGATGCTGATTCGAACTCATGATAACCAGGCCGGGCCGATAGGCGAACGTCCAGTCGCTATGCTTTTTCGGCTCCTTTATGTAGTCGATATACCTTAATTGTTTATCCTTCATCTAGTACCTTCTCCCCCGGGAAGGTTAACCCGGTCAACAAATGCCCGCAGAAGTCGGATGTGTCGGCCTAACGGAGCAAGAACGCAGCTCTGCTGTAAACAGGCAAAAGAAAAAACTATCCGGATGAACGCAGAAGAAGAACCTGCTCTTTGGTTTTTCTGTCTTTCCGTGGTATTCTTTGTATTTTCCCCAGAAACCACATCTCAACTGCCATTAGATGTTACTCAGCTTGTCTGCTATTCGTCTATATTTCCATATAGGTTCTAAGTAGCTGAGAAACATATTCAGGCAGTGGAAATGTGGTTTTTGGGGAATTTGAGTCAAGAACCGACGTCACAGTACTCGCGACATTCATATATACGCTCCGTCCTCATCTTCGACAACCAGCGAAGGGTACCAATACTAAAAGTACCAGTTGCAACCTGATTATGTATCCGTCTGGCCACACCTCGGAGAACTGTGTGTCGGCCAGCTCTGGTCACTCCTAGCCGCATCATTCTCTCCAGGCATTGCTGGTGTACCTGTTCTTCCACACTATATACATGATCCTAAATGGCCCCGATTACGTTTGCCAATCTGCCCGCCTGCTCGTTTCCCAACATACCAACATGTCCTGGGTAAAATGCAAAGAATACCTCGGACAGGCAGAAATACGAATGAATCAGTTCCGTAAGAAACAAATGAAAACCGTAAATTTATTAGAGTAGTCAGACGTAGACAGTCAAGATTTGTTGGGCACGTTATAAGGACACATAAACTTGATAACTTAGCGAAAACTCTAACATTTTACAAGCAACGAGCGAGGTGAAGGAAAACAGATAAATACCTTAGTTTAGTTTAGTTTAGTTTAGTCGATGGATCAACATCACGGCACACGGGTGCAACCCATAAGTGCTCCGTTCTCCTCCTAACTCAAATCTGAGTCTGGAGAAACTCAGCTCATGCACGAACTCCGTAGCACTGGCGAGGATACTTTGGGTAGATTTTTAACTCGAAATTTTGCCCAGGCAGGCGTTAGGCTATTATTTTCGATTTCCAACTGCCAAGGGATTTTTTACGTGCGCAACATTACACACGGGCGTCCGATCTCACTACCCAGAGACCAGGGGAAATTATATTATTAGAAGTCCACGTGAAAAAAGTCCCGGTCCTCACCGGCACTTGAACACGGGAACTCTAGCACTCGAAGCGGACACCATATTTCGAGACCACGCAGCCCCCTAAGATAAATACCTAGATGGCTTGGGCACATGGCACAATCGAGACGAGAACACAGCCTGATCAACGACTCTGGTGATCATGTAAGAAGGCGAACCATGACCTCCCAAGCTACATGATACCTCCATGATAATGACGGTCTCAAGGAATAATGTATCCGATCAAAAGTTGGCAAATATAATAGCTTAAATTTAATGAGAGAGAGAGAGAGAGAGAGAGAGAGAGAGAGAGAGAGAGAGAGAGAGAGAGAGAGAGATGGCATGAGTACGATCGGACGGGGGTTCGATGCCTGCTCTCCACATTCGCTATGGGAGAGAAAGACTGGCCACCTATTCCTCCGTGCATTCGGGCCTACAAAGGGTGAGAGTCCTATAGTGCGTTTACAAATGTATGCCCCTGTATAAAAATCCATACCACCGCAAACAACAGGGGGAAATGATGAGATTTAGTACGTAGCTTTATCATTATGTACACCATACACACAAAAAATGTGTTACGGAGATTGTACCGAAGATCTCAATGTTTGGTTATATGCGGTATATAATTAACGGGTCAGAGATTAACTGCATAATATGAAATGTATTACATCTTCACATGAAAATATCAGTGTTCAGTTATGAATATTATCCGTGGTGCACGGGAATTTCCTTAGGAGAAGCACGTCACATAATGGAACCGAAATGTTCAGAGGTGCCTTGAGTCGCTCGCTACTCGAATTGAGTGCATTACGTGAATTCAATACATTTTGCCAAAACATCAAATAAATTTCGCCGCTTTCCATGATTTCAGTAGCCAATGTACCCATCGAAGACATATTCCTTGGGTGGGAGTAAATATAGACCGCAGGAAAACTTCATATCCATGCAACAGATACTTTTTTTTTAAAGAACGTGGATGAGGGCAAACATTTGTAAATACATTATAACACTTCAATATCCACAGCAGGCTCCTCCCGCGGGACTTGTTTTTGGACCAGCCATTGCTCTGCCCCGTCTTCCTCGAGTTATACAGGTCTGGGGCGAAGGGTGTTTGAGTACTAAATGGCAGAGAAAGAGTTAATCATAACCACTAACTATTATGTAAGATAAAATGGATAAACATGGCCATCATTCTTCTTCCAGGTTATGTCAGACATTACTGAAATCATCAGCTTCGACTGCGGGCAAGCCAAGAAAGTGTACGCAATGTCAGGTCAGCAGGTCAGTGGGATGTCTATGCACTTGAACTCTAGAAATCTCCCTTTTGTGTAGTTCAGCAACATGCGTTTAATAATAGAGAAATATAGAGAATTTAATGAAAACCTATTATCGTGTTTTGTGGATTATCCATAGGCATTTGACTGTGTACACAATAAGAAACTTTAGGACATCATGAGGAAAATTGACTTTCCGTCACATGTAGTACAACTAATAAAACTGATCTACCTAGTCCGCCAGGGTTGTATGCTGTCTCCTTAATTGTTTAACCTGTGTGACGAAAATATAATGAGAAATGTCAGAGATTATATAACCAAGGCGCATTTAGCGTTCGTTGTGTCGGATGGCTGTGTGAGGTACACCCCAACGGGAACTTCCCAGCCGACGCAAGTTAGCGAGGCAAGCGTTTCGAGGATGTGACCGCAGCGCGAAGCTGGAGTCGCGGTTTGAGCGTGTGAAAGAGCAATTTTATACAAACGTTCGACAAGGTCTAGATAAGCTCTCTCTCTCTCTCTCTCTCTCTCTCTCTCTCTCTCTCTCTCTCTCTCTCTCTCTCTCTCTCTCTCTCTCTCTCTCTCTCTCTCTGAGTAGTGGGCCTGCAGTCAGTAAGCTGGATTATGTGGTAACATTTCTTTCAACACACAGTGGGAGGAGCTCGAGGCGGCACTTGAAACCAGTGAATTTGTTTGCATCAACAGTGGCTGTGTCACCAGGTCAGCAAGTCGTCCAGGTGACGAGAACAATCTTATTGACCCGACGCTGGTGTCTCCGTCACTCACTACAGTGTGTAGATGGGGAGTCCTAGGGCACCATGGCAGCGGCCACCACACTTGTAGCATATTGATGGAGAACAGCAGAACCAGGCAGCACAAGTCAATGGTCAAGACCTTCAATTATGATAGTTCAGGGCAAGATGTGAGTAAAATAAGGCGTGACAAGCGCAGGAATCATCATGGCATGAAGAAGAAAAAAGCTGGGAATAGCCACCTTGGTGGAATTTTGAGGTGGAGAAGGCCTTGGTGGATAAGCGTGGTGTTGAAAGGAATTGGCAAAACGCCAAGAAGAACAGAGTTGCCCATCCTAGTGTTATTGTGCACTTGGAAAGAGAGATGGACACCAAAGTTAGCTATTTAAAAAAACAGGTTAAAGTGGTTAAAAGTGAAAAATGGGCAGAATTGTGTCAAAGCATAAGCACAGACAAGTTACTGAAATTGTTCTGGCGACAACATAAAAGTGTGAATGGGGTAGTCAAGCATAAGAGTGTTCCTGACTTCCAAAGTGCTGTCCTTATCTGGCAGAGGTCGGACGAGACTAAGGGCAAAGCCTTGTTCTAACGCTATCTAGAGCAGAGCAACAAGACAGACATGAGAGACCGAAATGTTTCCAAAGCGGTTACCTCAGATAGGTGTAAGGCCGAGACAATTTCAGTTGAAGACACAGTGATAGTGAAAGAGATCAGGGCTGTGCTTCGACGAACAAGAAACATTGCATCAGGGTCAGATGGTATAAGGTATGACGACATCAGTATATGTACCAACAACGAGTTAGAGGAACTAGCAGTTATGTACAACGACAGCATAGCGAGTTCTAGCATCAAGGAGGGTGGTTACACAGCTGTCTGATTCCTTTGTAAAACCCTGGCAAAGACCACACAAAAATTCACGGATACCGGGTAATAACCATGCAAAACACAATAGGCAAGCTGCTGGAGAAGTTAATTGCCAGAAAAATATCAAGCCAGCTAAAGAGGCAAGGTTGTTTCCCACCTAATCTTAGAGGGCACCGCCCAAAGAGAGAAACCTTGACCAACACAGCAGTTTTTGCCCGTGATGTCTATGAAGGTTTCCACTCAGGCTTTGAAACATGCGCTGCGGCGATTGATCTTGAGGATGCGCACAATAGAGTACCGTTGGATTTATTTAATGTTTCAGCTTCTTAAACTCAAGATAAGTCCATTCCTCCTTAGTTGGATCGCTGCAGCCCTCTTCTAACGGAAAGTAGTTTTTAGATGTGGCAGTTGGACTTCTGAACCAACAACAATATATCCGGGCCTGCCACAGGAATCACCATTATCTCCGGTGCTTTTCAACGCCTACACTGTGAGAATTACCAGCGAGCAAATCACAGGACCGGGGAGGACATTGTCATATGCCGACGATGTGTTAGTGTATCGTCAGGGTAAGGATAGAGACAGGGTTGCCATGAAACTACAAACACAACTAAACTTGGTTTGTGGAATTTGGGTCAATGGCCAACCCAAATAAGGCAGCAGTGACATGGTTCTCTTTGAATAACCATATAGTCAACACTCCAACACCAACTGTAAATCTGTGCCCAGAGACTGTGGAAAGAACGCAGGCTATGAATTACCTTGGGATACGATTTGATCGAAGCCTTGCTTATAATGAGCACATAGACCAGGTGATAACAAAGGCCAAGCGGGGTTTGGCTGCGATGCGGGTGATGGCGGCAGCAAACTGTGAGCAGCGCCATCTATGTCTTCTATACGAGGGTCTGGTCATGTCTGTTTTTGAGTAGGCGATGGCGATCCTGACTCTCAGCTGTAAGTGGATGGAAAGGATACAGAACCAAACTATGAGTATTATTCTTGGATGCACAAGAGATATAGCATACAGGACGATGCGCTATCTTCTTGATTTTCCAAACATTGGAGACGGAATACAAATTTGCAGAGCACGTGCCTACCTCAGAGTCAATGCAAACACGCAACATCCACTGCATAGTGAAATTAAGAAGGTAACGGGCACCAGATTAAAAAGAGGAAAGTCGCGGATGGGTCAAGCCGAAGACATTATTCAAAAGGTGTGTTCATTTGAGGCCGTAGAACCTAGCTAGGGGTGGGTACAAGTGCCAACATATTTCTGTACGTCCTTTTCAGTTTGCAGCCAACTAGATAGAAAATGCAGACAAGAAAATCCGACTGCTGTGGAGGCGGATTTACAAGCGTTCATCTTCGAGAATTCGTTAGACGGTGACGCGGTAATCTACATAGATGGATCTGTCGTTCGACGAGTGAGAAGTTCATGGGCCTTTACGGCTCAGATCGGAGACAGAATTGGGAAGGAAGAGTCTGGTGCTTTTGCTTTAACCACAAGTAGCCTGACTATGGAAATCATGGCAGTAAGTAAAGCAACAACATGGCTCGAGAAACACAGACATTCACTAGGGCATGTTTCCTTAGCGACGCAATGCTCATGCTGAAGAAGATAGAGATGGGGTGGATCCGAAGAGAGTGGTTGCTGTCTCTGGAGCGGTCTCGACTGGCAAAGATTAGTTTCATTTTCGTGCCAGGACATGCGGGTATACAACGAAATGAGCGGGCTGACAAGCTCGCAAGTAAGGCTACTGTGGAAGGCGGACGCGCATTGGACCGAGCTGACATTCTGAATGCCTTAGGAGAAGTAAGTCGTTCGCAAGAACCAAGTGGTGACTGTGAATCTACAACCATGGTCAAGTTGCGAGAACAGCAAATTAAAAGAGGTGTGGCCAAACAAGAACACTACGCAGGAAGTCAAAGAAGATTAATAAACCAACACAGAACTGGTGCCGTTAGCCGCTACACGCTACGGGATTTACTGAGGAAGGGATCCGAGCACTTATGGACTGAATGATTAGATGTGCAATGAGGATGATCTGCCGATTAACTAACTAACTAACTAACTAAGATGGCATAGCTTTTCGGTCAGTCCTGCCTGGCATAGCTTGAAAGCTCGTCGATAGGCGTCCAGTGGTTTTGCATGTATCACCGGGTACCGAGGGAGTGCGATGAGCGATTGCAACTCTTGGCCTGCGTGTGCGTGAATAGTCCATCTGTGCATGTCTAAGTTCACACTGTCTCACGGTTAAATCGCGAATGGCTCAGTAAATCAGTCGAGTTTCCTTAGATGACACGATCCTACTTGGATAACTGAGGCAATTTTAGAGCTAATACATGCTTACTAAGCTTCGACCCTCGCGGAAAGAGCACTTGTACTGGTTCAAACCTAATCGTCGTTGCCCTTCGTGGGGCGCGACGTTCCCACTAGTGATTCTGGATAACTTTGTGCTGATCACATGGCCTTACGTGCCGGCGGCGCATCTTTAAAATGTCAGCCCTATCGAATGTTGATGGTACGTGACATGCCTACCATGTTTGTAACGGGGACTCAAGAGTTCGATTCTGGAGAGGGCGCATTAGAAACCGCTACCACATCCAAGGAAGGCAGCAGGCGCACAACTTACCAACCCCCGGCACGGGTAGGTAGTGACGAAAAGTAACAATACGGGACTCTATCGAGACCCCGTGATTGGAATGAGTACACTTTAAACCCTTTAATGAGGATCTATTGGAGGACAAATGTGGTGCCAGTAGCCACGGTTATTCCAGCTCCAATAGCGTATATTAAAGTCGTTGCAGTTAACAAGCTCTATTTGGATCTCAGGTGCAGGCGGGCTGTCTGCCTCGAGCCGGTTCACTGTCCCTTGTTCCTGCCCTACTGTCTGCCGGCTCTCTCCTGTGGGCGCTCTTCGCTGAGCGTCCCGGGTGGCCGGCACATTTACGTTTAAAAAATTAGAGTGTTCAAAGCAGGCCTCGGCTGCCTGAATAATGGTGCGTGGAATAATGGAAAAGAAGCTCGGTTCTTCTTCTGCGTTCATCCGGAGTCTTTTTTTTTTTTTGCGTTGTGCCTGTTTAAAGCGGAGCTGCGATACTGCGTCTTTAGGCACCTACGTCTGCGGGCGTTTATTGACCGGGTTAACCTTCCCGGGAATTCGGACTTTCCACGTAATGGATTTGCTATCCAAGCAATATTCCATTTCGTGCCACTGGGACACTTTTTCCACCGTTGATGACGCCCACATAATGGGCTTTTGATACGGACTTTTCATATAATGGATTTGCTAGCCAAGCAATATTCCATTTCGTGCAACTGGGACGCTTTTGCCACCTACCTATATGTGGCATGAATTGTTGCAGGCTAAAATCTTCTTCATGCACCTTTAGATGTCAACCTGAATATAATTAAAGCAAGCTGCAGTCAACTTGAGCTTGTTGATATCTCCATAGAGCTTGTCCTCAAATGAAGCAGGTGTGGGCCAAAATATCTTTCTCTGTTCTACATATATTGGGCACTCCCGCATCAAATGTCTAACTGTCATTTTACCAGTTCCACAATTACATTCATGCGTATCTCCTATCTTTAGTTTATTGAACAAGCGGTATTTCGGCCTGTTATATCATGTGCGGTGTCTGAAGATTGCTACTTGTTCACTTCGGTCGAGTTTGTAATATGCATCATTTTTCTGGTAGCCTGGATGCTCTGATTCCCATTTGGTTCTATAAATGCTTTTTATAAATCTATTTGCCTCATTATAGGTTATGTCTATGCCAGGCTGAGGTAGTCGTCCGCCCTCTTTTGCTAATCTGTCAGCGTCTTCATTTCCAGGTATACTGCATTTTGATGGGTTCCACTGTATCACAACATTTTTGGATTTGTGACATAGACCATGGAGTGCTGCTCTTAGGTCAGCTAGTTCTGTGCTGTTATTGCTCTTCAGTATTGAGACAGCTGACTTTGCATCTGTGAAGATAGCTATTTGTTTCTCTTTATTTTCTTCCACCAAAAGCATTTCTGCTGCAGCTTTCAAAGTCTCTGCATCTGCTTTGAAGTTACTTGAAAATGTTCCAGTTCCAACTGACTGTTTTTTTTTTTCACTCCATTTTTTAAATTTAGAAGAATTCCCCCTTCTCCATTTTCTATTGAATTTTTGGCTGATCCATCTGTATATGCATGGGTCCAATTGCTTCTTGAGTAATGTTCTTTTATGTAGTTTAGGGTTATTTTTCTTCTTTCTGTTTCATTCTGAGTGTTATTTTCCTCAATATCAGGAATGCTTTCCATCATCTCAGACAGTTGCTGCTGTCTCCAAGCTGGGAACATGTGTGCACTGTAAATGAGTTTGACTGTTGATATGTTAAGTATAGGATCTGCCCTCATCTTTCGTTTTGCAGTTTCTACACAGTTGCTACGCTTGTCTTCCCTTTCCAAAACCATTAATCCTGTTATTCATAGGGTGGTCTGCCAATCTTCTAAATTTTTCTGCTTGTTGATGGGCTCTACTATCTCCTCTATTGTGCATTGGTTGTAAACAAGTGATCTTTTCTAGTTCATTAATAGGCATTGTCTTCAGACTTCCAGTTATGATCCGCATTCCTTGATTTTGGACTTTACTTGTTTTGTTAAAGTTTGACTTAGCTGCTGTTGCCCAAGCTGCAATGCCATATTCCAGTACTGGCCTCACCCGTCCAGTATATAACTTTTTGAGAACTTTCTCATCTGCTCGACACGTTTTACCAGCAAGCTTTTTCATGATTGCCATTCTTTGCCTTGCTCTTGTTCGACTTTTCTCAACCTGTGTCTTCCATGTCAGGCGACGATCAAAGGTGACCCCGAGATAGTTTGGATTTTCTTCATGGCGCAATATTTTTCCATTCAATACCAGCTTAGGGTGCTGAGTTTTATTTGAGAGGGAGAACACTGTACATGTTGTTTTCTCCTCACTTATCTTCACTAGCCATGATTTTGACCAGTCCTCTAGCGCTAATAAGGCTTGCTGTATTCTGCTGTTAGCTGTACTAATATATTCTTCGTTGCGGCCATTAGCCTTCATCAGCAAACAAACACATTCACAAAACACAACATATAGTCAAGGAGATCTCCTGTAACTACATTAAAACATGCCGACAGGACGAGAAGAATAAAAAGATGAAAAAAATTAAAACAACGAAGAGACAGTGAAAATTGGAAAAAAATGTTCATACTTACCTCAGAATTCCGAGCTGTGTATAGCCTATAGCCTATAGGTGAAGCGAAATGGAATATACCTTGGCTAGCAAATCCATATACAGCCCGAATCACTTGCAAGATGCCACTACATGCTTGGTCCAGACACTTGTTCTACGGCTCTCAGCTGAGGGATATGGCTGAACGCCTCTAAGTCAATATTCGCCGGATGTGAGGGCCTAGCCGTTACTCACCCTCTGCTGCAAGGAGGTGAGATGCTGAGTCGGCAGCATCTGCAGCCTACCTCGTGAGCGTTACCAAAGGTGGAAAAAGCGTTCTAGTGGCACGCAATGGAATATTGCTCGGCTAGCAAATCTATTATGAGGAAAGTCCGTATCTAAAGCTCATTGAGTGAGTGTTATCAAAGGTGGAAAAACGTCTCATTGGCACGAAATGGAATATTGCTTGGCTAGCGAATCCATTAAGTGGAAGTCCGAAGCGAAAGCTTGCTGTGCGGCTGTCATCTGCATACAGGTTCCTCCTAGTCTTCGGAGGAGCAGCCTGTGGTGAACGGGAGACCCAATATACGGAAGTGAGGCTAAACAGCCATGTGCAAGTCGTGACTACTCGTTGGATAGCCCAGTACGAGAAAAAACGGGTAGACATACCGTGGTCAGTGTCAAAGACTAGAATAGATAGGAGGGAAGACCACCCTGAATGAGTGGTCTACCTCAAGTAGATTAGAGATAACCCAGTGCCCCAACATGAGGGCAGGGTAGGTGTAGGGAGTAGATAGGGAGGGGAACTGTCAAACAGTTCTCTCATGAGACACGGAAGTGTCAACCAGAGAGTAAGCACTCTGGTCACGGTATAATCACGCCAACGTGATAGACACCAAGAACTAGAATAGAACTCAAGAGTAGGCTACTACTCTAAGCGTGTTGAATGATGTAGCACGCAAAAGCCGAAGTGCGCACAAGGTCCTTCCGCGTACTGTGTAATCAGCACGCGGAGGATTGGCAGACGGGGGACAGACTTCATAGGGAACACATCGCTTAGAGTCGATGCGTATTTCTTTAGATGAGTAGATAGATTTAGCAGTAGGGCTAGGGACGACTAGTGATAGGAAGTTCTGTGTATTCATGTGTGGTTCGTTAGAGACAGTTTTGTGCATTGATGTAATGTAAGAGCCAGTGGCAATAAAAATGTGTAATCAATTCCTCTCGTACGACTGACAAGTCTTTTTGTGTGGTGCGAGAGAAGTTTATCCCATAATGCCTGTAGCATCGCTTGATGACAGGCTAGGATAAAAGTGGTGTCAGAAGTGTGGCTTGGACAATTGTTCAAGCTAGAACACTCACCCACGGCTCCAAAATAGTATTACTGTCAGTTAATCACAGGGTTTAATTTGTGTTAGTGTAAAATAGCGTGTGCAGACTAGAACAAGACGCGAGCTGTGCCCATCGTGACCGATTAACGTTTATTTATGTTTATTAAAATGTTTTGTGCTTTATGAACACGTTTTCTTCTGATTTGTAAGTATTATTATTATAGTTTTGTATCATTTATTTCAACAATTATTTGTTCATTATGTGTATTTACGAAACATGATTCACGGCGGAGCGATACACAAAATAATGAGCCGGCGACAATATCGATTTTTCAATCTAAAAATAGCGCTGCGCCTGTGACGTATCGCGGTTGACAAACAGCTGTCCTACGCCATTTGCAATCAGCGACAGATTGTTTACAAATCGCCAAGCGGCTGCTCGCCTGAATCTTTGAACTATATTAAATATTATTTGTTTATACAAGCTATTTATTGAATATATTTATTAATTTGAACATTATTATTCCCTTTATATTTATTTTAAAGCATTTATTTATTTATTTGTGGACATATTCTATTTTCTACCGTCACGATGGCACTACTTTCTTTATGCAAATAGGTTTCGGTCTGCACAGCACTTTCATAAATTAAACAGCAATAGTTAGGGAACGCAGAAGACATTAGAACGAAGACAGGACAGTGACATTTATTATTAAATATACCACATTGTGTTGTCCGGGGGCATGTAATTGTAAATGTCAAACAAATGTCTAAAGTAATATGTCGTTTACAAATGTTTAATTATTGATGCTCTTGTAAACCAGGTATAACAAGAGCTGTTTAGAGAAGTAACGTGAGGTGTATGTCGAGGTGCCAAACGATTGTACCTGAGGTGCCAAACGATTGTACCTGATTGTTCTGGATTGTTAAGATGAGTATACCCAAATTATTTTGAATGCAATATAATTAATAATGCATCTCTTTTTCAGAGTGTAATCTAATAATATTTTGTGTACACAGGCATTTAAAAACTTAACAAGTCTAAGATACCTGAGTAAATATTTGAGTGCCTAGCAACTCTAGCTATTTATCCAACAACATGTCAACATTAGCTGATTACATACAAGCAGGCAAGGAATTAGGATACATGGGAAAGGAATTAGAGCAATATGCTGATCAAAAATTTAGGGAAGCAAAAGATGATGATAGAGATGAACGTGCACGAGAGAGACAACACCAGAAGGAGATTGAAGAAACTAAACAGAAACAGTTAGAACAAGCGAGACAACACCAAAAAGAGATGGCACAATTAGCTGAAATAACTAAACAGAAACAGTTAGAACAAGATAAGGAGATTAAACAAAAAGAATTAGAGTTAAAGCAAAAACAATTAGACCAGGAGAGAGAGTTAAAGCAAAGAGAAATAGATGAAATGGCAAGAGTAAAAGAAAAACAAATACAAATTGAATCAGAGACACAGTTAAAGATGAAAGGTATGGAAGTAGATTCCCACTTAGAGATCTCCGCTACAAAACTAAAGAGTCAGCAAGAAGAGAATAAACTTAATAAATACAAACATATTATTAAGCCATTCTGTAAAGAAGATTCCATATCAGCTTGGACAGAAAATGTCGAATATCAGCTGAAATACCATCAAGTACCAATCGATATGTGGGCCATGATCTACATGAAGAACCTCAGTGGGGAGCCCCTTAAAGTTATTGAATCAATACCAACTGATCTTAGATCTAACTATCAGTACATTCACGATAGGATTATGCAACATTTTTTACTTGATGCCCCTGGGTATCAAGTGCAATTTTCTAACTTAAAACCAAAACCAAGTGAGACCTTCATCGATTATGTCTCGAATGTCCAAAGCGTGCTGAATAGATGGCTTAGTGCAGCAAAAATAGGAAAGGACTTTGAAAAACTTAGAAATTTAATAGCCATGGATAAAGTCATATCCACAATCCCATCTCCTTTCGCTAAATTCCTACAGCAGTCAGACATCGAAACAATAGAGCAATTCGAGAAGAAAGGCTCCGCATATTTTTCCTCAAATAGAGAAATTTTTAAAACATCAAACATCGACTCTGAAATAGTCTCTTTTGTTAAGGACCAACCTAAAAGCTATCGTAGCAATAAAAAACCATTTCAGAGAGTCTACAAGAAAGATCAAAAATTACCTAAATGTGTGTATTGCCAACTTTTTCATGATACTTATGCTATGTGTGATAAATCACCAAACTATCCAACACATCTTGAGATGGTCATTAAGAAACAACAAAACAAGAGAAATGCATACAGGCGTGCAGTCAAATGTTTCTTCTGTTCTAGCTACGGGCATTATTCCAATAAGTGCCTAGGCCGCCAAAGAATGAAGGCCAACAGTGCAATGTTAATTGATACATCTTCTGATAGTGGGAGTGAGACTGAGTGCGAGGTCGAGAATGAGTTACCTTTTAATCAATCTGAAGATGTTTGTTGTGTAAACGATATTTTAAGCTTTGACTGTTGTGAGCGATGTCACCAATTTCATGCAGACGGAAAATTAGAATGTGGACATACAGTACCATTCTCCACTGAGAGTGTAAATGCAGCATTAGCCTCCAGAGGCAATTTGGTGTTCCACAATGCATTGGTCAACGAAATACCATGCCAGTGTTTGCTTGACAGTGGAAGCACTCTTATCGGTCTTAGAAAGGAATTGGTGAATCCAAATGATTATACAGGTGACTCAGTCAAATGCCGAACTTTTTCGGGTAATATTGAAATTTACCCGTTAGCAAGAGCCCGTATTAACACTCCTTTCCTTTCTGGTACCTTTACATGTGCTATTTTAGATAACCCTTGTACTGATTTAATTTTGGGATGCTTACCCCAATTGAAGCATTGCACGAACGAAGAAATAGCTGCATGGGGAAAATTAAATGCAGCTAATGCAACAACCAGAGCAGATACCATTAAACACCAAGACACACTACAGGAAGAAAGACTACTGTTGCTATCACCAACTAGCACGGATGATACCACCAGACAAAAGTTTATAGACCAGCAAAAAGCTGATCCGAGTGTGTCTCCGTATCTAAAACTGTTAAAAGAAAAAGCCAAAGTAACAAAAAACGCATCATGGTTCTTTAGACTTAATACTGGGATTCTTACTCGTTATTATACAACTGACAACCATGAGATTCAGCAAACGGTGTTACCTGTACAACACCGCCAAACTGTGCTAAAGATTGCACACGAGTCACCGTTTGCTGGTCACCTTGCATACGATAAAACCAGGGCCAGAATTCAGGCTCATTTTTACTGGCCGGGTTTTTGTAATGACATAAAAGTATTTTGTCGTTCATGTAATGTCTGTCAACAGCTAGTACGTAACGGTAAACATCCTACAGCTGAAGTACAACCTTCTACACTGGCCTCTAGACCATTCGAGAGTGTGGCGGTGGATATTGTTGGACCCCTAAACCAGGTGTCCAGCAAAGGAAATCGCTTCATCTTAACGCTAGTAGACCTATGTTCAAGGTGGGTTGAGGCAGTAGCTTTGAAATACATCACCTCCAAAGATATTGCCAATGTATTTCTACATTTGTTCTCACGATGCGGATTTCCACGTACCATCTTATCCGACCGTGGAACCCAATTCATATCGGCTGCAACGCAAGCCCTTACGAAAATGTTAGGAATTAAACAGCATTTTACAACAGCTTATCATCCAGTCAGCAATGGAATCGTAGAGAAAATTAACGGAGACCTAAAGCATATGCTGGCTAAGGTGACAGCAGAAAACCCATCTGAATGGGATACACTGTTGCCAACAGTGCTGTTCGCCTATCGGGAGATTCCCCATTCAAGCACGGGTTTCTCACCGTTTGAGTTAGTATACGGGGCTAACCCACGTGGACCCCTAACAATTTACCATCAGTTAGTAACTAATACGATTGAAATTCCAACCCCTAAAACACCTTATGAGATGGTAACAGAAACACGAAATAAAATTATGAAATCGTGTATCATAGCCAAGGCAGCTTTGGAGAGGAAGGGTCAAATCTACCGCCAATACGCCAATAGAGGTGCTAGGACTATTAACCTTGAACCAGATCAAGACATACTGCTTTTACTCCCAGACAAACGGAATTTATTATTGACCTCATGGCAAGGGCCATTCAAAGTGGTTCGAAAAATTTCAGATGTCGATTATGAAATATCGATAAACGGACACTTGAAGATATTTCATATCAACATGTTGAAACCCTACTTTTCACGACAAGAGACAGAACTAGAGACAGACGAACATAATGCACCCACACCTATTGATGAGACGACAGACATACATAACGCAACTACACTAGTTAGCGAGACTGGCAAGGGCGACGAGATGCATACACTTAGTGAGCATACAGAAAACGCACTTAGCACCACCACCGTACTGAATCAGGTAGACGACGACGGGATGGAACTACCTGTTCCAATTGTAGACAAGACTGCGACATTAGATTGTATACGGTTAGAACCGGGACTAACGGAAGAGCAACGACGACAGACAATAGAATTAGTGACGGAGTATAAGGACATATTTTCCGACATTCCAGGTAGGACGGACAGGATCGAGCACTCCATCCTTCTTTCGGACTCAAAGCCTATCAAATGCAGGCCGTACTCTATCCCACTTAGCTACAGAGAAAGTCTAAATAAGGAAATTCTTAATTTAGAAGCTAGTGTAATCATCCAGAAATCTACATCTGAGTACTCCTTTCCAATCGTCTTGGTCAAGAAAAAAGACTCCACAATTCGTCTCTGTGTGGACTATAGAAAACTCAACAATGTCACTAAGATCGACGCAGAACCAATTCCTTCCTGCGAAGATCTTATTCTTGATATGTCCACCTCCAAAATCTTCTCTAAATTAGATCTTACTAAGGGATATTGGCAGGTCCCTATGCAGACTCAATCCATCCATCTTACTGCATTCTCAACACCTTTAGGTCTTTACGAGTGGCGTTTTCTTCCTTTCGGACTTCGTAACGCTCCTGCCACTTTCGTACGCCTAACTAGAGATTTACTACATGGAGTGACGAATACGGTGACATATATAGATGATATTTGTGTCCATACAGATGACTGGACAACACACTTACTGAAACTCAGACATGTCTTCGATAGGTTGCGACTCTTCGGTCTCACTGTCAAACCTAGCAAAGTTGAACTGGGCCTACAAGAAATTGATTTTTTGGATCATGTCATTTCACAAGGACAACTAAAAACTGACAATAGAATTGTTACTAAAATTATGAACCTGACCATGCCTACAACAAAGAAGCAAGTCAGGAGCCTTTTGGGTTTAGTAAATTATTATAGTAAGTTCATACCGAACTTAGCTGAAATCACAAGTGTATTTTCAAATGTTTTGAAAGCATCGGTAAAATTAGATGTTAAAGATGCATTATTAATTTCTGCATTGTCAAAATTGAAACTCCTTTTTAGTAATGTACCAATTCTGCGTTTGCCTAATCCTAGGCTCGTTTATTATCTTAGGACAGATGTCAACAGGATTTCCATCGCTGCAGTACTAGGCCAGTTTTATGATGGCATCTTCCATCCAATTTGCTACGTGAGCCGCAAGATCACACCTGCTGAATCCAGATATTCCATATCAGAGTTGGAAGCCCTAAGTGTCATCTATTCAGTAAGGAAGTTACATCGATTTCTAGCGGGTAATCACTTCGTAGTACAGACCGACAACTCCCCAATCACGGTCATACAAAGTGGGGTGCATCGCAATGACCGCATCTACAGGTGGTCGTTAATATTACAAAATTATACTTTTAGTGTAGAGTATATTAAGGGTAGGGACAACATTCTTGCTGATACCCTTAGTCGACCATCTGAGGTAGAAATACCTGATACTCCACATGAAAATGTAGAATAAGATAATGTAATTTAGTACACTTAAAATATCCTGTGTAAAATATACTATGTAATACATAGACATTATGATCAGGACTGTGTGCTAATAACAGTGAATCACCATGTGTCCATAGACAGCAGAATAAGAACTGTGCTCCAAGAACAATTGAATCACCGTGTGTACATAGACAGCTCGTTACTTACTATGCTCCATTTGTGTTCCGGTGAATCAACTGTGTTAAGCATGGAAGAACAGTGTCAGAACAATGCGTAAATAACAGACACGAATATACATGTCTACGACACCAGCGGACTCTACGAGTGGAAGAATACCCATGACACAAGTATGACTGTGTAGTTTATTTAATATACCCAGGACAAGTGTGTAACTATGAACTGTGCCAACAAAAGCAATTTCTGAACGTTATGGCAACCACTAACCTGAGGTAGTTAAATACCATGTATATATATTTATTTATTGTGATATGTATTATAACATGTTTTTAATATAGTGATAAATTATACTTAGATTGGTTACTTTAATATAGATTTAGAATAGAATTAGGGAATATTATAGGTTTTTTGTGTGTAGTTTAGATAAATCACTAATTTACCCACTTACTTAGGATAGTACTTTAAATTTAATAACAGCTAATTAAAGACTAAGATAAAAAGTTTAGATAGGAACAGTACCAGTTAGTTCATTTCATTTCACATTATTGCATTCCATCTTATTAAACACTTTAACAACCTCATTATATAGGATTAAATTAGTTTATACCTTATAGGATTATACATTTCAACATACATCATTTACACCATGTATAATAAAATTATCAATCATATTTTTTCATTTAGATAATAAAACATTTTTTTTCTTTTTTTAAATAACCCATTATGTATAATTTTGTTACAGGTCACATTACTCATTTCAGAAAGGTACATAACTCATCTCACATCATTTTCATTTTAGTTAGTTAGATTACTTCCCTTAAATTAGATTAATTTTGTGGAAAATATTAGAATATATATATTTACAGAATTAGTATGTCAGTAGAATACAGTGTTTAGTATTATCAGGGTACGGACTATCACCCCTATTTCACCCATGTAAATATTTTGTAAATACATGACTCGTGCAGTTAGTTACGCACAGTCAGTAAGCTCAATTCTTTTCAAACTGAGCCAAACTTGTACAGTGTCACTTCAAGGTTTTTAAATAATTGGGAGGATAAAAGATGTGTGACAGAAGTGTGAAAGTAAGAGAAAATGGAAAATATACAATGGAGAGTGAAGACAACCAGCGGATTTTTTCTGCCGCTGAACGCGACTTTTTATTATTTGTCTGCGTCAAGCGGATACTTTCAGTGTTGAAATATGCTGTCTCGAATGTGTTATGTGTAGTTTAGTGTAGACCTTAAAGAAAGTATTTTAAGTCTCATAAGACGGAAACGTAGTCACGAATTAGTGTTATACACTTGTTTGTGGCCACATTTAACCGGATTATGGCACTTGAAAACTAACTTACATACAAATTATAGACAGACACACATGTTAGAAGGTAAAGTATATTATTAATTACATCCAAACACGCAAACAACCAGGAAAACAAACATGTAAAGTGCATACATTTTTTAGAACAATGGGAGATAACTCTGGGTCAGGGGACACAATAGACAACGAAACACTAACTTAACAGTGAAAGATAACTTTACACGCGGAAGCGAGATAGGTGAAGCCTATCGCACAAAGCTTGTGCAAGGGTTGTTTAATATTATATGGGGGACATGAAGCAATTCGTGTGTTGATCCTAAGAAAATCAACTTTGTATGGGTAGTGAGTTAATTTGCTATTTGAGGGCAGGTCTTATAAGACAATGGTCCGGTTCAGACAAACCTCTAATAAATATAATATTGCGATTGAGAAGAGGGCTCACGCCAACCAGACAAGTTTGTGGCGATCACCAGTAACCAAGTAAAGTAATACTACATTGTGACAATAGTCAGTAGAGGTCTATTGAGTCACCCAGAACCAAGTAGTCTTTGACAAAAATTAGATACAGTAATTTTTTGAAACCTCTTGCGTCACAACCATGAGTCAAAGTTTGTAACGCAACACAGGAGGGGAGGGTGTGTGTCAAAGACTAGAATAGATAGGAGGGAAGACCACCCTGAATGAGTGGTCTACCTCAAGTAGATTAGAGGTAACCCAGTGCCCCAACATGAGGGCAGGGTAGGTGTAGGGAGTAGATAGGGAGGGGAACTGTCAAACAGTTCTCTCATGAGACACGGAAGTGTCAACCAGAGAGTAAGCACTCTGGTCACGGTATAATCACGCCAACGTGATGGACACCAAGAACTAGAATAGAACTCAAGAGTAGGCTACTACTCTAAGCGTGTTGAATGATGTAGCACGCAAAAGCCGAAGTGCGCACGAGGTCCTTCCGCGTACTGTGTAATCAACACGCGGAGGATTGGCAGACGGGGGACAGACTTCGTAGGGAACACATCGCTTAGAGTCGATGCGTTTTTCTTTAGATGAGTAGATAGATTTAGCAGTAGGGCTAGGGACGACTAGTGATAGGAAGTTCTGTGTATTCATGTGTGGTTCGTTGGAGACAGTTTTGTGCATTGATGTAATGTAAGAGCCAGTGGCAATAAAAATGTGTAATCAATTCCTCTCGTACGACTGACAAGTCTTTTTGTGTGGTGCGAGAGAAGTTTATCCCATAATGCCTGTAGCATCGCTTGATGACAGTCAGTATGCCCCAACTCTATTTTCTTTAGTATTAACTGTTGAGCCATGCCTGGTATTTTTACATGCGCACTGCAAAGCAAACTTATCTCCAAAGCAGCGGGCCAATATAAGAATGAGACAGAGACAAACAGTTTTCTGTAGTCAAGTAATGAGAAAAGCGACACTGAAGAACACCATGACAACTGGAAAGATCAAGGGAGAAGAGAGGAAGAGGCAGACCTAGAGACATGATGTTGGATGGATTGAGACAATGGCATGGGGCAATATCATCAGCAGAGTTGATCCAGAACACAAAAAACCAAGGTCTGGGGCGAGTTGTGGGAGTCATTTAACGATGGCATACATGTGTCAGTTGGTGCGTGTTTATTCTATTAAAAATGGCATGTACGTGTGAGATCAGTTGTCAAAGTCATGTTACGATGTCTTATGGCACGTGACGTGTGGTTGGTACATTGGAAATATCATGTACATTTTATGTGAATTGTGGAAGTCATTTTAACAATGTCTGTAGATGCCATGTGATGTCGGATTGCTACATTACAAATGACATGTTCGTTTAGATTAGTTGCGAGGTTAATTTCACATGTGGCGTGTTGTTGTTGCATTACAAATGTCCTGTACGAGTTACATGCGTTGCTATGTTAACTTTACAAAGGCATATGTGTGTGTGTATGACGTGTGATGTTTGGTTGTTGCATTACAAATGTCATGTATGAGTTACATGAATTGTGATATTAATTTCACGTATATAACATGTGATGTGTGATTGCTAAATTGTAAATGCCATGCACGCGGTTGATGAGTTGGGGAGGGAGTGGGATGTCATTTCACAATAGCATATAGATGTCATGTGATGAGTGGTTGTTTCGTTACACATGACATGTATGTGTTAGAAGCTGGGGAAGTCATTTGACCATGTCATAATCGTGCCAGGTGATGTGCTTGGCCGACTTTTTCCAAACCGACACGGTGTTCCTGGTGTGTGCGCTTGACCGACCCCGAGCAGGGGACTTCACTCTGGACAGCCACGGTGAGTTCCGGTATCCTAGTTTTGATTTCGCTCACCTACATAACAATGTTGAGGAAGTGGCGTAACACCTCTGGCTTGTTGTTGCTGCTGCTGCTGCTATTGTTGTTGCTGTTGTTGTTGCTGCTGCTGCTGATGTTGTTGTTGCTGCTGCTGATGTTGTTGTTGTTGTTGCTGATGTTGTTGTTGCTGATGTTGTTGTTGTTGTTGTTGTTGTTGTTGTTGTTGTTGTTGTTGTTGTTGTTGTTGTTGTTGTTGTTGTTGTTGTTGTTGTTGTTGTTGTTGCTGCTGATGTTGTTGTTGTTGCTGCTGCTGATGATGTTGTTGTTGCTGTTGTTGTTGTTGCTGTTGTTGCTGCTGCTGTTGTTGTTGTTGTTGTTGCTGTTGTTGTTGTTGCTGCTGATGTTGTTGTTGTTGTTGTTGTTGCTGCTGTTGTTGTTGTTGCTGCTGATGTTGTTGTTGTTGTTGCTGATGTTGTTGTTGTTGCTGCTGATGATGATGTTGTTGTTGCTGTTATTGTTGTTGTTGTTGCTGTTGTTGTTGCTGCTGCTGATGTTGTTGTTGCTGCTGCTGCTGATGTTGTTGTTGCTGCTGCTGATGTTGTTGTTGTTGCTGCTGCTGATGTTGTTGTTGCTGCTGCTGCTGATGTTGTTGTTGCTGCTGTTGTTGTTGTTGCTGCTGCTGTTGTTGTTGTTGTTGTTGCTGTTGTTGTTGTTGCTGCTGCTGATGTTGTTGTTGTTGTTGTTGTTGTTGTTGCTGTTGTTGTTGTTGCTGCTGCTGATGTTGTTGTTGTTGCTGCTGTTGTTGTTGTTGTTGCTGCTGCTGCTGTTGTTGTTGTTGCTGCTGCTGATGTTGTTGTTGTTGCTGCTGCTGTTGTTGTTGTTGTTGCTGATGTTGTTGTTGTTGCTGCTGCTGCTGTTGTTGTTGTTGTTTTTGTTGTTGTTGCTGCTGTTGTTGTTGTTGCTGCTGCTGTTGTTGTTGTTGTTGCTGATGTTGTTGTTGTTGCTGCTGCTGCTGTTGTTGTTGTTGTTGTTGTTGCTGCTGCTGATGTTGTTGTTGCTGCTGCTGCTGATGTTGTTGTTGTTGCTGCTGCTTATGTTGTTGTTGCTGCTACTGATGTTGTTGTTGCTGCTGCTGATGATGATGTTGTTTCTGCTGCTGCTGATATTGTTGTTGCTGCTGATGTTGTTGTTGCTGCTGCTGCTGATGTTGTTGTTGTTGTTGTTGATGATGCTGATGTTGTTGTTGTTGTTGCTGATGTTGTTGTTGTTGCTGCTGCTGCTGATGTTGTTGTTGTTGATGCTGATGTTGTTGTTGTTGCTGATGTTGTTGTTGTTGCTGCTGCTGTTGATGTTGTTGCTGTTGCTGCTGCTGCTGTTGTTGTTGTTGTTGCTGATGTTGTTGTTGTTATTGTTGCTTCTGCTGATGTTATTGTTGTTGTTGCTGATGTTGGTGTTGCTGCTGCTGATGTTGTTGTTGCTGTTGCTGCTGCTCATGTTGTTGTTGCTGCTGCTGCTGCTGATGTTGTTGTTGTTGTTGTTGTTGTTGTTGTTGTTGTTGTTGTTGTTGTTGTTGTTGTTGTTGTTGTTGATGTTGCTGTTGCTGCTGCTGATGTTGTTGCTGCTGATGTTGTTGTTGCTGCTTCTGATGTTGTTGTTGTTGATGCTGCTGCTGATGTTGTTGTTGTTGCTGATGTTGTTGTTGTTGCTGATATTGTTGTTGTTGCTGCTGCTGATGTTGTTGTTGTTGCTGATGTTGCTGTTGTTGTTGTTGTTGCTGTTGTTGTTGTTGTTGTTGTTGTTGTTGTTGTTGTTGTTGTTGTTGTTGTTGTTGTTGTTGTTGTTGTTGTTGTTGCTGATGTTGTTGTTGTTGTTGTTGTTGCTGATGATGTTGTTGTTGTTATTGTTGCTGCTACAGGAAAGCCTTAGTCTGGAACACACAGGACAAAAGAAAGATCTTGGTTCACTGGTATTTGTCTAGATCTCTCCAAGAGCTCTTTACCAGGAGAACTTCAGTCAGATAGCCGTGGTACTCTTCACGAACTCTACATAGGTGGTTTTGTCCTTCTATTTTTGCAGGCTCCAATTAATGATTGTTTGTAGTTGAATACTGAAAATTAAACTCGCATGATTCATCGCTTTCCCAGAATTTCTTGCCTGGCATAATTCGCTGCATCTCGACTGGTGCATACAGCAGGGTTATATAACACATGAAGTGAGTACATGAATAATACTTCAGCTGAGACAATTAAAACACATAGTCACAGGTGTTGTTTGAATGTAGAACATCTGCTATCACCATGGTAATTTTACATTTATAACGAACTCTTTACACAAAAACGGCTGGAGCCGCCTGATTGCTAATAACCTCATTATATTTGAGCAATCGTTTGTTGTTCGCCGAATAGAGGGCACGAAACGCTTTTCTTTTCTTCACGCTATAACCGTATTATATTATGTGTTGAGAAATCGACGACGGCTGCGTTTTATAGCCTTTCAACTGTATTTCGAGAAATATGACAGGCAATAAATTGTGCAACATATTGTTTTTAGGGTTCTGTGTTTAAATTCACTAAGGGAATACATTGTTTTGGCTTTCCCAGAAACCAGACAGACGCAGATCCACCGTCCTTTTACAGGGAGGGTGAGGGATCGAACGACGCTGAGAGGGTCCTCACAGGCGTCATCGAAATCTTCCAGTAAGTGAGTGAATTGTTAGTTATCTTCTTCTTCTTCTTCTTCTTCTTCTTCTTCTTCTTCTTCTTCTTCTTCTTCTTCTTCTTCTTTCGTTTGCTTAAAATGTGTCTATAACTGCAATGTTGTCTCTTGTATGAATTTAACTGTCTTGTTTAGTTCACTCAGTGATCCATAGAGTTTATCTTCAACCGTTGTGTTTCCGTGTCCGAAGGTTTGCCTAGATATGTTGCGTACTGTGTATACATGTGGTCGCGTAATTTCGTTTTCTTCTTCTCTCCCTACTCCCCCTCCTCCTCCTCCTCTTTCTTCTTCTTCTTCTACTTCTTCTTCTTCTTCTTCTTCTTCTTCCTCGTCTCCGTCTTCTGCGGTTGATGTTGCTCCTCCGCCTTATTCTTAGGTCCTCAATTAAGCAATCTCTTAAAAGTTACCATTCTATCCCACCTCTCAGTCGCTGCTGTATCATTTGAGTTACAGATAGACAGAGAGTCAGAAAACTGAGAGATAGATAGAAAGATAGACAGACAGACAGACGGACAGATATATAGACTGACAGAACGAACGAAGAAACTTTATTTTCAAAGGGTTAAGAATTGGATACGCAGGCCCGTTTAACATCTGCTCTTCTATCTCTTTCATAAATTATTTCATCCATACACCAATTGAGAAGTAGAATGAGTCAGTGTATATCTGCTCTTCTATCTCTTTCATAAATTATTTCATCCATACACCAATTGAGAAGTAGAATGAGTCAGTGTATATCTGCAAGCATACAAACATAAAAATAAGGGCAGAAATCTAACAATCAGAGAAATGTTACCTATGATGAGCACCAAATACCCACTAGGCATGAGAGCCTGAAAATGTATCATTTGCCTATTTTGTTTTTTGAAACGGACACAAATTTACAGGCTTGTCTTTGGGACACATTTTTGGGTCCCATCCCATCCCATCCCATGGTAATTTATGCCTGTCCCATCCCATCCCATCCCATAGGATTCCCATGATAATATTAATATTGAATACAGTTCAAATAAAATTATGAAATTTATGAAAGTTTAGGGTTAATGTCTTCTAAATAGGACTACATGTACAAAGAGACATGTAAAACAACAGAGTTTATTAATTTTAATATTCAATAGTATTTTATTAAAACAATGTTTAATCTAAATATGACAGTTCAGTGTTATTCTAACACTCTCATTCTGTTTCTGAATCACTCTGCTCATTCAGCACATTATCAATTTCCTGCTGATCGATTGTTTCTAATAATTCAGTTAATCCAGGTAATCCCTGAACCATTTCCACAATTTTCATCTTACATGCAAATCTGATATACACAGAGTTTATAACGAGGGCTGCTAACATCCGTTTTCGTAACTTACTCAACAACAATCCAGCTGCACTAAATAAGCACTCTACTGCTTATGAAGACCAAAAACAATGGCCAAAACAATTTTCGCACTTGCTTTTATCAGTGGAAACCTATGTTCATTTTTCCAATAATTTAATGGTTGTGAAGTTGGTTGACGTAATTTTTGAAACATGGTGACTTCATCCTCAAGGCATTTGTTTCTGGGGTCATCAAACTTAAGTGTTTTGTTTGGTGGAGGATCAAAAACTAAGTCAAAATCACTTTTCGGCTTTTGTTCTACAATTCCTGCTACTTCACATACAGCAGATGATTCAGAAGAAAGATTTAAATCTTTGATGAATGAAATAACAGTTGGATCAACAGACTTAGAAAAAGCGATCTAATCATTGGCCCATTTATTGGTGTCCTCATTCCCTTTCTTCTTAGTAACAACTGACTTTACCATGTCTTCCATTTTGGCTTTAATGTCAACTCCAGTAAAGAATGCTGCAGTAACTACCAGAGAACTGCCGCAGTGTGGCCAAAGTTTTTCTCCAATAATTTTCTGATTGTTCTGAGAATATTTCTTCACCATGCTGTTGAAAGTTTCTTCGTCAATATCAACAATAACTTCGTACAGGAAGGAGCTTCGTACTAGGAGGAAATATAACAGCAAAATTAAATGAGATGTAGCACCATCAATTTCTAGTTTGTCAAAAAAAAGTTTTGAATTTCTCATGTATGTACAGCATTCCTTTAATCGGAGCAATATTCGGAATGTGGTTTAAGAACTCTTCATCATCTTCATTAAAGTAATGCGAGTAATTTTTTTTAATGGGCATTCTTCTTCTTCTTCTTTCGTTCGCTTGAAATATGTCTATAACTGCAATGCTGTCTCTTGTATGAATTGAACTGTCTTTTTCAGTTCACACAGCGGTCCGTAGAGTTTATCCTCCACTGTCGTCTCTCTAGGCCAGAAGGTTTGCCTAGATATGTTATATTTTGGGCAGTCTTGGAGTATATGCTCTGCTGTCTGCGACGCCAATCCACATGTGCACATGGCTGTTTCACCAATCTTGAATTTTGTATACATGTGGTTGCGTAATCTATTGTGCCCTGTTCTGAGGCGCAGAATAATGACTTGTTCTGGTCTATCCATAACGTGGTAGTCATCTTGAGCAGGTTTTGGTAGCTTTCTGACTGATTTGATCATTCTTTTCTTTTGGTGGTATGTAACGGGCACATCAGGCTGTTCTTCTTTGGCTCCTTCCTTAGCCAATTGATCAGCTCTGTCGTTTCCGGGTACTCCACAGTGGGATGGTATCCACTGTATGGTGACCTTATGCTGACTGCTAAGTTCAGAAAGTAGTGTCCTTAGTACTGGCAATTTCCCAGACAGGAGCGCCTCGAGTACTGATTTTGCATCTGTCAATAGCACCACAGGTTGTGTACAATTGCTGGTATGTAGTAATTTCTCTGTTGCTATCTTGATTGCCTCAATTTCAGCATCGTAGTTATGGCAGTACTTTCCTGTCGGTACTCTAGCTGTGTCCCTGGTATTATTCGGGTATTCTATGTACACTCCCGCTCCTTCATTTCGAACAGCATTTTGTACTGACCCATCTGTGTAGACTCGGATCCAGAGGTCCTGTGGGTATTCTTCATCAAGGAAGCTGAGAGTGGCTGTTCTGCGCTGCACACTGTTCTGTTCTTCCTTGTCAAATATTCCTCTCACTTTTGTCTGGATTTGTAATGATAGTCTATGCTCATCTTTCCATGGAGTTCGCTCTGGAATAGTTTTCAGGGGGATACCAACTGTGGGCAGATCGGTGGTTTCTCTGCAGAGTCGTTTGGCCTGGTGGATAAAACTACTTTTTTTCAACCGCCCCATAGCTAGGTTTTCAAATCTGTTCTTCATAGGGTGGCCTGGCAAGCTGAGGAACTTTTCTGCTTGTATTAGCGTTTTCGTATCTCTGCGCTCACTCAGTGCTTGTGTCCTCCCCATCTTCTCCATTTCTACTATAGGGGTTGATCTCATCCCTCCTGTGGTGACTCTAAGTGCTTGATTTTGCACTTTGGCCAGCTCTTGTAGTGTGGTTTTTGATGCCGAACACCACGCAGTTGACCCGTATTCCAGGTGTGGTCGTATGCTCTGTTGATAAACTTTGCTAAGTATTTTCAAACTGGCTCCCCATGTGGTTCCACTTAGCTTTCTCAGGATGGCTATTTTCCTTCTGGATTTTGCTACTACTTTGTTGATGTGCTTTCTCCATGTCAGCCTGCCATCATATGTTACTCCAAGGTATGTTGGTTCTTTATCTTCTCTTAGGGGTGTTCCATTTATCTGGATGCTCCCTGCCTTTTGTTTTGGAGAGAGGGTAAATAGGGTGGTGCTGCACTTGTCAGTGTTTATGCTGACACACCATCTATTTGCCCATGCAACAAATGTATCTGCAGCTCTTTGTAGTAATCTGGTGGCCACTGATGCATATTCAGTTGTGCTCCATAGAACCAGGTCATCGGCGTACATTGCCGCTTTAATTCCATGCGGTAGATTAGCAACGAGATCATTGATGAAGATTAGAAAGAGTGTGGGGGACAAGACTCCGCCCTGGGGAACACCGTGACGCAGTAGTACTTTCTTGCTCTTTAGTCCGTCTATCTGTACTCGGGCTCTTCTGTTGTGCAAGTATGCTTTCACCCATTTGTACATTCTTCCATTGACTTTGTAGTTTCTCAGTTTATTCATCAGACCTTCTTTCCAGACTTTGTCAAAGGCTTTCTTCAAATCTATCCATGTCGCAAGCACCAGCTTCTTCTCTTGGAATGCATCCTCAATTTCTTGAGAGAGGTAGGTTGTCTGATCTTCCGTAGAGTAGCACTGCCTAAAGCCAGCCTGCTGTGGCACAAGGATGTGTTTACTTTCAATGTACCACTGCAGTCTGTGATTGATGATGCGCTCCAGTGTTTTGCAGAGACAGCTGGTGAGGATAATTGGTCTGTAGCTAGAGGCAATGGAACTATCTTTCCCTGATTTTAGGAGGGGTATCATGATTGCTTCTCTCCAGGCTTGTGGAACACTGCCTAAGGTCCAACTGTTATTAAAGATCTGCAACAGCTTTGCTTTGGCCTCTGTTCCTAGGTTCCTGATCATTTCATTGGAGATACCATCAGCTCCTGGTGACTTTCTCATTTTCAGTTTTGATATGGCTAGCTCCAGTTCGCTGATTGTGATGGGTGCCTCCAGAACCTCATGTACTATTTCCTTCTGTCCTGTATGTTGCCGTTTCTCTCGAATCTCTTGTTGTTTCTCTGGACTAATTTTGATATTGTTATCTTGTGCGAATGAGTCCGCAAAATGGTCAGCTGCTTGCTTTCTTGTTAAGATGTTTCCATCTTTATATAGTGCAATTTTTGAGTTTCTCCCTGTGCCCTCATCGTTAAGTTGTTTTATTAGCTTCCACAATTTCCTTGTGTCTCTTTCAAAGTTCAGAGACTCTGTTTTTTCCTGCCAGCTTTTCCGTCTAGCCTGCAGCTTGGCCCTTTGAAATTTGGCTTTTGCATGCTGGAATTTATTGTGGTGCTCTTGGCTGGGTGTGTCCTCTGCTTGCTTTCTACATACTTCCACATCATTATGCAACTGTTCCAGTTCACTACTCCAGTAGGGTTTATATTGTTTACGGGCTCCTCTTGGTACTGTTTCTCGCGCTGCCTGTAGTATGCATTTCCCAAACTCCTCAACTACTTTATTTATGTCTTTCTCAGTGTTCAGGTTTCTAACCAGTATGCTGGTGCGATTCTTTTACATTGCCCAGTCTGCTTTCTTGTAGTTCCACCTCGAGAGGGTGCTGCTTTCACTTACAAGCTCATTTTCTACAGTTAGAAAGACTGGTCGATGGTCGCTGCCACCAAGTTGTTTCCCAACAATTCGTGTAATGTTCCACTCCAGGTCTGGTGAATGAAAGACCAGGTCAGGTGTAGTTGTAGAGTGCCATGATCTCGAGTAGAAAGTATGTGGGTCGGACGGCTTGTTAATCAAGATGAATCTGTTCTCATCCTGCCAGTCTTCCAGTCTCTCTCCTCTCTGGTCCATGTGATCATAGCCCCAACTCTGCGAGTGGCTGTTGAAATCGCCACACACAATCATTTTTTTCTGTTAATGGTAGTGTGTCCAGTGCCTGTGGGCGGTCACTTGGACAGTAGTAATTGATCAGATGTAGGTCTGTGTCAGCAACCTAGCTTTGACAGGCACACATGGATTCTGCTTTTGTACCACACGAATGATAACTCGTACGTCGTACAAAAGGATACAAATTTATTCTGGGCGAGTTACACACAATAGCTCTGAGAGCTGATATTCACATGGATCATATACATCATGACAATATTACGTTATGACTTACCTATGGTAATATCTACTGTATTAGTCTAAGTCTAAGTCACCACTATTTCTACTGTCCCCTAAACAACACAGTATTCAAAGCGAATACTCCGATCCGTCCTCTACGCTGTCATGTCCCCGTCTGCTTGACTTTCGTGGCGTGTCCAGCCACGAGCCGGTGACCCTTCGTGCGTCAGCGGGTTTGCGTGCTCGGTACTCCAGCACGCGTTTAGTGACTTGTCAATAGCTTACTCTTCGAGAGTTACCACTATTAATGGATACTCCTCGTAGTAATGGTTTCCCCACTCTATTCTGGGTAACTCCTGATCATGTCCTGCCATGTCCCCTTTTAGGACACGTGTGTGTCCAGTCGGAGAACTGTTCACAGTTCTCCCTGCTGTTTCTATCCCTTCTATTCCTATTTCCTAGATGGGGATGTTATCTCTATCCTGTCTTAGTCCTCTTCCTTAGTTTTACTCCTCTCTTCTCTATCTGCTTACTTGCAGCTCTTTGACAGTCTGTATAGCCTGTTTTAAGTTTAAGTGTCTAATACTCAGCCCCTTCCATATAGACTTCGATTTGGGAAGCAGTGGTGTTATTTTTTACAAGGGTAAGTATCCCACCTTTTCGCCTGTCCTTTCGGTCAGATCGGTAACACTGGTAGCCTCTGATTTTGAAGGCTATATTTTCAATAGAACGAGTCACTGTTTGCCGTGATATATTGTAATCATATACCTTGTTTGCAGCATGAGGATAAAAGGCTTTGAAAGGGCAAAAAAAAAAAAAAAAAAATAAATAAATAAATTAATGGTAGCTCTGAGGTAAATCAAGCTGCTATGACATGGCTACTGTCCCATGTGTCCCATGGAAAATACAAATGTGTGCTGTCTCATCCCAACCCATCCAATTGTTTTTTAAACTTAATTCTCGCCCGAAATATTCACTGACAAAGGAGTTTCTTAAGGTTGCCGTTTGTAAACAAGAAGCATTGTCGGGTGAAAACAATAACATAATCCCCAGAGACAGACAGATAGACACACAGACAGACACAAAGACAGACACACAGAAAGAAAGGATGAATGAATGATAGAATAAATGAATTAAAGAAAGAACGAATGAATTAATTCATGCATCAATGAATGAATTTCTTTTAAATATGAAAGAAAGATGAGTCAGGATTTGTAGCTAGAGACGAAAGTCAGATCGCATAGTCACTCTGAGCACAGTGATTTTGTGAGACAAGACCGCTGTGGAAGTCCGCAATTTTTGGTCGCATTTTTACCTTCTTCGCTGAACTTCTTCTGCAGGGTCTTCTCTATCAACATCCAAAGACTTATCACAAGAGAACACATCACGACCACCGCCAGAACGTGCTGTAGTCCCCCAACAACAGGTTTGTGCTGCAGTGTTTTGGTTCCCCACTGTGGGTCATTCCACAGTACGTGAGATGTTGGTTTACTAATAGAAAATACAAAAAGTTAGATATATGTGTAGCTCTTGCAAAAAGATAAGACATATAAACACTGACACTGTGTACATATCTTACAACGGACTCCATAAAAGTGAACATAAATCACATAATGAAATCCCCCCCCCCCCCAACAATATACAGTATAAACATAAATAAAACTAAGCATTCTAGGACATAGTAAACGGCGTTTCTTCTTCTTCTTCTTCTTCTTCTTCTTCTTCTTCTTCTTCTTCTTCTTCTTCTTCTTCTGCTTCTTCTTCTTCTTCTTCTTCTTCTTCTTCTTCTTCTTCTTCTTCTTCTTCTTCTTCTTCTTCTTCTTCTTCTGTTTTGTCTCTGATGTAATTGCGTTGTGCCAAGCTTCTTTGCGCCCTTAGGCCAACACATCGACTTCTGCGGGTGTTTGCTGACCGGCTTTACCTTCCCAGGTAAACGACGTTTCGATTATATAAATCTTCAGGGACAGAACAACACAAACAGATCTAAAGAAAAAAACAAAATTATAAAATAATATTAAAACACGAGTCCCTCGGTGTCAAGATTGTTTACTAGCCATAGTGTCTTGGTTCGCATAGTGGGTCATGCCACAGTACGGGGATCATTTGTTTAGTAGCCATACAAGTTCTTGATGAGGCTGCTCAAGCTTTAGGGAACCTCGGTAGAACGGTGGCTAGACGCTCACTTGTCGGTCTCGTGATCATGGGTTCGACTAGCATGTGGGCGGATTAGGATGTTTAATATCGACCTGTGCTCCCAGGTTGACCCAGCCTAAAATGGGTACCATGTAATTCTTGGGAAGTGAAGGCGGTCGGTGTGATACTGACCACGTCACCCACCCAGTGTCGATTGGTCTATACAAATATGGGGCAAGCACCATATGTCCAATGCGCCTGGTGATGCTGCTGCTGCTGCTGCTCCTGTACAACCACAAGCACCTAGAAGGGCAGCAACAGCTAATATCACCGTCTTTTACGTGCCCCCGCACGCCTACGTGCCCTGGGTAGAAAGTTCATGATATGCCCACAAACGGGTCCTGTCGAGCAATGCTAGCCGCTTCACTGGGAATGTATCAGTTTCAACTTTCCGAATCATACTCCTGTAATTGATCAGTAATGATCTGTCCTATATATCTACAGTCCATTTAGCAACATGTGCCTTCATGCTTCATTTATTATCCCTAGAGCATCTGTTGGATATTTTTTCTCCAGGACATGGCGCTGTGATGGGATACTATAGCAGACGGACAGATTGGCTGAGTCTGCACCCTTTAATGGATTATTGATGCATGATAATGCAGATGTGGTCAGGGCGCTTTGGGATCATGTGCATGGTGTAGAAGAACGTGTACATCATCACGGCTTGGAGAGAATGGTACTGCAGGGGGTGACCAGAGGATCTGGCGACACTCAAAACTCCGAGGAAAGGCCAGACGGACATATAATCTGAGTGTTACTGGTACCAACAGTACTGAGACTATGAGCTGTTAATTTCTTTTGAAATGCTTGTTGGTTGTATCTGCTGTGGCTGTTGTAAAGTGCAGATTCAGAAAATGGCGGGCGGCTAGTTGTCGGCATTCTGGCGGCTGCTTAATACGATCATGTGTGTGCTGGTTGCTTGTGTTTCTTTGGACTGCTGTCATCTTTGACAATGAACTACATGCTCAAGAGAAGGACGGCTTTTTGTCGGTACTCTACCGATCTGGTCTTGTCGAACTTACTGTTTCCTTCACGAGTTCACATGGGACAACAATGAGTATTTCATGTGTTTTTCGCTGACACAGGAACAGGTCAGTTATGCGGCGAGCGGTTGCTATGAATTTGGAATTGTGTTACCACTACTGCTACTCCTACTCCTGCCGCTGCTACTGCTACTGCAACTACGAGTACCACTGCTACTACTACTACAGCAACTACTACTTTACTATTACTACTACTACAGCAACTACAACTACTACTTTTGCTACGGCTACTCCAATTTATACTACTACTGCTACTACTGATACTTATTCTACTGCTACTCCTACTATTACTACTACTCCTACTACTGCTTCTGCTGTTGCTGCTGCTGCTGCTACTACTACTACTACTGCTGCTACTACTACTGCTACTGCTACTACTACTACTACTACTACTACTACTACTACTTAGTGGGCTGCGTTTTTTAAACGGACTGTAGCTGACAATTCTCATCCTGGCCTTTTACTGCGACAACCAGTGTACAGTTGAATCAGTCCCCTGCTGTTGTTGTCAATAAATTGTAGCATTTCTCTATTGGGGAGAATGTTATCGATGGTACCAATTGTTATCCACGTTCGTTTTTGCAGGCGGAGATACAGACAGCCAACAAAGAAAACGTAGGTAAGTTTACATCACTGACCTTGTTAATGTAGAGATCGTACAGCGAAGATTCTTCTTCTTCTTCGTTCATCCGGAATGTTTTTGGACGCAATTGCGTTGTGTCCGTTTACAGCAGAGCTGCAATATCTGCACCTTTAGGCCGACAGATCCGACTTCTTCAGGCATTTGTTGGCCGGGTTAACGTTCCCAGGTGTTTCGTAGGATGTTTGACTCTCACAGTTGTGGTATAATCCCCCATCCCAGCTGGCCCATTTAGAACAGCTGAAGACATCCCTGTCAGCCCTCAAGGGAAGGCAGAGGTAGACCATGGGCTTTCCCACCATCCAAGAAGGTTTCCATAATTGCAGAGCTGACACATAGCGCTCTGGTACTGGGCTCACCCAAGGAATCGTCACGTCCTGCACGTGGCTACTTACCCTCACTTCCGTATATCCCCCCCCCCCCCACCACAGGCTGTTCCTTCTGAAACCAGCAGAGATCAGTCTGCAGATGACATCCACACAACGAGCTTTCGATTCAGATTTTCCACGTAACGTATAAAAAAAAGTCGCTTAAAAGTCGACAGGGTCGACTTCATTGCACCGGGTTTTATCCCATATGGCTCGGTCTCTTTCCGCAGCATGGAAAGCGTCGCACAAAGCACGAACTCCGTAGCTTTTAGCGACGACCAACAGGAGTCTCCGAAACATTTAACTTGTAAACCGAAGGACGCGGCCCGGAATCGAACCCACAACCTTCGGAGCACGAGTCAAACGGCTTGACCACGACGCATAACCAACTAGACACCCCTAAAAAAAGGTGTCTTCATTATCCAGGTCTATCATCCACATGAACACACAATTATGGAATATGGACAGGATTCGCATCTTACCATTGAGATAGCACCATAGGCCTCAGAATTTTATATTAAACTAGCTTAGGTCAAAAAACAAACACACCGGACCGTAATGATATAACCAGTATATTAAAGAGCATTTAAAGAAGATAAAATGATTGATCGATTCCAATATTGTGCACGTATTACACATAAATATTAATCGGGGAAACCTTTGAGGGTTCCCCGGTGTAAAGGGTTCCCCGACTGCTATTCACGTATAATACGTCCACAAATTCAACATTTCAGAAAGTTACGTATCCAGTTTACCAATGCCCAAAGTGCTGACCAATAAATACGAGGTGGGGAAGCTGATAGGGACGGGCAACTTTGCTGTTGTCATGGAGTGTAGGGATAGGTCAGTTAGCGGTGTTTTGTTTGTGTGTCTGTCTGTCCATCCGTCCGTCCTTCTGACACTCCGTCCGTCTGTCTGTTCGTTCGTCCGTCTGTCTCTCTGCCTGTCTGTCCATATATCTGTCTCTGTCTGTCTGTCTGTTTTGGAAGGGCCGAATGTAAGACCGGCCTACGTGCCCAATTTGTACCCCTTTTAAAATAAAGTTCAAATCAAAAAGTTCAATTCTGTCTGTTTCTCTGTCTGCCTGTCTCTCTTACTGTCTGTCTGTCCATCTGTCTGTCCGTCTCTCTGTCTTTCTATCTATCCGTATGTCTGTCTCTCTGTCTGTCTATCTGTCCGTCTGCCCGGCTGTCTCTCTGTATGTCCGTATGTTATCGCTCTGTCTGTTCGTCTGTCTGTCTCTCTGTTTGTCTGTCTCTCTGTCTCACTGTCTGTCTGTCTGTCTACCTGCCTGCCTGTCTGCCTGTTTCTATGTCTGTCTGTCGCTATGTCTATCTCTCTGAATGTATGTCTGTCCGTCTTTCTCTTTGTCTGTCTGTCCGCCCGCCGTCTGTTTGTCTACTCTGTATGTCTGTCTGTCTCTATGTCTGTCTACCTCTCTGTCCGTATGTCTCCGTGTCTGTCTCTCTGTCTCTATGCCTGTCTGTCCGCCCACCGTCTGTTTGTCTACTCAGTATGTCCATCTGTCTACTCCTCTAAAAGTAGCAGCGACAACACTGTTCATAATAAAAAAAAATAGTTGTAGTAGCAGCAGCAGCAGCAGCAGGAGCAGCAGCAGCAGCAGCTGTTGATGCTGCTGTTATTGTTGTTGTTGTCGTTTTTGTTGTTGTTGTAGCAGTAATGGTGGTGGTAGCTGATATATTGGTAAGTTTGTTGTTACTGACTTATTATTACTATTATTATTGTTATTATTATTATGTCGTAGTAAAATATTACCACCATATTGACAGGAAAACGAAACGAAAGTATGCTCTGAAAATCATCAACAGGGAATTCTGCAAAGGCAAGGTAAGTAAGACTGGAAGTTGTAGCTGTCGTCTAAATGTAGACCAAGATGGAATCCTTGCATTCAGGCTACCAGAAAGTTAGTTGCATATCCTTTACATACAGGACATCGCTGCCAATCCCAACATATCTTTTTGGGCTGTTTGTGCTTTCTTGGCACATTTACGTTCAGTAGTTTGCTATTGCTTTCTGAACGACCGGTGCTCATACCATTGTATGAAAACCAGTGCAAGGCGGTCTGCTTACAAATCGCCCACTGCTGTGTTTCAAACGTGGTATGCGGGATTGCGAACTGCGTTCGTAACCAGTCCCCCACAGTGCGGGGTGAGGAGAGTAGGTATAAGGAGATAGCAAATGCCGACATTCCCCAAATACGAGGGGAAGTCAATAAGGAAGCCACAAATGGCTGTAGAAAAATAACTAACTATGATAACAACTTGAAACCAGTTTATTTTTATACATGCATTGTCCCTTTATTTATCAACATAATTTCCAACAACATTGATGCACTTATCCCATCGTTTTATCAGTCCTCCCAAACCCACTGCATAGAACTGCGTGCTCTGTTTTCTAAACCACGTTTTCACTTCACATTCAACTTCTGGGTCATTCGCGAAATGTCTCCCGCCAAGGTGGATTTTCAGTGTTTATGCTGATAAATGTTCGTCCCGTAAAGCGGTGCATAGCTGGGTAGAAAACGTTAAGCGGGCGAGTCAATAAGTAAGTCACACAGTTCTGTGGGATGGCCGGTAAATGAAAACAAAGCACGCAGTTCTATGCAGCAGGTTTGGAAGGACTGATAAAACGATAGGATAAGTCCATCAATACTGGTGGAAATTATATTGAGACATAAAGGAACAATGTATGTATATAGGTAAACTGGTTTCAAGTTGTTATCATATTTAGTTATTTTACTAAAGCCATTTGTGGCTTACTTATTAGCTTACCCTTGTATGACCTAGGCTAATCTTATGAAATGAGACAAGCTACCTCCAAATGAAAGTTTATAACATGGGTATTCGGAGGCCATCAATAATATAAGATATGCGGACGATACAGTATTGATTGCCGACAGCTAGCAAGATCTACAACATTTGGTGAATACAGTTATTAAACAGTGAGAAACTGGGTGTGGAACTGAACTGTAAGAAAACATAGATCATGGTCGTCTCCAAGAGAAAAGAAATACCACATTTGTAGCATCCACGAGAACGAGTCTCCCGTACAAGTCTTCCGAACAGGTTGTGATGAGAACGATGTGTTACATAGAACTCACTGTGTGATACTGATGATTGATCCTTGGGTGTCGGACACACTGTGTGATACTGATGATTGCTCCTAGGGTGTAAGACTCACTGTGTGATACTGATGATTGCTCCTAGAATGTAGGACACACTGTGTGATACTGATGATTGCTCCTAGAATGTAGAACTCACTGCGGGATACTGATGATTGCTCCTTGAGTGTAGGACTCACTGTGTGATACTGATGATTGCTCCTAGAATGTAGGACTCACTGTGTGATACTGAAGATTGCTCCTAGAATGTAGGACTCACTGTGTGATACTGATGATTGCTCCTTGAGTGTAGGACTCACTGTGTGATACTGATGATTGATCCTTGGGTGTCGGACACACTGTGTGATACTGATGATTGCTCCTAGAGTGTAGGACTCACTGCGGGATACTGATGATTGCTCCTTGAGTGTAGGACTCACTGTGTGATACTGATGATTGCTCCTAGAGTGTAGGACTCACTGCATGAAACTGGTGATTGCTCCTAGAGTGTAGTATACACTGTGTGATACTGATGATTGCTCCTAGATTGTAGGACACACTGTGTAATACTCATGATTGCTCCTTGAGTGTAGGACTCACTGTGTGATACTGATGATTACTCCTTGTGTAGGACACACTGTGTGATACTGATGATTGCTCCTTGAGTGTAGGACTCACTGTGTGATATTGACTGATGATTGCTCCTAGAGTGTAGGACTCACTGTGTGATACTGATGATTGCTCCTAGAGTGTAGGACTCACTGTGTGATACTTATGATTGCTCCTTGAGTGTAGGACTCACTGTGTGATATTGATGATTGTTCATAGAGTGTAGGACTCACTGTGTGATACTGAAGATTGCTCCTTGAGTGTAGGACTCACTGTGTGATACTGATGATTGCTCCTTGAGTGTAGGACTCACTGTGTGATACTGATGATTGCTCCTTGAGTGTAGGACTCACTGTGTGATACTGATGATTGCTCCTTGAGTGTAGGACTCTCTGTGTGATACTGATGATTGCTCCTTGAGTGTAGGACTCACTGTGTGATACTGATGATTGCTCCTAGAGTGTAGGACTCACTGTGTGATACTGATGATTGTTCATAGAGTGTAGGACTCACTGTGTGATACTGATGATTGCTCCTAGAGTGTAGGACTCACTGTGTGATACTGATGATTGCTCCTAGAGTGTAGGACTCACTGTGTGATACTGATGATTGCTCCTAGAGTGTAGGACTCACTGTGTGATACTGATGATTGCTCCTAGAGTGTAGGACTCACTGTGTGATACTGATGATTGCTCCTAGAGTGTAGGACTCACTGTGTGATATTGATGATTGCTCCTAGAGTGTAGGACTCACTGTGTGATACTGATGATTGCTCCTAGAGTGTAGAACTCACTGCGGGATATTGATGATTGCTCCTAGAGTGTAGGACTCACTGTGTGATACAGATGATTGCTCCTAGAGTGTAGGACTCACTGCGGGATACTGATGATTGCTCCTAGAGTGTAGGACTCACTGTGTGATACTGATGATTGCTCCTAGAGTGCAAGACTCACTGTGTGATACAGATGATTGCTCCTAGAGTGTAGGACTCACTGTGTGATACTGATGATTGCTCCTAGAGTGTAGGACTTACTGTGTGATACTGACGATTGCTCCTAGAGTGTAGGACTTACTGTGTGATACTGATGATAGCTCCTAGAGTGTATGACTCACTGCGTGATACTGATGATTGCTCCTAGAGTGTTAACTGTGTGCACCTTTACTCTACGGCACTGTGGCGAAGAACGTTATTCGTAAACCCGCATACCGCATTCGAAACGAAGCTGCATGCGATTTGGCAGCAGACCCTCCTTGCGGTAATTTTGATACAGTTATATGGGTGCCGGTCAATCAGAAAGCAATGGCAAACTACTGAACGTAAACTTGCCAAGAAATCATAAACAGCCCAAACAATGCTGGGGTCGACTGCGACGTTCTGTAAAGGATATGTAACTAACTTGTTTGTTTACTCTATGACTCAGGAAGATATGATAGACAACGAGGTGCGTATACTCAGGTGTATGAAGCACACCAATATCATCAGGCTGGTGGAGGACTTCACCAACAGATTCCAGATCTTCTACGTCATGGAACTGGTGCAGGTGGGTGCAGAGGTGCCCTGTGTTTAAACTGTCAGAGTTAGAGATATATCCTACATTTAGAATATCAGCATTAGAGATATATTAGAACATCAGAGTTAGAGATACGCTACATTTATACTGCCAGAGTAAGAGATGGCCTCCATTTAGAATACCAACGTAAAAGATACCCTACATTTAGAACATCAGAGTAAGAGATACCCTACATTTAGAATACCAAGTAAGAGATACCAAAGTAAGATAGACCCTACATTTAGAATACAAGAGTCATACATTTTAGTTGAGTTGAATTGAGTTGAGTTGGGCTAAGAACCAATATCATTCAGGACATTTCCATACGCGCTCTGACTCCTCGCTCAACAGCCAGCGAAGAGTCACATTACTAATCCTACAGTCCCTACCGCGATCTGATTGAAAGTTCTCCTGGTGGTCATAATTTTAAGTCGTAGTATAGTATTCGTTCGCATGAGTATTATCAGAGAAGTAAAGAGTAATCACATAGTAACTGCTATATAGTATATTATAGTATAGTATAGTATAGCATAGCATAGCATAGCATAGCATGGTATAGCATGGTATAGCATAGCATGGTATGGTATAGTATAGTATAGTATAGTATAGCATAGTATAGTATAGTATAGTATAGTATAGTATAGTATAGTATAGTATAGTATAGTATAGTATGGTATGGTATAGTATAGTATGTCCCCAAGCAGTTTTCTCCTACTGCTAACTCACCCTCCTGTAACCTTCTGCACAGATCGTAAAAGGCGATGGAGATTACATGCATGATGTTGATTGTGATGTTGATACTGCCGATAATGATGAAGATGGTGTTGATTTGATTAATTACAATGATATTGATGTTGGTAGTGGTGGTGGTGATAATCAGGATGATGATAATGATTACGAAAACAACGATAATGATAATGATGGTCATGATGATGTCGATAATCATGTTAGTGGTACCTCTGAAGTCGGAGTGGGTTCGCCTGATGGCGAGGGACACTGTTAATAGGGAAATCTAATCCACACGCAACATTCAGTCCAGTACTATTAGAAGTAGTGTGTATTGACTACATTTGAGTTCAAAGCGAGTGAGCGCCAACAAAATGATAGTGGGGATGACGACGACCTAGATGAGAAGGATAATGATGACAACGATGCTGTTGGTGATGATGATGATGGTGGTGGTGGTGACAACGTTGGCAGTGTTGCAGGTAGTGATGATTTGATGATAATCGTTATGTTTATGATGTCGATGACAATGATGATGATGACGAGGTGGGTGATGACGATGATAGTGTTGATGATAATGACGATGTCAATAATTATTACGACGATGTTGATGATGATAGTTATGATGTTGATGACGATGTTGATAGTGATGATAAGGCCGTTGATGACGATGTTGAAGATGATGAAGACGAAGCAGATGATGACGATTTTTGTTTTGCGCTCGCTCACTTTGAATTCAAGCGTAGTCCATACACACTATTTATAGTAGTGATGGACTGAATTTTGTGTGTGGATTCGCTGTCCTTATTAACAGTGTCCCTCGCCATCAGGAGAACCCACTCTGACTTCAGAGATACGTGTAATTTACGTCCCCATGTCAAGGACGACAAGTCAACATTTAAGTCCAGCTGTCCGGTGTAGAGGTTGAACAGCTTACCTCGGCATCAGCACAACGGATGTTTAAGAACACGCATTCTTACCCATTCGGCCATGCTGACCTGCGATGACGATGGTGGTGGTGGTGGTGGTGGTGGTGGTGGTGGTGGTGGTGGTGGTGGTGGTTGTGGTGGTGGTGGTATTGATGATGATGACCATGTCCATTATTATTACGACAACCATGATGATGATAACGATGTGGGTGATTATTACGACGACGACGATGACGATGATGATGATACCCAGTATGTATTCAGCTTGACAATCGACAGCACTTAACCAGCATCACTAACACCCCCCTTACCAACCACAGGGCGGGGATCTCTTTGACGCAATATCGTCCAGCACGGGCAAGTACACGGAACACGATGCTAGCTCCATGCTGTACAACCTGGCCAGTGCCCTCCAGTACCTGCACTCCTTACACATCGTCCACAGGGACGTCAAACCCGAGAACATACTGGTGAGTGTTTTTTTTTTTTTTCGCATATCCTTTACAGGACATCGCTGTCAACATCAGCATCTTTCAACTGATTGTTGATTTCTTGGCAAGATTACGCTCAGTAGTTTGCCATTGATTTCTGAGCGGCCGGCTCACATACCCCGTAAGTTACCGACGCGGAGAGAACCGCTACCAATTCTCGCGTTACTCACGAGAGTATACGGGATTACGGAGAAAGTCGTGTAACACCTAGACCAGGGAGACCGACGGTGAGTGGTGTAGCAGTGGTTTAACCAGGGGCGTATTTATGAGTGATGTAGCAGTGATTTAACCAGGGGCGTATTTATGAGTGATGTAGCAGTGGTTTAACCAAAGGGCATTGGTGAGCAAAGTAGCCGTGGTTTAACCAAGGGTATTTTGGTGAACAAAATAGCAGTGGTTTAACCAAGGGGATATTGGTGAGTGATCTTGCAGTGGTTTAACAAGGTGGGTATAGCTGAGTGATGTAGACGTGGTTTAACCAAGGGAATATTGATCAACAAAGTAGCAGAATTTTAACCAAGGAGTACTAGTAAACAACGGACTCCGTGGTGAAGAGGTTACGGACGCAGTTCGTAATCCCGCTTACCCACGTGCAAAGCACAGTGCGTGCGATTTGGCAGCAGACCGCCTCACGTTGGGTTTTTTCTTCTAAAAATGGTATGAGTGACGGTCGTTCAAACAGCAGTGGCAAACTACTGAACGTAAACTTGCCAAGAAATCATGAATAGCTAAAATATGCAGAGGTTGACTGCGACGTCCTGTAAAAGATATTCAACTAACTTTTTTTAAACTGGTAAACAAAGTAGCAGTTGTTTAGCCTAGAGATATTGGTGAACAAACATGCAGTGGTTTAACCAAGGGATATTGGTGAATAAAGTAGCAGTGGTTTAACCAAGGGATATTGGTGAATAAAGTAGCAGTGGTTTAACCAAGGGATATTGGTGAATAAAGTAGCAGTGGTTTAACCAAGGGATATTTGTGAATAAAGTAGCAGTGGTTTGACCAAGGGATATTGGTGAATAAAGTAGCAGTGGTTTAACCAAGGGATATTTGTGAACAAAGTATCAGTAGTTTAACCTAGATATATTGGTGAATAAAGTAGCAGTTGTTTAACCTAGAGATATTGGTGAATAAAGTAGCAGTAGTTTAACCTAGATATATTGGTGAATATAGCAGCAGTAGTTTAACCTAGATATATTGGTGAATATAGTAGCAGTAGTTTAACCTAGATATATTGGTGAACAGAGTATCATTAGTTTAACCTAGATATATTGGTGAATAAAGTAGCAGTAGTTTAACCTAGAGATACTATTGAACAAAGTGCAAAGGTTTAACTCGTTAGTCATAAATGCGGTTCCAACTTCTCGGCATCAGGTCGCCCCATATTGCCACGTTCTAGTGCCAGGAATATCACACAAAATGCACCTAGCTGTCCAATGTAAAATCTGAAACAGGCCGCAGTCCCGACAAAACCAACAGCACGCACAGGCGTGCATGTATAAGGCCACTGCCAGAATGCTAACACGACAGTCTTCACAAGAATTACAGTTTATAGTCGATGGAAGCAGCAGTCACTAGAAAAAACAGCAGTCGCACACGCATTACTGCATAAAGCAAACCAGCGAGTTCAGTGACCAGCCACCTACCATTTCTCTGAACATGCAGTTCATAAACACAAACAACCACAGACAGATGGAAAAGCACTTCACGTGAAATCCACAGCTCACAGTGTCGTACCAAATACTCAATTCAGTAGCTGGGCGTTGGAACCATGTACTACAAGTCCAAAATGATGAAAATGCAGAAGTACAATCGTAGCCAGGAGCAAAATTACTGCAGGCCTTAGCGGTAACGTAGCGGCTAGACAGCCGCCTGCCGAGCTGGTGGTCATGGGTTCCATTCGGAGCTGAGCGAATTCGGATTTTTAGAAACTTGACCTGGGTTACCAGGTCGATCCAGCATACAGTGGGTACCAAGATTGTCTTGGGAAGTAAAGGCGATCGGCGTGACACTGTCCACATCAGCCACCGAGTGCCGGTTGGGCTATACAGGTGTGGTGCTAGCACCGTGTGCTCAATGCGCCTTAAGACTTGTAAAAGGGTCCTTTACATTTTTTTTTTAACTGACAGGGACCTAATGGAAAGATATGGCGAGTGTGTTGGTGTAATGGTTACGAGGTTACACTGACAATGGCATGGGCGTGGTCGGTCGTGAGTTTGATGTCGGTTCTTGATGTTCACTTCGGGTGGGGTCGGGGAGAGAGAGAGAAAGAAAGAGAGAGAGAGAGAGAGAGAGAGAGAGAGAGAGAGAGAGAGAGAGAGAGAGAGAGAGAGAGAGAGAGAGACCTATTCGTCCATGCACTCAGGTCTGCTAGATGTGATGGTCATTACACTTCACATACCCACAGCTGGTTTCCTCTCACATACCCACAGCTGGTGTCCTCTCACATACCCACAGCTGGTTTCCTCTCACGTACCCACAGCTGGTGTCCTCTCACATACCCACAGCTGGTTTCCTCTATGGGACTCTGTTTTGTGTGTGTTTGTGTGTGTGTGTGTGTGTGTGTGTGTGTGTGTGTGTGGTTGTAGTTAAGTTGAGCCGAGTCCAGAACCGATGTCACAGCACTTTGGTCATCTCCTTCTTACGTGCTCCGTCCTCATCTTCAACAGCCAGCGAAGAGTCCCAAAACTATTGGTACCAATTGCAGCCTGATTATGTGTCCGTTTGACTTTTCCTCGGAATAATGATTATCGTCCAAATACTCTGGTCACTCCCCGCCACTCCATTCTCTCCAGGCTGAGGGACTTTATCTGTTCATCCACGCTATACACATGATCGCTAAGGGTCCTTGCAACATCTGCCTTATCGTCTGGTGGTTGGAAAGACACGCAGACGTTTAATCTTGCTTTCTTCTTGTACAAGTAAGACATTTGACATCCCTGTTTCCAGATCAATGAATGAATCACCAAAAACAAAAAACGAGAAGTAGATTGTTGGCTTTACTAGAACACAATTACAAGTAACAAATTGGACGTTACGGCTAAAGCCTTCGTCAGCACAAATTAAATAAACACAAGTCGACACAACTACAGGAAAACACTACGTGAAAATGTAAAGGTTACCTATCGGTATCCTTGTGGCTGAATATGTCATAAAACGATCAACGCGTTTGATGTCTATCAGTGGATTGTATTAACCGGATGTGTCCCTGTTCCCAGATTAGGCAGCACGGCGATGGAACCAAGTCCCTCAAACTGGGAGACTTCGGTCTGGCAACAGAGGTCAGGGCGCCGCTGTACACCGTCTGTGGCACCCCAACTTACGTTGCTCCGGAAGTGATTGCTGAGACCGGGTGAGTGCTTCTGTAAATCAGAGTATCAATAATAATTTCTCAAATAAGTAGAGGAATTCATGCCATGCCATAAGACATCGGGTATATGGTGCTAACCCCATATTTGTATAGACAAATCGGCATTGGATAGGTAAATAGGTCAATATCACGCAGGGCGCCTTTACTTCTCAGAAAGATTCCTTGTACGAGGGGGCTTTAATTTAAAACCTTACAAGTGTAATAACAATTAAAATAACCATACCATCATTGTCTTGTAACCTTCAATATTGTTGTTAAGGGTGTTAAGTACGTAACATCACGGTGAAGACGAACACAGTTACGTCAATAGGACAGTTTAAAGATGGCCGCTTCACGTTTGACATGCACCAAAGACGAGCAGCGTTCTTTATCTGTTTATTTTTTTTTTTTAATTATTATTTTAAATCAGTAAAGGGTAAAATCTATAGAAATCCATCGGCAAATGAAGGTCCAGTATGGTGATGCATGCCTGTCAGTCCAGCAAGTGGATGAGTGGAGTAGGAAGTTTCAAAACGACGTGAATTTTGTCAAGAGGTACAGCAGGTGGTGCGTGAGTGGTTACTAGCGCGACCAAGAGCATTTTTTTTTCTACAGGAATCCAAGCACTTTATCGGCGCTGAAAGATATTTAAGGTTTTCATTTGGAATTTTTTAATTTATTTAAGTTTGGGGTCCCTAGTCAGTTTAAAGAAAAAAATATGCTCCAATATGGATTCGAACATGTGACCTTCGGGCAAACAAGCAATTGTGCCAGCCACAACACTACCACGACTCCCAGTCCTCCCCTCTGTAATAATAAGTTAGTTGCATATCCTTTACAGGGCGTAGCAGTTAACCCCAGCATTTTTTTTTTTTTTTTGCTGTTTGTGTTTGCTAGACAAGTTTACGTTGAGTAGTTTACCTTTGCTTTCTCATACCATTGTAGAGAACGAAAGAACGAACGAATAATCTTTATTTTCAAAGGTTAAGAATTGGGCACGCAGACTCGTCTGACATTCTGCCCTTCTTCTCTGTTTCCTTTCATACATTATTTCATTCAACATCACTTATGAAGCAAATTTTGACAACAAAAGAACAATAAGCATTAAAACGCATGAAAAATAATCAATAATACACGACTCACTGAGGCGATGTTTAACATGGGCATTATAAATACGTAAGGAAAATGTAACGTGCAATACATATGGGAATGTTTATTGGCTAGTTGTCGTTTGAGATAATTCACCATTATTATTGTTTTTTTAGGGGTTGTGGGGGGAGGGGGCATGTAGTCTGTTACTGTAGTGTTCAAACAGGTTGCGAATGTATGTATAATGATTGGTGGTGTCTTTGATTTCTTGTGTAAGATTATTCCACAATTGAGCGGCAGAGTATGCTAAGCTTGTTTTATTTAAGGTAAAGCGGTTTGCTTCTTAATCGCCCGCAGCTGTGTTTCGAACGCGGTATGCGGGATGACTAATTGTATTCGTAACATCTTCCCTCTATCATCATCATCATCATCAAGTGCCATGCCAGCTGGCCTAGGCGTTCATGACTCGACACAGATCTCTGTCTTTGGATTTTTTTTTCTGGATCATCTATGCTGATGATATTCCTCCATACCACCGTCTCAATCCATCCATGTTTTCTCTTGGTCAGCCTCTTCCTCTCTTTCACCCGATCTTTCTGGTTTTCACGATGTTCTTCAATACCATACTTTCAACACCATATGACCAAAAAAAGCTGTTTCGTAACATCTTCCCTCTATGTCCAAGGTAAATGGCAAATGTTATCGCCCAAACGAAATCGATATCAATGATGATTTCTATAGTCGGGTTTCCATGAAAATGCTATTGTCATTACCTTTTACTGACTGCATTCATTCTTGTTGTGGAAGCTTGAGAACCTCTATCTTGATTTAAGTTCGAACGTACGGACGAAGGAACGAGCTTTACTTTGAAAGTATCACAAATTGGGCACGCAGGTCCGTCTTACATTCGGCCCTTCCAATCACTCATTTTCTGGATACTTTTCTTTGCGCTAGCTCGCTTTGAACTCAATCGTAGTCTATGCACACTAATTCTACTCGTGCTGGACTGAATTTTTGCGTATGGATTAGCTTTTCCTATTAACAGTGTCCCTCGCCATCAGGCGAACCCACTCCGACTCCAGAGGTACTTGTAATTTACGTCCCCAAGTCAGGGATGATAGGTCAGCATTTTAGTCCAACTGTCCGGTGTAGGGGTTGAACCCTTTACCTCGGCATCAGCCATGCCGACCGACCAGACACTCATCTTTCTACACCAATTATCTATTGTGCGTGTTACATTCACATGGGAATAACGACATTGTCAAATGAAAGTTGTGAACATGAGCAATGCATATTACCATGTTGTGAGCCAGGCACAGAGCCAGACACACATACACACACAGATGTATAAACGCATACACGCATAAACATTCGGTAGATGAGAAGAAATAAATTCGAGAACTTGGTGACAGCTGCCAAGATTGAGGGGAAAAGAACAAAAGGAAGGCAGAGAACTAAATACTTGGATGGCTTGGTCACGTGGTATGGTCGAGACAATAACACAGAGCTAATCCACAACTCTGTCGATCGTATAAGATGGCGAAACATGACCGCGGAGGGACGCTGTGAATTTGGGTTGCTTTTACGTCTGTCCGCGGTTTGTAGCGTAAACTGCATATTCAGAAACATGATGGCCGGCCGGTCGCTGAACTAACTGGGTTGCCTTATGCAGTACTGTGTGGCTGATGGTTTTCTAGTGACTACTGCTTCCATCGACGATGAACTGTATTTTTCGTGGCGGACTTTTGTGTTGCAATCTGGCAGTGGCATTATGCATAGTATACCTGTGCCCCGAGATGATAACCCGGTCATCAAATACCCGAAGAAGTCGGATGTGTCGGCCTAAAGGTGCAAATATCATGGCTCTGCTTTAAACAAGCACAACGCAATTACGTCTAAAACAACATTCCGGACGAACGCAGAAAAAGATTTATACCTGTGCAGGCAATTGGTTTGTCGAGGCCTATATCTGTTCCACCTGTCACTTGAGCCAGTGAGGAGCATGTTGTGTAATATTCACGGGCACAGGACCGGAGCATAATGGTGTGACCCTTTGCCCTGAAGTTGGAACCGCGACTAACTAACTAACTAACGAACTACCTAACTAACTAACTAACTACTAACTAACTAACTAACACAGACTACAAAGGTTCATAACTATGTGCCGCGCACACCTCAGGAAACAAGAACTAAGATGCCGAAGGAGGAGGAGAAAGAAGAAGAGGAGTAAGAAGAAGTAGGAGGCGGAGGATGAAAAGGAGGCGAAGAAGAAGACGAAGAAGAAGAAAGTGATGCCCATAGCAAAAGGTAGACAGCTAGACAAGTGCACAGATAACACCGAGAAACTGTCTGTCAGACTGTGATATTCCTTCCTCTAGGAGACGACCATAATCTGCTTTCTTACAATTTACACTGTACGCAATAACAGCATCTCTTTGAGTAGTCGAATCATGATTTACTAGACACGTGTAAAAAATACATATAAGTTAAAGACATAAGCTTGGGGAAATCTATTGCAGTATATATATTTACAGAATGGAAATGAGAGTTTATTAAGAAAAAGGATTTGGAAGGCAAGAGGGTTGACTTCATTGCACCATGTATATCCCATGGGGCTCGGTCTCTTTTCGCAAGGCAGCCTGCCGAAAGCGTCGAACAAAGCACGAACTCCGTAGCTCCAGCGACGACCCCCGGGAGCGGGAGTCTCCGAGAAAATTCCAATCGTGAACCGAATGTTGTAGCCCGGAATCGGAGCGCGAGGCAGGCATGTAACCACGGCGCCGCGGAGACTCCCTTATTAAGACGATGTGCACCAAGAAAACAGAGTAAACATAGTGTACAGGGACAGCAGGTGAAGTAAGTACAGGCCCAGCACCATAACCCACAATAACCCACAGGGACCCACAATACCCCACAATGACCCCAATAATCCTCAATGGCCCACAGTAACCCACAATGACCAACAGTAACCCATAATGACCCACAGTAACCCATAATGACCCACAATAACCTGCAATGACCCACAATACCCCACAATGACCCCCACTAACCCTTAATGATCCTCAATAACCCACAATCACTCACAATAAGCCACAATGGCCCACAATAACCCGCAATGACCCACAACAACCTACAATGACACACAATAACCCACAACGACCTACAATGACCCACAATGTTATAGAGAAGTAGTTTCAAAAAGTAACAGAATCTTTTCTTCACTTTAAGCGCATTGGGCACACGGTAAAGACTTTGCTGATCCGACAGCTTGTGCAGCTTGTCTTATCCCAGATGTATTGGTGTTACCTTTTCTCTGGAGTAAACTAGACAGGCCGAGAGAGCGATCATGCTACATGGGCAACACGTGGTACACTAGAGGACCCCAATACATGCTCTTTAAGACACATTGGCATATGGTGCTACAGCCATATTTTATAGACCAGTCGGTGGGTGATGCATTCGATGATGAACTGTGTTTTCAAGGAGGACTTTTGTGGTGGCATTCTGGCGACGGCATTATGTACAGTGAAATGTTTCTTTACATCTGTTCGCGGTTGTTTTGTTGCGTGAACTACATTTCGGAGACAAAATGGCGTGGCTGGCTAGAAAACATCTAGAAACGGAACAACAACATCTAGAAATATGGAGACTTTGTAGGCCAACATTGGTTGGGAAAGTAACTGCCGCTTCCATCAAGGATGAACTGCATGTTTCGTAGAGGCGTTTTGAGTTGGCATTCTGGCGGCGGCATTATGCAAAGTGTGCCTGAGCGGGCAGTTGTTTGTCGAGACTCCTGTCTTTTCCACTTTTCACATGGGGCAGTGGGGAACATTTTGTGTGATATTAACTAGCACGGGAACGGAGCATAATGGGGACGACCCTTTGCTGTGATGTTGGAACCGCGACTAACTGACTGACTAACTAGCATTGAACAAATTGTTCTACACTCATATTTTATAGACCAGTCGGTGGGTGATGCATTGAACAAATGGTTCTACACTCATATTTGTACAGACATGCCGATACTCGGTGGGTAATGTGGGCAGTATCGCGCCGCGTCCCTTTATTTCCCAAGACATGTCTGGTGCCAGTTTTAGGCTGGGTCGATATGGTAGTCGAGGTCAGTTTTCAGAATTCGAATTCTCCCAAGTGTAGATCAACCCCATAAAAACCAGGCCGCTATGCGGACGTATAGCCACTACGCTGTCGCGGATGCGGACATGTGGTATTTCACATTATTTTACTTTCGTAAATGAAAGTCGGGTCTTAGTCAGATATGACAGAGCTTCCGTATGACAGACGACCGTACTACCTACTTTTTGTTAGCGCCGAATTTTGGGCGGCGCTCACCACACCCAAAACCCTACATTGTGTCAACGGTGTCGGGTAAAGGAGCACGCCCAATCGTGGGGGAACGAGCTTTACCTTAGTGCGAGGAAATGCAACCTAAAGATTAAACGTCATGACAGGGCAGACCAAGCCCTAAGCCTTGATTGGCAACTTATCTAGGATCAAAGCTCAGACAGTCGGATAGTTAGAGCATTGCTTTGCTTATCCGACAGCTTCTGCAGTTTGTCTTGTTACAGCCATATTGGTGTTACCTTTCCTCTGGAGTAAACTAGGTAGGTTGAGAGAGAGAGAGAGAGAGAGAGAGAGAGAGAGAGAGAGAGAGAGAGAGAGAGAGAGAGAGAGAGATCATGCCGCAAGAGCAACACATGGTCTCTAAACTCAGCCCTGGCTTTGTGTTATGGGTAAGTATCATTAACTCCATTTTACAAACTATCGTCTGTCAAGACGGCAAAGTGCCAGTCAATTGGTTTGTCACAAACGCTAATTGCGATCTTCAAACAATTCCAGGTATGGATTGAAAATTGATGTGTGGTCTGCAGGTGTCATTGCATATATCCTGTTGTGTGGATTTCCACCTTTCGCAAGGTACGATACATGTCTGTACCTGTTGAATGATGTTGATGATAATGGTGATGATAGCGGTGATAGTAGTGATGTTATTGTGATACAGGTGACACTGTTAATGTGGGTGAATGTGGTCTTCTTTTTTAGCTTTTAAGAATTTATTTTTTATTAATTTTTTTTTTTTTTTGGTTTGCATTCGTTCCCTTTGAACTCAAGAGTTGCTCATACACGCGCTTCTACTTCTAGTGTTATGGACTGGTTTTTGCGTGTGGATTAGTTTTACTTGTATTACCAGTATCCATCGCCATAAGACTATAAGAATAGTTCATAAATAAACACACTTGTATTGTTTGGCGCTCATAGAAGTGAGCAGAAGGAAGTAGAGATCAGAGGACGCACTAGACAACATAACAATTGAAAGCTATAATTAGCGACCGGGATGCGAACCTGTCACTTCCAAATGACGACGGCACCTCGGTGCAGGAACAAGTGTACTTCGACCAACTAGACACCCGATATTATGACCAAGTAGCATGACCAACTGGACATCCTTTTTTTCCGCTCGCTGGCTTTCAACTCAAGAGTAGTCCATGCACACTATTTATAGTAGTGATGGACTGAATTGTGCATGTGGATTAGCTTTCTCTATTAACAGTGTCCCGCGCCATCAGACGAACCCACTCCGACTTGAGATGTACTTGTAATTTACGTCCCCAAGTCAAGGACGAGAGGTCAACATTTTAGTCCAGCTGTCCGGTGTAGGGGTTGAACCGCTTACCTCGACATCACCACAACGGATGTTTAAGAACGCGCGTTCTTTCCCATTCGGTCCTGCGGACATGCACCCGTTATTATGACCTACTAGCATTAACAACTAAACACCCGTTATTATGACATACTAGCACAGTGGTTCTCAACCGATGGGGAATTTCCCCCCCCCCACCCAGCGGGGAATTTTAGGGTTTCCGGGGTGGGGGGGGGGGGGTTAAGATTATTTCAAGATCGCATTAATACAAGAACCAGTTACTTGATGTTGTTTTTCCCTCTAAATTTTACGATGTTACGGTTCTGTACTTCTCACCCTAATGAAATTCGTTTTATAACGTAAGTAGACCCGCAAATCACGTTTTATGTACATGTCTAGACTTGTTCTAGTATATGTTATTAAATTTAGCTTCTATTTTTATGTATACTGTGTAAGGGTGGGTGGGGGAATTTATAGGAAGGAAATTCGTAAAAGGGGGGGGGGGTGACATTCTAAACATATGGTAAAGGGGAGCATGGGCCAAAAAATGTTGAGAACCACTGTACTAGCATGACCAACTAGACACGCGTTATTATGACCATTTAGCATGACCAACTAGACACACGTTATTATGACCAAGTAGCATGACCAACTAGACACACGTTATTATGACCAAGTAGCATGACCAACTAGACACACGTTATTATGACCATTTAGCATGACCAACTAGACACACGTTATTATGACCATTTAGCATGACCAACTAGACACACGTTATTATGACCATTTAGCATGACCAACTAGACACACGTTATTATGACCATTTAGCATGACCAACTGGACAGACGTTATTATGACCAAGTAGCATGACCAACTAGACACACGTTATTATGACCAAGTAGCATGACCAACTAGACACACGTTATTATGACCAAGTAGCATGACCAACTAGACACACGTTATTATGACCAAGTAGCATGACCAAATAGACACGCGTTATTATGACCAAGTAGCATGACCAACTAGACACACGTTATTATGACCAAGTAGCATGACCAACTAGACACCCGTTATTATGACCAAGTAGCATGACCAACTAGACACACGTTATTATGACCATTTAGCATGACCAACTAGACACACGTTATTATGACCATTTAGCATGACCAACTAGACACACGTTATTATGACCAAGTAGCATGACCAACTAGACACACGTTATTATGACCAAGTAGCATGACCAACTAGACACACGTTATTATGACCATTTAGCATGACCAACTAGACACACGTTATTATGACCATTTAGCATGACCAACTAGACACCCGTTATTATGACCATTTAGCATGACCAACTAGACACACGTTATTATGACTATTTAGCATGACCAACTAGACACACGTTATTATGACCATTTAGCATGACCAACAAGACACACGTTATTATGACCATTTACCATGACCAACTAGACACACGTTATTATGACCAAGTAGCATGACCAACTAGACACCCGTTATTATGACCAAGTAGCATGACCAACTAGACACACGTTATTATGACCATTTAGCATGACCAACTAGACACACGTTATTATGACCATTTAGCATGACCAACTAGACACACGTTATTATGACCAAGTAGCATGACCAACTAGACACACGTTATTATGACCAAGTAGCATGACCAACTAGACACACGTTATTATGACCATTTAGCATGACCAACTCATCATCATCATCATTGGCACCTTTCCGTCTTGACAGACGATAGTTTGGTACATTGTGCTTCAAAAAGGCTTAATAACTGTCATATGGCAATAACTACGATCCATGGCGGTGGCGAGTGTGGCAAACCAACTAGACACACGTTATTATGACCAAGTAGCATGACCAACTAGACACCCGTTATTATGACCATTTAGCATGACCAACTAGACACACGTTATTATGACTATTTAGCATGACCAACTAGACACACGTTATTATGACCATTTAGCATGACCAACTAGACACACGTTATTATGACCATTTAGCATGACCAACTAGACACACGTTATTATGACCATTTAGCATGACCAACTAGACACACGTTATTATGACCATTTAGCATGACCAACTAGACACCCGTTATTATGACCATTTAGCATGACCAACTCATCATCAAGCTCCCTGCCAGCTGGCGTAGGCGTGCATGGCTTTCAACAGATCTCGGTCTTTGGTGTTCTGGATCAATTCTGCTATATATATTTATATATATATATATATATATATATATATATATATATATATATATATATAGAGAGAGAGAGAGAGAGAGAGAGAGAGAGAGAGAGAGAGAGAGAGAGGAGAGAGAAATGAAAGAGGATACAGACTCGTAGAGTGGGCAAAAGAACAGGAAATGATTGTAGGAAACACCTGGTTCAAACAACACCCTAGAAGATTATGGACATGGAGGAGTCCTAATAGCAGGATTAGAAACCAGGTTGACTACATTCTGATTAGCAGAAGATTTAGAAACGCATTAACAATAGCAAAAACAGTTCCCATTGCTGATTGTTATAGTGACCACAGATTACTCACAGGAACATTGAGGATAAAGTTGAAGAAAGTCAAGTATATAACAGGAAACACTAAATATGATTTGTGTACATTGAGTAATGACAAGGAAATACAAAACAAATTCAACATAGAAGTACAGAACAGATTTGAAATTTTGTCTGATCTAGAGATCCTATTCCAGGATGTGGATGATCAATGGGAAACGTTGAAGAATTCAATCAATGTGGCTGCAGAAACAACTATTCCAAAATTAAAGAAGGTGGGTCGTAAGAAATGGATGACTGAGGAAATTTTACACCTCATGGAAACAAGAAGACTCAACAAAAATAATTCTGTCAAATATGAAGAAATTCACTGACAAGTCAGAACATTATGTAAGGAGGCAAAAGAAGCATGGCTTGAGGAAAAGTGCTTAGAAATTGAAAGCCAACACAACAGTCAAAATACCAAATTAGTGCACAAAAGAATTCAGGAACTTACTAATAAAAGAACAAGTACATCAACAGGGTGTCTAAAAACTGAAGCTGGCAAAATCATAATAGAAAAAGACCAGATTCTACAGGTATGGACAGATGATGTGAAACACCTTTATGATGATAACAGAGACGAACAGTATGATATTAGATTTAATAATGAAGGACCGCCAATTTTGGAGATGGAGGTTCGAAATGTTCTTAAGCATATGAAAGCTGGCAAGGCCCCCGGTGCAGATAACATCACATCAGAAATGATTAAAGCTTTAGAAGAATTTGGACTAGATCAAGTCACCAGACTGCTGAACACATTATACGATACTGGAGATATACCTCCTGAATTATGTAACTCTATATTTATTGCAATCCCAAAGAAATCAGGAACCCTGGAATGTGATCAACATAGAACAATTAGTATAATGAGTCACATCACAAAGATTTTGCTAAGAATTATCATGCAAAGAATTAGGAAGAAGATACAACCTGAAATAGGGGAAGAACAATGCGGGTTTGTAGAAGGAAAGGGTACAGTAAATGCTGTGTATATGCTGCGAACAGTTATTGAACGTGCTATAGAAGTAAACAAGGATATACATCTTTGCTTTATTGACTATACAAAGGCTTTTGATAGCATTAGACATGTCAGCATGGTGGATATGCTTGCAGATCTACAAATTGATGGGAAAGACATTAGACTTATAAAAAACATATATTGGAAACAACAAGCTGCAATAAGGATTGATAATGAAGTGGGACAGTATCAGCCAATTAAGAGAGGTGTTAGGCAGGGATGTGTGATGTCTCCAGATCTTTTTTCCCTGTACAGTGAAAATATTTTCAGAAATGTAGAGGATATAAATGGAATCAGCATTGGAGGACGAAACATCAATAACATTAGATATGCAGATGATACAGTATTAATTGCAGACAATGCGCAGGACCTGCAACAATTAGTAGATGCGGTTGTTGTACACAGTGAGCAACTGGGGTTAGAATTAAATTGTAAAAAGACTCAGGTTATGGTCGTCAGTAGGAAGGAAGAAGTGCCATATTCTTCAACAAGTGAATCGGCACAATTATCTTGGAACAGTTATAACATCTGATGGGAGATGCCTTGAAGGGATTAGAACAAGAATCGCCATGGCGAAAGTAGCCTTTAGTAAGATGAAAAACATTCTGACCAATAAAAAAGATGTCAATTGAAACGAGAAAAAGAGTGTTGAGGGGATACATAGAGCCTGTTCTTTTGTATGAATGTGAAACTTGGACAATGAGCAGTCAAGCTGAAAAGCATCTGATGGCTGCAGAAATGTGGTTTCTGAGGCAAATGCAAAGAATACCATGGACAGGCAGAAAAACCAATGACCAAGTACTACAGGAGACAAATGAACATCGTAGACTGATTAGAGAAATTAGACGTAGACAGTCAAAAATTTTTGGACATGTTATGAGAAGAAATGGATTGGAGAACTTAGTGACAACTGGCAAGATAGAAGGGAACAGACCAAGAGGAAGACCGAGAGGAAAATACCTGGATGGCTTGGCCACATGGCATGGACGAGACAGGAACACTGAGCTGATCCATGACACTGGTGATCGAGTGAAATGGCGAGTCATGACCGCCCACGCTTTCCGGCATGGCACATGATATATATATATATATATATATATATATATATATATATATATATATATATATATATATATATATATATATATATATATATATATGATATTCCTGATATTGCTGATGATCTCCCATGCCACCGCCTCAATCCATCCAGCATCATTTCTCGTGGTCTGCCTCTGCCTCTCTTCCCCTCGATCTTTCCAGTTGTCACGGTGTTCTCTAATGCCTCTCTTCTCATCACATGACCGAAGAAAACTGTTTATCTCGTTCTTATTGTTGTATATAATGTTCTAATTTCATTAACCTGTTTCAGGCAGTCGTTATTAGTTACTCTGGCAGTCCAAGGAATTCGCAACATTCGTTTCAGGAACCACAACTCTGATGCTTCTAATTTCTTCTTAATTTGTTAATTTACATTCCAAGATTCAAAGCCATACAGCAAAACTGGTTCTACATAGCATTTCAGCACTCTCTTTCTTATATTCGGCGATAGTGGCTTATTGCATAAGATACTCTTCATTTTCTGAAATGAGGCTTTTGCTTGTCCTATTCTGTTCTTAATCTCTGTTGTACATCTTCCATCTGATGTTATAAATGCCCCTAGATATTTAAAATTATCCACTTGGTAAAGAATTTTCCCTTCTATTTCTATGCTACATTTTGGTGTCACCGTTATTTTTATATCACCATTGTTACTGTTTTCTTGATATTCAATGAGAGTCCTTTCTTTGCACGCTCTGATATCACAATGTCCAACAATTGTTGTAGGTCTGTTGAATTATCCACCACCAATACTTTGTCATCTGCAAAGCGTATATTATTTATATTATAACCTCCGATTAGTATTCCCGGCATCTCTTTGATCTCTCTCCTTATTATTTCGCTATATAGGGACAAGAGATTCAGTGAAAAGATACACCCCTGTCTTACGCTTAGCTTTACCTGTTCGTAACTGCCCTCTTTATTTCCCATTTTAATTTCTGCTACTTGATTCCAGTAAATATTCTTTATTATCCTTAAATCTTCCTATCAGTGTTGATATCTTCCAACATTTTCATCAGTTCATCATGTTTTACTTTATCAAATGCCTTAGTACGAGGGTAAGTTAATAAGTAAGTCACAAATGGCTGTAGAAAAATAACTAAAGATGATAACAACTTGAAACAAGTTTATTTGTATAGATACTGTCATTTATTTATTTTATAGATACATTGTCCCTTTATTTCTCAAAATAATTTCCACCAACAGCTTTGTTCTCATTGGCTTGCCATCTCACAGAACTGTGTGACTTACTTATTGACTTGGCCTTGTAACGTTTTATACCCAGCTATACGCCGCTTTACGGGACAAACATTTGTCAGAATACATAGGAAACCCACCTTGCCGGAGACATTTCGCTAATGACGCCGAAGTTGAATGTGAAGTGAAAACGTGGTTTAGAAAACAGAGCACGCAGTTCTATGCAGCCGGTTTGGGAAGACTGATAAAACGATGGGATAAGTGCATCAATGTTGGTGGAAATTATGTTGAGAAATAAAGGGATAGTGTATCTATAAAAGTAAACTTGTTTGAAGTTGTTATCATCTTTAGTTACTTTTCTACAGCCATTTGTGACTTGCTTATTGACTTAACCTCGTATAATCTATGAAGCACAAATATATGTCTTTCTGTTTCTCTGTTGACCTTTCTATTAGTGTCCATAGTGTATATATTGTATTGTTTCATTCCAAACATCCATACTGTTCTTTACTAATTTCCATTTTTATTTTCTTTCTGGTTCTTCTCATTATAATTCTGATAATGAGGCTTAGTGATATGGTTTATGAGGTTAATTGTACGAAAATTTTCACATTCAATTGCTCCTGGTCTTTTTCGTATTGCAATAAATACAGATTTCAGCATATCACTGGGTAAATATCCACTGCTGTAAATATCATTCACCATTTTGGTTAATGCCGGTCTCCCTGATGTAGGGATTTAAGGACGTTGTTCGTAATCCTGTATACTCTCATACGAAACACAGCTGCGCGAGATTCGGCAGCGGATCACGTTGCGATGGTTACTTACGGGAGTATGTGAGCTGGTCGATCAGAAAGCAATGGCAAACAACTGAACGTAAAACTTGCCAAGACATCAACAGCGACTGAAAAATGCTGGTGTTGACTGCAATGTCCTGTAAAGGATATGCGGAAAAAAAGATTTTGTTAATATATCTACTCCAAATTCTCCCAATACCTCTAATTCTTCTAATGTGATTTCATCTGGCTCAGCTGTTTTTCTTTTCTTCATATGTTTGACAGCGTCAGCGACTTCTTCTTTTAGAATAGGTGGACCTTCTAAGTTATTTTCTTCTGTTAATTCTTCCCTTTCTCCATCATATAAATCTCTTATATACATATTCCACCTCTTCATTATAGCAACTTCGTCCAATAATATCTTTCCTGTTTTTGATGTCAAATACCCTGTGTTTATTCTTATTTTTCTTTCTTGAGCTCATTGATTTGTCTGTGCATATTTTTGTATCTTTAATGTAATGTAATTCAATTTTTTTTTTTTTTTTTTATTTTTTTTTGCACTGTTCGTTTAACGAACTTGCTTTTGCCTCCACACATTTATCTTTTATTTCTTTATTTATCTTAGCATATTCTTGTTTGTCATTTTTACTCTGTTTTCTTTTGTAAATCAGCATTAAGATTTCTTCAATCATCCATTTTTTCTTTGCTATTTGGCTTCTCTCCGGTAATATTTCTTGCTACTTTGATGTGAAATAGAGGTAAAAGAGAATATTCTTCACCAAGTGGATAGTTTTAAATATCTAAGGACAGTTATAACATCAGATGGAAGATGGACAACAGAGATCAAGAGCAAAATAGGGCAAGCAAAGGCTGCATTTCAGAAAATGAAGAATATATTATGCAATAAGTCACTATCATTGAATGTAAGAAAGAGAGTGCTGAAATGCTATATAGAACTTGTTTTGCTGTATGGCTGTGAATCTTGGAATATAAATGACAAATTAGGAAGAGATTAGAAGCAACAGAGATGTGGTTCCTTAGACGAATGTTGCGAATTTCTTGGAATGCCAAAGTAACTAACAACAAATGCTTTAAAGAGGCTAACGAAACTAGAACATTATATACAACAATAAGAAAGAGACAAACAGCTTTTATTTTGGTTATGTGATGAGAAAAGAGACGCTGGAGAACATCGTGACAACTGGAAGATCGAGGGGAAGAGAGGCAGAAGAAGACCACGAGAAACGATGCTGGATTGATTTCGACGGTGGCAGAGTTGATCCAGAAAACCAAATACCGAGATCTGTGGCGAGTCATGAACGCCTACGCCAGTCGGCACGGCACTTTGTCGCGGAAAATAAACTTGTTATGTTCGATCGATGACAACCAGACCCGACATTAGTCTGCAAAAACAAGTAATCCTTTGATGTGGTACAGACTGAGAAAAATACGTCGTTAAAACTGTCTACACAGTCGGCATTTCTAACTGGGAAACAAAATACATGGCGTCAAAATGTCTACCTCTGGTCGGCGAATCTGTATGATGTGGATTGTTCGGGGAACAAATACGTCGCATTACAATGTCAACACCGGTCGGCATTTTGTTAATAAAATTGTTGCTCGAGACGAACAACGGCATCATTTGTCTGCAAGGCGGGAGACGGCATTTGAAGTGCTAGACGGAAAGTCTGGACAAGACGCGGGATGGATTCTGTGATGTGGGGAATTCTCAGGTTGAACTATTGATGTACGGGACAAAGAATTTCCCTGGATTTCCTGGATATCTCCAGGATAGAGATATTGAATTAAAACAAATGTGGGTGTTGATTCCCCTCACTCCAGGGGCGACACTAAAGTGGTAAAGAAGAACAAATAACTACTACGACATTCATTCTTTACACACACGACATTTATTGGGGGCTCGTAAACGGGATCTTTGGACAGCGGGATCTTTCGTAAACGGGATCTTTAGACAACGGGATCTTTCATAAGTGGGGTCTTTTAACACGGGATCTTTTGACACGGGATCTTTAGTTACAAGATGGAGATATCCTATTAGTGAGAATCCAGCTAGAGTGAATGTGGATAGGGGTTAGGACTTATCTTACCTGTTCACACTTCACACGTCTGCATAAGTCTGTGGTCCTGATTCTACTCTTGTCACTGAGTGATTGTGTTGTGTTGTGTGGTGTGTTATAAAATATATAGATTAATTGTATTTGGTCATTATCTATATATTTGTTTAGAGATAATCTATACTCTATCTGCTGAGTTACCTCTCTGAAAAATGGCCACTCCTAAACTAACTACGGCAGAACTAAGGGCAAAGGGGGAAGAAATGGGATTTTCGGGTTCTGCACTAACAGATTACGTACAGGAGGTGGAGAGGGAGTATCGTCAAGCAGAAAGGGAAGATAGAAAGGCTGAGTTGGAATTGAGAAGGATGGAATTAGAGCTAGCAGCTAAGAAATTGGAAGCAGAACAAGCTGCTAGGCAATTTGAAGCTGAGCAAGCAGCGAAGAAATTTGAAGCTGAGCAAGCCGCTAAGAAATTTGAAACTGAACAAGAAGTTCAGAAAAGGGAGCACGAGTACCGGATGCGGGAACTCGAGCTCAAGAGGCAATCTAGTGGGGAAACTGAGGGAGCAGTGGGAGGTTCCTCTCTCCCTGGTCAACACCAGTAGTTGGACATAGCTACCATGCTATGAAGTTCCCTCTAGCGATCTACGAGGAGGACAAGGAGAAGATTGACCAGTACCTTCAACGCTTTGAGGCTACGTCGGTTGCTATGGGTCTGGAGCGTGACAAATGGAATCTCAAGCTATCCCAGGGATTACGCGGGACCGGTTACGAGGTTTATTCTCGCCTGCCACCAGGACATGAGAACAATTATGACGAGTTGAAGACGGCTCTGCTGAAACGATTCGAAGTTACGTCACATACCTACCGGAAAAAAATTTCGAGGAGCGAAACGAGAACCGGGGGAGTTGTTCGCCGCCTATAGTCTGCGTCTGAAAGCCTATCTCCATAAGTGGATGGATTTGGCTGGGTTCGTGCATGACTATGAGAGTCTGGAAGAGCTCATGGTAGTCGACCAGATACAGAAGCAAATGTCGAAACCTCTCAGGACATTCTTGGGAGAACAAGGGGCGGAACGAATCGACATGGTGACGAAATTGGCAGAACGGTTCGTCGAGGTCCATGGGGAGGCAGCAGAAAACCTTTCTACCAACACCAAAAGTCAGGAAAAACATAACCTGAAGAAAGTCACGAGCACAGGAACTAAGAAGGTGGAACCATATGTCAAAACTTCAGAGGAGAATTTGGAGAAGACGAAGGGGGAAAGCAAGAGCACTTCGAGTTCTACACAAAAACGACAATGGTCGGAGAAGTGGTGTTCGATTTGTAAGTCACCTTCTCACAATACGAAGGATTGCAAATCGAAGGCTAAGAACCCTTACTTCGCGGCATGTCAAGTGACTTCAAAGCACGTGGACACTGACAATGCCAAGGTCAAAAAGGAAGCTCACCAGCAGGAGAGCTCAATAAAGTCCGGCACTAGAAAATCTAGGACAGGGAAATGGTGCAACCACTGCAGGTCGAATACGCACTATGCTATTTACTGCAGGGGAAAGTCCGGAGACACTCAATTCGTCGTGTGCCCCGGGAAACCTACGGTGGAGCCCACCGAACAGGTCGAGGCCGAGAGAGAGACTCCAGACCAGGAAAAACCACCTGTAGTGGAATTGGTAGAAGTTAACGGTCGTCAAATGGAGTGCTTATACGACACAGGACTGGACGGGGAGGTCGTGATTTCTGCGGATCTGGTACATCCAGAACAATTCACAGGTGAGAACATGGAGATACAGCCTGCACAGAAGAGTGCTGTAGCCATGAAATTGCCCATTGCCAGAGTGGAGACTCGGTCAAGATATGTCACCGGCACCATCAAGGCCGCGGTGTTGACCGATCCCATTTTTCCCGTAATCCTCGGTTGCCGGTATGTCTTTCTGGGAATGCCCAGGGAGCCAATCCATATGGGAGCAATACAGACTCGCTCTCAGACGAGAACGGATGAGGCAGAAGCAAATGTGACTAACCCAATGCCAGGGGAGTTGCGAACTGCCCAGAGTGAGGATGCTACGTTACGTCCTTGCTACAAAAAGCTGCAGAAAAGTGCTGATCCACCCAAACGGGGGCAGTACTATATGAAGAATAGGATACTCTACAGGAGAGTCGGAAGGGGAGACACCCTACACGGTCAGTTGGTGGTTCCGAAGGCCCACCGTTCCCAGATTCTTCATATGGGGCATACCATCTCATTCAGTGGGCACATGGGTATTGCCACCACGATGCAGCGAATTTCCTGCCATTACTATTGGCCGGGAATGACAGGTGATGTGCGTCGGTATGTGAAGTCATGCCCTGAGTGCCAGAGGGTGGCACCGAAACACTGGACAGCGCCGGTGGTCTTGGGTGAAATGCCCATCATGAACTCTCCTTTCGAGAGGGTAGCCATCGATATTGTGGGTCCACTTCCTAGGACTAGGAAGAGGAACATGTGCCTACTCACCATGGTGGATTGCTGTACAATGTGGGGTGAAGCCATACCGTTGACCACGATTGACTCGAAACGACTGGCGGACGCACTGATGGAGGCCTTTACCAGATTGGGCTTTCCTGATCAAATACTGACGGACAATGGGTCCCAGTTTTGTGGAAAACTTATGGAGGAGGTATTTAGGGTGTTCCACTCTAACGATATCCATACCAGCCCTTACCACCCTCAAGCCAATGGACAAGTAGAGCGTTTCAACGGCACGTTGATGACAATGCTCAGGAAACTGGCGCAGGAAAAACCTGATAGGTGGGATGAATATATCCCAGCAGCACTCTTTGCCTATCGGGAAGTTCCTAATGGCTCAACAGGACTACCACCCGCTACGTTGCTGTTTGGTCGTCCAATCAAAGGACCGTTGGTAGCAATGTTGAGGAGTTGGACTGAAGAGGGGACGTCAGAAGAAGTGATCTCTTCTTACAAATATGTGGAGGAACTGAAAGAAAAACTTCACAAGGGATCCATCCATCCATCATGTGCCATGCCGGTAAGCGTGGGCGGTCATGTTCTGCCATCTCACTCGATCAACAGAGTCGTGGATCAGTTCCGTGTTTCTGTCTCGACCATGCCACAAGGCCAAGCCATCCAGATACTTGTTTCTAGGTCTTCCCCTTGGTCTGTTCCCCTCGATCATTTTTTCTCATAACATGCCCAAAAAATTGTGACTGTCTACGTCTAATGTCTCTGATCAGTTTACGTTCTTCATTTGTTTCTTGAAGGACTTGTTCATTGGTCTTTCTGGCTGTCCATGGTATTCTTTGCATTTTCCTCAGAAACCACATTTCTACAGCCATCAGATGTTTTTCAGCCTGGCTGCTCATTGTCCAAGCTTCACATCCATATAAAAGTACAGGTTCTATGTAGCATCTCAACACTCTTTTTCTCGTTTCAATTGACATCTTTTTATTGGTCAGTATGTTTTTCATCTTGCTAAAGGCTACTTTTGCCATGGCGATTCTTGTTCTAATCTCTTCAAGGCATCTCCCATCAGATGTTATTACTGTTCCGAGGTAATTGTACCTATTCACTTGTTGAAGAATATTCCCATTTACTTGTATATTACACTGTGGTATTTCGTTCTTCTTAGTGACGACCATAATCTGTGTCTTTTTACAATTTAATTCTAATCCTAGTTGTTCACTGTGTGTAACAACCGCATCTACTAAATTTTGCAGGTCCTGTTCATTGTCTGCAATCAAGACTGTATCATCTGCATATCTAATGTTATTGATGCATCGTCCCCCAATGTTGATTCCTTCCATATTTTCAATATTTCTGAAAATATTTTCACTGTACAGGGAAAACAGATCTGGAGACATTACACATCCCTGTCTCACACCTCTCTTAATAGGCTGATATTGGCTTACTTCATTATCAACTCTTATGGCACAAGGGATGGACTCTGGCAAATCAAAACTTGAAAAAGGCCAGAAAAAGACATGCGGCTTATTACAACCGTAGGTCGAAAGACAGATCTCTAGAGGTGGGAGACAAAGTATTGTTGCTACTCCCAACGGGAAACAACAAACTGGAGATAGGTTGGCAAGGACCATTTCCAGTTGAAAGGGTGATATCCAGAACCAACTATCAGATCCGGATCCGGGGAAAGTCGAAGATTTTCCATATCAATCTCTTGCGGAAATACGAAGAAAGACCCGGAGAAAAAGCAGCTCACCTCATGGCAATGGCATTTGCAGTGGAGACAGAAGTGGGAACCAACGAGGGCGGGGAATATCCCCTGGTACACCAGGAAACCTACAAGGATGTGCAGCTGAACCCTGATCTGACTTCCCAGGAGAGGGAAAAGATAACCCAGGTTCTCGAGTCTCATAAGGAGATACTGACTGATAAACCAGGACGAACGAGGTTGGTGGAGTTCGAGATGACTTTGACCACCCAAGAGCCTGTTCGCCAAAAGGTTTACCCTGTGCCATTCTCTAAAGAAAAGGCCCTGGAGGAGGAAATACAGAAACTGTTGGAGGATGACGTGATTGCACCTTCCCATCCCCATACAATGCGGGGGTGGTTTTGTTACGAAAACCAATTGGAGAACACCGGTTGTGTATAGACTACCGACTGCTGAACAGTCATACACAATTTCAGGTGGAACCTTTGCCGAATCCAACTCAGTTATTCGCGAGGCTCCATAAGGCAAGGTATTTCTCAAAGGTGGATCTGAGTCGCGGGTATTATCAGATTCCGGTCAAACCAGAGGTTCGACCACTGCTGGCCTTCAGTACCCCCAGTGGACATTACGAATTCAAGGTCATGCCCTTTGGACTCAGCAATGCACCTAGTGTGTTTACTCGCATGATGAGGACTTTACTTGATCCTTTACAGGATCCGTCCATCATCTCATTCGTGGATGATATTCTGATTTCCAATGACAATTTGGATGACCATTTACAATCCTTGAAACGAGTTTTCAATAGGCTCAAGGAAGCAGGGCTTACTGCTCGCCCAACCAAGTGTATGATTGGTTACCAGACTCTGGAATGTCTAGGTCACACCATCACTCCAGGACACTTTGTCCCAGAAGAAAAGAACCTAGAGAAAATCAGATGTGCTCCAAGGCCAAAAACGAAGAAGGATGTGCGATCTTTTCTCTCGTTGTGTGGGTTCTACCACAAATTTATCCCACATTTCACTGAACTGGGAGCTCCATTAACGGAAACCTTGAAAAAGGGATTCCCGGACCAAATCGTTTGGACACCAGAATGTGAGAGTGCCTACAGTCAGTTGAAGGAGGCCTTGGTCAGCAAACCTGTGTTACAGCTCCCGAACCTTTCCAAACCATTTGTGTTGAGAACGGATGCAAGTGGGATTGGGATTGGGGCAGCTTTGTTACAGGAAGGAAAAGACGATGCTTCGGTTTTGAAACCAGTGGCATACGCAAGCAAGAAACTTCTCCCGGCTGAAAGGAATTATTCGACCGTCGAGAGAGCGTGTTTGTCTCTCGTATGGGCCGTGCAAAAATTCCAGCCATATTTGTATGGAGTTCAGTCGGATCATCAACCCTTGATGTTCCTGGCCATGTTCCACCCGTTTGATGCGGTGGTCGTTGCTACTTCAGCCATACCACTTTACAGTGGAGTATATACCTGGGAAGGAAAATGTGGGAGCTGATTTCCTGTCTAGACATCCAGCTCCGGAAGAAGAGAAATAGATCATCTGGATCGAACCTCCAAGAAGAAAGAGTTGTTGCGGACTACTCTCTTAGGAGGGGGCCTATGTCGCGGAAAATAAACTGGTTATGTTCGATTGATGACAACCAGACCCGACATTAGTCTGCAAAAACAAGTAATCCTTTGATGTGGTACAGACTGAGAAAAATACGTCGTTAAAACTGTCTACACAGTCGGCATTTCTAACTGGGAAACAAAATACATGGCGTCAAAATGTCTACCTCTGGTCGGCGAATCTGTATGATGTGGATTGTTCGGGGAACAAATACGTCGCATTACAATGTCTACACCGGTCGGCATTTTGTTAATAAAATTGTTGCTCGAGACGAACAACGGCGTCATTTGTCTGCAAGGCGGGAGACGGCATTTGAAGTGCTAGACGGAAAGTCTGGACAAGACGCGGGATGGATTCTGTGATGTGGGGAATTCTCAGGTTGAACTATTGATGTACGGGACAAAGAATTTCCCCAAATGAAAGCAAATTTGACCGCAGATTGACTCCAGTTAGTCTAGAATAGGAGGAGAAAACCAGACTCTGGACTGATTGGCGGCTAGACTTTTTGGTGACGTCACTCAAGCACTGATATAAAACCCAGTTGCGGTAAACAAGAGGAGTGAGTCGGCCAAAAATTCTGAAGTGTTAAGATCGGTGCATTATTCTGAGTTGTGTTCCATGAAAGAAACTAGGGGTGTCACATTGTTGATAGTTATCGGCGGACATAGATCCAGTCTGTGATCGCCTAGTTTCGATTAGCAACTGGAATAGGCATATGGTAGGCTATTAATCATATCTAACTTAGAGTATGATTATGAATAGAGTACAGTACTGTGCGGTGATATAATGTATTATAGGTGCGGTGATATAATGTATTATAGGTGCGGTGATATAATGTATTATAGGTGTGGTGGTATAATGTATTATGATTAGTGATAGAATGTTCTATAAGTGCGGTGCTAGAAAGTATCATAGGAGCCTCGGCACTAGTATTCTATTGTGTGGCTTCAACTAGCTTTTGTGATATATCATTTAACTCAGGGAGTTGAGGACAATGTAGTGGAATAATAATTAGAGAGATTAAGGATGGTTGAGAGGGAGGTGAGGAATGTGAAATGGTAGGATCTTCCAGTAGGGCATCTGCTGGGTTTCTACCCGTTCCTTTATTCTTTCCTGGTGTTGCCATGTCTCAGATCATATGATGAGTTATTTGGCCATATGACAGAGATCGGATCTCTGTTATAGATCTGAGTGCTGCTATTGGCCTACACTCACCTAATTCCGGCCAGGATTGAGTTGCCCTCACCATGGTATTCTCTATTCTACAGGTTCCATTTACAGGTCCACGTATGTGTGCTATGATTTTCAACAGTGAAGCTAACACATTTTAGAAGATGATGGCTCAGAATTTGAAGACAGAAGTTGCTGAGAGGCCGCTACATTGGGCTTATACCCAAGTTGGTTTGCGGGAACCTGGCTTCTGCTGAGCAGGACATGCTGATGAGATTTATGTTTTAGCAAGTGATAAGTGTATCACTGAACAGTCAGAACATTGTAGATATAAACTACTGATACCAGGAACAGTCATACAACTTTATACTGATACCTAGAACAGTCAGAGTGTGGTGTTATTATGGGGAATCTTTAAAACCAGTGACACTAGATACATTAAGATTTCCCCAGTAACAGTGACAATAGTCTTAGAATTCTCTGATTAACAATCATTTAAATAACAGAGGAAATTCATAGTGTTAAGCAGATTGAAGACTCTCATTAGACAGTGTTTGTCATGGGTGTCCAAGCATCCTAGTGGTTCAAGAGACAACGGAGGAAGTCTTCACGTAACCGGAGGAGCATCACCTTGGTGAGGTTGCTTGTCTGGAATACATGGTGCTAGTGTGTTTTCAGCACAGTGATGAGAATGATATACTCCTGAACACTGATCTGAGTCTACAGACACTTTAGAATATACGTCACACATTCTACACTTTATATATACACACACACTTCTCCTACATATACTCTTTGCTTTAATAACTTTCTTGTTTTTATTTGTTGAAGCAAGAGTTGTCAAGTATGTTATGTTGGGGAAGAATGAGAGGGGGCATGATCCAGGGGTGAGTAAGAGTGAGAAGAAGGTGTCTTCAGATTGAGGGAGTGTTGTGGACGGGGTCTGCTGGATATCTCCAGGATAGAGATATTGAATTAAAACAAATGTGGGTGTTGATTCCCCTCACTCCAGGGACGACACTAAAGTGGTAAAGAAGAACAAATAACTACTACGACATTCATTCTTTACACACACGACACACTTGATGATGAGTTTGATTAATGGAGTCCCTTAACATTTCCCATTGTTCATTTATACTCTGAATTTTAACTATTGCATTTTACCTATTTTTCACGGTCACTCTATATTGTTCTTGAATTTCTTTATCTAATTTCAGAACCTCTTTTTTAAGCCTCACGTTCTTAACCATTTTTCTCCTCTCTTTAATCTTATTTTTATTTGTCCAGTTAGACACCCGTTATTATGATAGCATGACCAACTGAACACCCGTTATTATGATAGCATGACCAACTGGACACCCGTTATTATGACCAAGTAGCATGACCAACTGGACACCCGTTATTATGACCATGTAGCATGACCAACTGGACACCCGTTATTATGACCATGTAGCATGACCAACTGGACACCCGTTATTACTTGACCTTGTATATGCTAACTTCTATCACTTGGAGATTGCCTTCACCTTGTCTCGTGTCTTTTATTTTCTCGTCTCCGGTGGTCGTGGTCCTTGTGCCAGTCCCACAGATGACCAGGCGGAGCTCTTTGACCTGATCCTAGCGGGCAGGTTCGACTATCCCAGTCCTCACTGGGACAACGTCTCCTCGGCAGCCAAGGTAGGATCCAGAGGGATATTCTTGCAGTCGTGGTGGGTGAGTGTAGCATAGCGCGTGGGTGGATTAGTGTAGCTGGTGAGTGGGGTAGCGTGGCGGGTGGGTGGGCTGGCGTAGCAAATGAGTGGGTTAGCGTAGCTAGTGAGTGGGTTGAGACAGCCAGACAGACTGGTTGAGTGGCTTGATGACTGGCAGATAGACTGACAGGAAGACCAATGGATAGACAGGCAGATAGATGACGGATGGAGGGATGAAGCGACAGACACGGTGTGGGCTAGCGGACTCACCGATAAACAGACACAGATAGATACACTGATAAACCGACGATCTGATGAATAAGTGGTTGCACGGAGAGATAAACATATAGGTAGGTAGGTAGGCAGGTAGGTAGGTAGGTAGGAAGGTAGGCAGGCTGAAAGAGGGACAGGTGGACAGACAAAGAAACACAAAAGGACGAGGAACAGACCGAGGTCAGAAGGCAGATGAGTGGTCATGGATGAATCTATGGATGGATGATTCGATAGGTAGGTGGAGGGGAAGATATAATTGTGAATAGATGGGCGCGTGGGTGGATATATATTTAAGCAGGCAAGTGGGTATTAATTAGCTAGACACTGCAAGGTACTATAGGCAGTAGATGACAGTTTTGTCATGACAGTTAGTTAGTTAGTTAGTTAGTTAGTTAGTTAGTTAGTTAGTTAGTTAGTTAGTTGGTTGGTTGGTGGGTGGGTTGGTGGGTTAGTTAGTTAGTTTGGTTGGTTGGTTGGTTGGTGGGTGAGTTAGTTAGTTAGTTAGTTAGTTAGTTAGTTAGTTAGTTAGTTAGTTAGTTAGCTACTTAGTTAGTTAGTTAGTTAGTTAGTTAGTTAGTTAATTGGTTAGATAGTTGGTTAGTTAGTTAGTTAGTTAGTTAGTTAGTTAATTGGTTAGTTAGTTAGTTAGTTAGTTAGTTAGTTAGTTAGTTAGTTAGTTAGTTAGTTAGTTAGTTAGTTAGTTAGTTAGTTAGTTAGTTAGTTAGTTAGTTAGTTAGTTAGTTAGTTAGTTAGTTAGTTAGTTAGTTAGTTAGTTAGTTAGTTAGTTAGTTAGTTAGTTAGTTAGTTAGTTAGTTAGTTAGTTAGTTAGTTAGTTAGTTAGTTAGTTAGTTAGTTAGTTAGTTAGTTAGTTAGTTAGTTAGTTAGTTAGTTAGTTAGTTAGTTAGTTAGTTAGTTAGTTAGTTAGTTAGTTAGTTAGTTAGTTAGTTAGTTAGTTAGTTAGTTAGTTAGTTAGTTAGTTAGTTAGTTAGTTAGTTAGTTAGTTAGTTAGTTAGTTAGTTAGTTAGTTAGTTAGTTAGTTAGTTAGTTAGTTAGTTAGTTAGTTAGTTAGTTAGTTAGTTAGTTAGTTAGTTAGTTAGTTAGTTAGTTAGTTAGTTAGTTAGTTAGTTAGTTAGTTAGTTAGTTAGTTAGTTAGTTAGTTAGTTAGTTAGTTAGTTAGTTAGTTAGTTAGTTAGTTAGTTAGTTAGTTAGTTAGTTAGTTAGTTAGTTAGTTAGTTAGTTAGTTAGTTAGTTAGTTAGTTAGTTAGTTAGTTAGTTAGTTAGTTAGTTAGTTAGTTAGTTAGTTAGTTAGTTAGTTAGTTAGTTAGTTAGTTAGTTAGTTAGTTAGTTAGTTAGTTAGTTAGTTAGTTAGTTAGTTAGTTAGTTAGTTAGTTAGTTAGTTAGTTAGTTAGTTAGTTAGTTAGTTAGTTAGTTAGTTAGTTAGTTAGTTAGTTAGTTAGTTAGTTAGTTAGTTAGTTAGTTAGTTAGTTAGTTAGTTAGTTAGTTAGTTAGTTAGTTAGTTAGTTAGTTAGTTAGTTAGTTAGTTAGTTAGTTAGTTAGTTAGTTAGTTAGTTAGTTAGTTAGTTAGTTAGTTAGTTAGTTAGTTAGTTAGTTAGTTAGTTAGTTAGTTAGTTAGTTAGTTAGTTAGTTAGTTAGTTAGTTAGTTAGTTAGTTAGTTAGTTAGTTAGTTAGTTAGTTAGTTAGTTAGTTAGTTAGTTAGTTAGTTAGTTAGTTAGTTAGTTAGTTAGTTAGTTAGTTAGTTAGTTAGTTAGTTAGTTAGTTAGTTAGTTAGTTAGTTAGTTAGTTAGTTAGTTAGTTAGTTAGTTAGTTAGTTAGTTAGTTAGTTAGTTAGTTAGTTAGTTAGTTAGTTAGTTAGTTAGTTAGTTAGTTAGTTAGTTAGTTAGTTAGTTAGTTAGTTAGTTAGTTAGTTAGTTAGTTAGTTAGTTAGTTAGTTAGTTAGTTAGTTAGTTAGTTAGTTAGTTAGTTAGTTAGTTAGTTAGTTAGTTAGTTAGTTAGTTAGTTAGTTAGTTAGTTAGTTAGTTAGTTAGTTAGTTAGTTAGTTAGTTAGTTAGTTAGTTAGTTAGTTAGTTAGTTAGTTAGTTAGTTAGTTAGTTAGTTAGTTAGTTAGTTAGTTAGTTAGTTAGTTAGTTAGTTAGTTAGTTAGTTAGTTAGTTAGTTAGTTAGTTAGTTAGTTAGTTAGTTAGTTAGTTAGTTAGTTAGTTAGTTAGTTAGTTAGTTAGTTAGTTAGTTAGTTAGTTAGTTAGTTAGTTAGTTAGTTAGTTAGTTAGTTAGTTAGTTAGTTAGTTAGTTAGTTAGTTAGTTAGTTAGTTAGTTAGTTAGTTAGTTAGTTAGTTAGTTAGTTAGTTAGTTAGTTAGTTAGTTAGTTAGTTAGTTAGTTAGTTAGTTAGTTAGTTAGTTAGTTAGTTAGTTAGTTAGTTAGTTAGTTAGTTAGTTAGTTAGTTAGTTAGTTAGTTAGTTAGTTAGTTAGTTAGTTAGTTAGTTAGTTAGTTAGTTAGTTAGTTAGTTAGTTAGTTAGTTAGTTAGTTAGTTAGTTAGTTAGTTAGTTAGTTAGTTAGTTAGTTAGTTAGTTAGTTAGTTAGTTAGTTAGTTAGTTAGTTAGTTAGTTAGTTAGTTAGTTAGTTAGTTAGTTAGTTAGTTAGTTAGTTAGTTAGTTAGTTAGTTAGTTAGTTAGTTAGTTAGTTAGTTAGTTAGTTAGTTAGTTAGTTAGTTAGTTAGTTAGTTAGTTAGTTAGTTAGTTAGTTAGTTAGTTAGTTAGTTAGTTAGTTAGTTAGTTAGTTAGTTAGTTAGTTAGTTAGTTAGTTGGTTGGTATGTTAAGAATAGGGGGAACTGCAGTATACAATCCACTGATACTCGTCTAACGCGTGTCAGTCGTCCTTCACACCAAGCTAGGTTACAGATTCAGATAAGGTTTCCTTAATATTATCGTCATTTAGTGTGTTTCATATAGTTTTGTGTCGGTTTGTATTTGTTCGTTCTCTGCTGACGAAGGCTTGGGCCGCAACGTCCAATGTGTTTCTTGCAATCGTGTTTTAGTAAAGCTCACAATCTACTTCTTGTTTTCGGTGATTCATTCATTGCCTGTTAATTAGTTAGTGGGAGGAGTGGGAGTCTCTGTGGCGAAGTGGTCAAGCCTTTTGACTCGTGCTCCGAAGGTTGTGGGTTCGATTCCGGGCCGCGTCCTTCGGTTTACGAGTTAAATGTTTCGGAGACTCCTGTGGGTCGTCGCTAAAAGCTACGGAGTTCGTGCTTTGTGCGACGCTTTCCGTGCTGCGGAAAGAGACCGAGCCATATGGGATCAAACCCGGTGCAATGAAGTCGACTTTTAAGCGACTTTTTTAATTAGTATGTTTAGGTTGGTTGGTTGGTTGGTTAGGAAGGAGGGTATGTTGGTAGGTAGGTAAGTAGGTAAGTGGGTAAGTGGGTAGGAAGAAAGGTAGGTAGATACGTAGTCAGCTAGATAGACAGGCGAGTAACTATTTAGGTAATTAGATTTGGAGTTTCTGATTGTCTTGATGTTTATACCTCTTCGCCTTCTCCCACTTCCCCTTTCCAAAACATCAGAATGTTATATCGGCCATGTTGGAAATCAACCCAATAGTCAGAATTTCCGCAACTCAAGTGCTGCAACAAAAATGGGTGTCTGTAAGTAATCTGACCATTCTATAAAGATGGGTGTCTGTATGTAACTTGACCATTCGATAAAGAAGGCTATCTGTAAGTATCTGACCTTTCGATAAAGGTGGGTGTCTGTAAGTAATATGACCTTTTGATAAAGGTGGGTGTCTGAATAATGTGAGCTTTCGATAAAGATTGGTGTCTGTAAGTGATATGACCTTTTGATAAAGATGGGTGTCTTTAAGTAATCTAACCATTCAATAATGATATGTGTCTGTAGGTATTGTGACCACTCAATAAAAATGGGTGTCTGTAAGTAATCTGACCGTTCGATAAAGATGGGTGTCTGTAAGTAATCTAACCTTTCGATAACGATGAGTGTCTGTACGTAATCTGACCGTTCGATAAATCTTTGTGTCTGTAAGTGATCTGACCATTCAATAAAAAGAATGTCTGTATAACTCTAACCATTCGACAAAACTGGGTGTTTATTTAATCTGACCATTGAATAAAAATGGGTATCCATCCATCCATCATGTGCCATGCCGGTAAGCGTGGGCGGTCATGTTCTGCCATCTCACTCGATCAACAGAGTCGTGGATCAGTTCCGTGTTTTTGTCTCGACCATGCCACAAGGCTAAGCCATCCAGATACTTGTTTCTAGGTCTTCCCCTTGGTCTGTTCCCCTCGATCTTACCAGTTGTCACCAAGTTCTCCAAATCATTTCTTCTCATAACATGCCCAAAAAATTGTGACTGTCTACGTCTAATGTCTCTGATCAGTTTACGATCTTCATTTGTTTCTTGAAGGACTTGTTCATTGGTCTTTCTGGCTGTCCATGGTATTCTTTGCATTTTCCTCAGAAACCACATTTCTACAGCCATCAGATGTTTTTCAGCCTGGCTGCTCATTGTCCAAGCTTCACATCCATATAAAAGTACAGGTTCTATGTAGCATCTCAACACTCTTTTTCTCGTTTCAATTGACATCTTTTTATTGGTCAGTATGTTTTTCATCTTGCTAAAGGCTACTTTTGCCATGGCGATTCTTGTTCTAATCTCTTCAAGGCATCTCCCATCAGATGTTATTACTGTTCCGAGGTAATTGTACCTATTCACTTGTTGAAGAATATTCCCATTTACTTGTATATTACACTGTGGTATTTCGTTCTTCTTAGTGACGACCATAATCTGTGTCTTTTTACAATTTAATTCTAACCCTAGTTGTTCACTGTGTGTAACAACTGCATCTACTAAATTTTGCAGGTCCTGTTCATTGTCTGCAATCAAGACTGTATCATCTGCATATCTAATGTTATTGATGCATCGTCCCCCAATGTTGATTCCTTCCATATTTTCAATATTTCTGAAAATATTTTCACTGTACAGGGAAAACAGATCTGGAGACATTACACATCCCTGTCTCACACCTCTCTTAATAGGCTGAAATTGGCTTACTTCATTATCAACTCTTATGGCAGCTTGTTGTTTCCAATATATGTTTTTTACAAGTCTAAGGTCTTTCCCATCAATTTGTAGATCTTCAAGCATCCTTATCATGTTGACATGTCTCACTTTATCAAAAGCCTTTGTGTAGTCAATGAAGCAAAGGTGTAGATCTTTGTTTACTTCTATAGAACGTTCGATTACGGTTCTCAGTATATACACAGCATTTACTGTACCCTTGCCTACTACAAACCCACATTGTTCTTCTCCTATTTCAGGTTGTATTTTCCTCCTAACTCTTTGCATGATAATTCTTAGCAATATCTTCGTGATGTGACTCATTATACTAATTGTTCGATGTTGATCACATTCCAAGGCTCCTGATTTCTTTGGGATTGCAATAAATACAGAATTACATAACTCATGAGGTATGTTTCCAGTATCATATATTGTATTAAGCAGACTGGTAACTTTATCTATTCCATATTCTTCTAAAGCATTAATCATTTCTGTTGTGACGCTGTCTGGACCGGGGGTTTTGCCAGATTTCATATGATTAAGAGCATTCTGAACCTCCATCTTCAAAATTTCTGGCCCTTCATTGTTATTTTGAACAATATATTGTTCGTCTCTGCTATCGTCATAAAGGTTTTTCACGTAATCTGACCATACATGTAAAATCTGATCTTTTTCTATTATGACGCTTCCATCTTTTGTCTTTAGGCAGCCTGCTGATGTACGTGTTCTTTGATTAGTAATCTCCTGAATTCTTTTGTGCATTAGTTTCGCATTTTTACTGTTGTGTTGTTTTTCAATTTCTCTGCAATTTTTCTCAAGCCATGTTTCTTTAGCCTCCTTACATAAGGTTCTGACTTTTCTGTGAATTTCTTCATATTTGGCAGGATTATTTTTGTTCTGTCTTCTTGTTTCCATTAGTTGTAAAATTTCTTCAGTCATCCATGTCTTACGGCCAACTTTCTTTACTTTTGGAATAGTTTTTTCTGCTGCACAACTGATTGAATTCTTCAGCATTTCCCATTGATCATCTACATCTTGAAATAGGATCTCTAGATCAGACAGTAAATCAAATTTGTTCTTTACTTCTATGTTAAAATTATCTTGTATTTCTTTGTCAGTTTTCAATTTGCACAAGTCATATTTAGGGTTTCCTGCTGTATACTTGACTTTCTTTAACTTTACCCTCAATGTGCCAGTAATTAATCTGTGATCACTGTAACAGTCTGCATTTGGAACTGTTTTTACAACTGTTAATGCATTTCGAAACCTTTTGCTTATCAGGATGTAATCTATCTGGTTTTTAATCCTGCTGTCTGGACTCCTCCATGTCCATAATCTTCTAGGATGTTGTTTAAACCAGGTGTTTCCTACCACCAATTCTTGTTCTTTTGCCCATTCTACAAGTCTGTAACCTCTTTCATTTCTCTCTCCCAAACCATGGTTGCCTACACTGTATCCATCGCTTTGCTTTCCTATTTTTGCGTTGAAATCACCCATTATGATATTTATTTCTGATTTTTTACAGTTCTTCAAAGCAGACTCCATGTCATTATAAAATTCCTCTATACTTTCTTCACTGCTTTCACTTGTTGGGGCATATACTTGAATTACATTTATTTTAAAAGGTCTTCCGTTTAATTTTACTAATAGAACTCTGTCTGACACAGCCCAATATCCTTTGACAGAATTTGATGTTTGCTTATCTAATATAATGGCTACACCTCTTTGTTGTTCTTCTCCTCCCGAGTAAATAATCTTACAATCCTCTCCTGTCCTTATCCCTGCTCCTCTCCATCTCGTTTCCGATATTCCTAATATGTTAATCTTCTCTCTCTCCATTTCTTTTTTGATGTCCTCCAACTTTCCATCTGCATTCATTGTTCTAACATTCCAAGTTCCTACTTTCAATGATATTAATCTTTTGCACCTAGTAGCCTGTTGACGGTCTGGAGTCACCTGGTGCGCATGACTATCCCTACCGGGCGAGGCTGCTCCTATGGAGCACCCATTTACGCCGTTTCTCTGATTATCGATAAGTGAACACAACATGATTTTCTTGGCATGTGTAAAGAAGGTAGTTTGCCATTGCTTTCCTTCCCAGCAGTGACCATACTGGTCAGTGACCGTAGCCATTGTCTCCTCAAAAAAGGAGATCCTCTGCCTACCGTCGTGAAGGTGTAGACCATAACCTACAACTATCTGTCGGCTGCTCTCCATCTTCATCCACCACCTGCACACATGGCTTCACGTAACCCTGATCGGGGGGCTAAACGGGTACTCCACCTTGCCCAAGGGTGTCCCGTAGGCTAGCGGAGGGAAGGAGGCGCCTTACTTCTCCTTTGATAGGGGATACCCCTACCCCGCTATTTGATTCTAGTCATTTTATTAAACAACAGAGGTAATATTTTTCATATCAAGTATGGGTATGCTTAGGTAGTATCAAAGTATCAAAAATGGGTATGCTTAGGTAGTATGTTCTTGCTACGCAATGTGAATATGCACATTGTCTGTGGGGTTGGCACGCGTGGTTGTGGGTGGATACCGTACTAGAAGTCTTACAGTTATAAGAAGTGGGAAGAAGAAGAAAGGAGTGAGAAGGAGATGAAGAAAAAGAAGGAGAAGGGGAGAAGAAGACGAAGGACAAGGTGAAGAAGGAAAGGGAGATGAGGAGAAGACGGATGGGAAAGAGAAGAAGGAGGCGAGAAAGAAGAGGGAGAATTAGAGGACGAAGAAGGCAGAGGAAGAAGGGGGATGGGGGAGAATATGATACTGTAGTCCAAATAAAGATATAAAACTAGTGATTTGTAAAGATCATCAACAATATTACTCTCCGGACTTGTCCATGGATGCTCCGATCCTGAACATCTCCGCCAGCGTATATCGACTGATCGCACCAGTTCTGTGTTGGTTATTCAAATGCCTTGTGCTCTTGACAAATTGTTCCTGTCTGGAGGTTCCCGCTTCACTCCTATCTCCCTCACTCTGAACAAGGAAGCAGATTCCCGGGTGTCCTTACAGTCATCTGTTCGTCCAGCATCTCATAAAGCACTGATGCTGTCTGGCTCGTCCATTGCTCTTCCCATCTCGATCATCGCAACGTTCGCCAACAGGTCCACTCACTGGATGCCTTTCGTCATCATCATCACCACCGTCTTCCACTTTTTCCATCAACCGTCGTGATGAGATAATTGGCGCTCCAGTGCCAAATGGATGGCACTGGATATTGTCATTCCGTGGAATTGTACAATGTCTTTGATGTCTTCAATCTATTTTCTTCTCGGACGTACTCTCGATCTCGTTGCAGATCTTCTTTGATGTAGCGCCAGTGTTGGTAATTGCTGGTGTTACATTCTAACGAGATGACCAAACCTTTTGATCTTCTGTCTTTCAATATATGTGGCACAATGCGTTGATCCCACTGTCTGTCTGACAACATAATTTGTTATTCGGTCTCGGATAGTTAAGTTTGTAGCTGTCTTCGCGCATCTCACCTCGCAGGTGTTGATTTTGCGTAAGTGTGATTTGGATTTGCCTGAGTGAAAAACACAAAATATGACGAAAGAAAACAAAATCACACAAACACGGATAAAGACGAACGTTTCGACCGAAATCTTCATTAACGATCATAATACCTCACATCATCCAACTACTTACCGGTCATCTATTTTGCAAATAGCACCATGTCAACTATACAGATAAACCAATCAAGAAACAGAAGAACTTATTTACTATACACACAGGGTGGAGACTACACCCTCATCCCCCATGCTCGCTCTCCACTAACCAACCTGAATGACCTTATTCTATTGTCCATAATTGACATCGCTAAAACTAACTTGATTCGATTTAACTCTTAAGTACGAAACATGAACAAACGTTATCTGCCCCTTAAATGAGAATCAAGTTTGTGAAAGCAGGACTAGGTTACTAGTTAAGGAAAATCAATCCATAATTTGGAAGAGTGGTTCCTCAAATAATATGGCAAAACGACATTACTCACAACTCACACACAAACACAGATAGATTCCAACGTTTTGACTAGTCTTTATCAACGAAAAAACAAGTGATAGAAAATCAGAATACTAAAATGGAAAGTAATGCCATCTATACAAACACAAAAACCTTGTATTTTTTTTAATGGAATTACTTTCCAAATCCAGAATTAATTATCCCCGTTTTTTTTTTTTTTTATTTGCTAATCTGCATTCCTCTCCCCACCCCCTCCTCCCCGATTTTTCATCTTCTTTTTTTTTCGCTTAAAATTTTGAGACCTCTCCAGAGACAGCAACCACTCTTTTCGGATCCACCCCGTGTCTATCCTCTTGAGCATGCTCATTGAGCCGCTAAGAAAACATACCCTATTGAATGTCTGTGTCTCGAGCCATGTTATTGCTTTACTTACTGCCATGACTTCCACAGTCAGGCTACTTGTGGTCTCAACAAAAGCACCAGAGTCCTCCTCCACAATTCTCCCTCCGGCCCGCGCCGTAAAGGCCCATGAGCTTCTCACGTGTCGGACGACTTACCCATCTGTGTAAATGACAGCATCACCGTCTAACGAATTCTCGAAAATCAACGCTTGTACAGCAGTCGGATTTTCTTGTCTGCATTTTCTGTCTAGTTGGATGCAAACTGAAAAGGACGTGCAGAAATCTGTTGGCACTTGTACCCACTCCTCGCCAGGTTCTAAATCCACCAGTGAACACACCTGTTGAAGAATGTCTTCGGCTTGGCTCATCCACGACCTTCCTCTTTTTAGGGGCTTCAACCCCCTAATTCGGCATCAGCACACCTGATGTTTAACTGATTCAGTGCCGAAGGATATATTGTTATATGTGACGTCCATATAAACACGAGGACGACATATCGCCATATATACTACAGTCATCGTGTTATTTGTTTTGTTTCGTGGCATATTTCCCAATTTTAAAGCTCGGTGAATAGAAATGTGAGGCTTGTCCATGGGACATATTTTTCTGTCCCATCCCATCCCATGGTAATTTATGCCTGTCCAATCCCATCCCATTCCATGGGATTCCCACTATAATATTAATATGCAATACAGTTCAAATAAAATTATGAAATTTATGAAAGTTTGGATTTAGTGTCTACTAAATAGGAGTACATGTACAAAGAGACATGTAAAACGACATAATTTATTAATTTTAATATTCAAGTGTATTTTATTTAAACAAAATTAATCTACATATGACAATTCAGTGTAATTCTGACACTCTCATTCTGTTTCTGGGTCACTCGGCTCATTCAGCACATTATCAATTTCCTGCTGATCGACTGTTTCTAATAATTCAGTTAATACAGGTGATCCCTGAACCAAACATCCACAGACGCTACCACAACTAGCCCACAAAACCGCAACCCGCCAACACGTTAAATTTCCCGCAAATAGTCCTGAAAAGTAGCTCAATTTGCGTGAAATCTGCCCAACTAGCAACACTGCTTAGCAGTGCGTATTACGTATTTTGCTACGTAGATTAGTGTTCTACAGCCTATTTTACAGTCACGACACACTTTTATAATTTTAATTGCTGGTGACGCACCAAAATGTAATCTATATAATAAAATGCTATGTGTATTTATTTATATGTCCAGTGTCCTACCACAAGATAAAGAATAGATACAAATATATAAAGGGGGAAAAAAGAAGAATAAAAAGCTTTAAAAATGTTTTTTTAAAAATAAATAAAATTAAGGGTAGCTCTGACGTAGATCAAGTTGCCATGACATGGCTACTGTCCCATGGAAAATACAAATGTGTGCTGTCCCATCCCAGCCCATAGGACCTTTCCCAAGGGAATAACATTCCCATGGCCAAGCCTGGAAATGTACATTATAATACTTGTTTGTTTGGTTGTATACTATGTTGGGTCCAAACCTACGTTTTGTTGGGCACTGATACAGTTAAGAATGCGCATTCTTATCCATTCGGCCATGCTGACCTCCTTCTTGCTCGTTGATTAAGACTTCGGTGAAACGTGTGTCAGCTCCAGGGTGAAACGTGTGTGACAAAATACGACATAACTGCCACTTGCTGCCCTGACTACGTTACTGCCAACAGCTGCACGACATTGTGTGCGAGTCTGTGTCCTGACGAGACTGTTTTTGTTCTCCTTCTGCAGCGCGACAGTAAGTATGAGGCCGATCTGAGGAAGAACGTCTTTCGTGGGCTGGGGACCAACTTCAGACGCGGGCCGAAGTCGTGCCAGAGACACGCCGGGATCAAGATCATTGCCGTGGGTTTAGACCTCGTGTTCGTGCTTAACTTTTCACCTCCTGTCTGTCTTTACCAGTAGATTATTATTATTATTATTATTATTATTATTATTATTATTATTATTATTATTAATGTTATTATTATTACTTTCATCAATATATTTTATTGTTATTGTACTTTTCCACACACACGCACGCGCGCGCACGCACGCATGCTCGCACGCACGCGCGCGCGCGCACACACACACACAAGAAAATAAACGCAACATTATTGCAGTTTCAATTGCAAACTTGTACCAACATTTTATTTTATGGAATTAATGTTTCAATCCTGGCTTGAAAAAACTTTCCAATTTTAACAATGAAATGATGTTCATTAAATTTGGTTTGGGCTGTTAGTCTTTGCGACTGAGGTCTCCGTTTCAGTAAGATGTATGGTCGCCTATGGCCTCTATCAGAGAACGACATCTCCTTGACGCGGATCAGATTAGCCGTTGGGTCTGTTGTTGTGGGATGACTGCCCACTCTTCCCGTAGTGCAATAGACAACTGTCGGAGACAGGCTGGAGCCACGTCTCGCTGGCGAAGTCGTCTGTCGAGCTCATCCCATAAATATTCTATGGGGTTCATGTCTGATGACATGGCCATGGAATGGTCTGGACGTTGTTGTCAGCGAGGAATGGGTGGTGATTTGTGCCACATTGGATCGAGCGTTTTCCAGATGAGAAATTGACCCTCGTGCAGCCAGAAGTGGAAGGACGTGAGAATGAAGAATTTCAGCGACCTATCGTTGGTCATTGAGGCGCCCTACAATTTGCACCAGGTCACTTATTCCTATGAAGTTGATGGTCCCTCCCCCCCCCCCCCCCACATCAGTACACCTCCACCACCATGTGGAGGAGCCTCATCAACGCTGTTCTGGGTGTAGCGCTCACGAACTCTGCGGTAAACTCTTCTCCGTCTGTCGTGTCGCTGGAGCACCAAAAACAAGATTCATCACTAAACCAAACCCGTTTCCAGTCATTCCCAGCTGTCCATTGACTATACTGATTCGTCCACTGCTGTCGGTTCTGGCGATGCCGGTCCGTAAGAACAGGACCTCTGTAGGATCTTCTAGCCCAAAGACCAGCGTCGTGCAACTGGTTCCTGACCATTTGATGTGAAATTCGATGAACTCCTGGCATTGACTGGACTGTGGAGGACGCAGATGCGAATCGATTCCTAATGTGACGCAGCCGTGTGAAGCGGACTTCGGCAGCGGTTGTGATTCTGGGTCTTCCACTGTGCGGCCACATCTTGAAATCGCCTCCAAATGCGACTAATGACTAGCTTCATTAAATTGTCTGACTATTACAATTTGTGACTGTCCAGCCTGTGACCGTTCAATAACGCTGAGTCGTTGTTCTATAGTGAGATGAGCCATACTTGCGCATTGAATTTTCAACTGAATTTATTCGAGGAGGGTCAATCTTTTATAGGCATTCAATAATATGGTCAGAAAGTTTTGTGTTCAGTAAGTTTCACTTGATTATCATGAACCTGTCACGAGTTATTGTCAAAAATGTTGTTTTGACATTGACCTCTTTCATGACCTCACGAATCATGAGGTGAGTACAGTTCAGGTAACCACGAGAAGTTAATGACCAGATGGACATATTCGGTAAGTTGACTGATGTCCAATCAGGGAATATCTTGTATAAAAGTAACACTAAAAATGTTGCGTTTTTTTTTTTTTTTGGAACAGTATATTATATTACAATGATTTTATTGTTTACATTATCATCATTATTATTATGATCATTATTGTTGTCATGTTTATGATCGTTATTAATATTATTATTATTATTATTATTATTATTATTATTATTATTATTATTATTGTTGTTGTTGTTATTATTACTATTATTATCATCAACGCTATTATTATCATTATTATTATTATTATTTTATCATTGTGATGATAATGATGATGATTACCACCATCCAAAATACTGTTTTCCGCCAGTGAATTTGAACAATGAAGACACGTTCAATAGCTTGCACGATTTATTGCCCGACAGACAGGAAGCAGGACCAACTTTACACGAGGGACGGGTTACGGGCGCAGTTCGTAATCGCACAATACCCCGCGTTCGAAACACAGCTGTGTGCGATTTGGCAGCAGACTGCCTTGCATTGGTTTTTTTTATGAAATGGTATGGGTGCTGGTAGTTCAGAAACAATGGTAAACTACTGAACGTAAACTTGTCAAGTGATCCCTAACAGACAAAACAATGCAGGCGTTGACTGTGACGTCCTGCATTGGGCATATGGTGCTAGACCCAGTTTTATAAACACACCAGCACTCGGTGAGTGATGTGGTCAATACCCCGCCTGTCGCTTTTACTTCCAAAAACATTTCCTAGTACCAATTGTCAGCGGTTTGAGAACTTGGGTCAGTTTTAACAGATTCTGTCCAACCACACGATAGGTTTGGACCTAACACAAATTAATGGCGGAAAATGTGATGTAGGGGCGTGACACAGTTATGACCTAAAAGTCGTTCATATGGTAGCAGACATGTATTTTTTTTTTATTTGCATAACCTTTACATGATGTTGTAGTCAACACCAGCATTTTACTGCCGTTGTTGATGTCTTGACAAGTTTTACGTTGAGTAGTTTGCCATTGCTTTCCGAAAGACCGGCTCTCATACCATCACGGTATAACCAGCGCGACACGGTCTGCTGCCAAATCAGTCATCGCTGTGATTCGAGCGCGGGTAAGCGGGATTACGAATCGCGTCCGCAACGCCATCGCCATGGAGACAGGTAGACGTGTATTATATATCAAATTAAAGCAGGTTGTTTAGGGAAAACTAACTGTTGATATTTCGCAAAGGCAACATTTAGTAAAGGCAACATTTCGATGATATATAAGCCCATGGCAGATACACTAAGTCGCTTAAGACGATTAATCATCCCATGGATCTTAATCAGTTAAAAATCTAACTAAATGCAGATTCGAACCAACGGCCAGCGGACCGTCTAGCCACTACTCTACCACTGATCCCCGTGTAGCAAAGGCCTCGTGTGCTAACCCTCTTGTCTGACCGCCATTATAATTACACGTTTAGCTAAATTGAGACAGAAACTAAAAGTTAGATGCATGACATGTACAGAACGTGGCAATCAACCTCATTTAAAACTGTCATAAGGATGTCAGCATGGCCGAATGGATAAGAACGCACGTTTTTTAACATCCGGTGGGCAGATGGCGAAGTAGCGGACTCAACCCCTACACCTGTCAGTTGGACTTAAATGTTGACTTCTCGTCCTTGACTTGGGAACGTAAATTACAAGTACCTCAGAAGTTGGGGTGGGTCGGCCTGATGGCGAGGGACACTGGTAATATGGGAAAGCTAATTCACACGCACAATTCAGTCCATTGCTCCTGGAAGTAGTGTGTATGGACTATGCTTGAGTTCAAAACGAGCATGCGCAACAACAACAACAACAACAACAACAACAAAACTACGATTTATTAGGCAAGTTTATATTCAGTAGTTTAACATTGTTTTCTGAACTATCGCCGCTTATGCCATTGTTTAAAAACATCAACACGTGACAGTCTGTTATACATGAAATAAAACGCCATGTACAGATCCTGCGGAGAAATAATAAACACAATCGCGTGTACATACTTGACTGAAAAAGAAAGAATAAGAATGATTATGAAAGTTCCGTGACGTTTCCATGATAAATGTGACGTCATGCGATGAATTGCGTTGCACTATTAGGTCAAGCCTGTGGCTCAGTACATCCGACTTCGGCAAGCATTTTTTTTTAGGTCTGCTTTCCTATAGCCTTTGACTGTCTCCAGTCTACCTACAATGCAGCAGATTTTGGGTTTTCTTCGTCTGGTTCCAATTCCTTGACCTGTCCGACATGAGAGATCCTACCAGTAGCTGCGCTTCTGTCAGCATAGCTCTTGTGGGTCATTGCAACACGCAAACCTTTCCACTGCTGTAAGTTGGTGACACGGCAGAGGGGAGCCATTATGAATGAAAAATTGAAAGCTGATCAATCCAGTCACAATGAAGTAACCAGAATGGACTAAAAATGGCATGGTTTGAGTTGAGTAAGCCACAAGCTGTCTTCTTCTTCTTCTTCTTTTCTTCTTCTTCTTCTTCTTCTTCTTCTTCTTCTTCTCCTCCTCCTTCTTCTCCGCTTGAAAATTTTTTTATAACTGCAATGTTGTCACTTGTATGAATTTAACTGTCTTTCTTAGTTCACCCAGTGGTCCATAGAGTTTATCTTCCACTGTCGTCTCGCTAGGCTAGAAGGTTTGCTTAGATAAGTCGTTTTTTGGGCAGTCTTGAAGTATATGATCTGCTGTCAGATGCGCCAATCCACATGTGTACATGGCTGACTCGCCAATCTTGAATTATGTATACATGTTGACTACTTGAATATTAAAATTAATAAATCTATTGTTAGGCGCAGAATAATGATTTGTTCTGATCTGCCCAGTGGGTGGTAGTCGTCTTGAGCAGGTTTTGGTGGTATTCTGACAGGATTGATCATTCTTTTCTTTTGGTGGTATGTAATTTGTACATCAGGTTGTTTTTCTATTGCTCCTTCTTTAGCCAATCGATCACTCAAGCTGTCTAATTTATGTTGTGATTGTTTACAGTCCAGAGAAGAAGTTTATCTGAACTACGACTGTTCATACACATGTACCTAATTTCAGACAACCGCCCTGGACAAGGCATCCAAGTTCTTCAGGGGTCGAGGAACTCCACAACCGACACTCCAGGGCAAAGAAGTTTTGCAGTCTAATGTTCACTATCGCGACAGAAACTGAAGTTGGCACATTTTTTATGTTTTCGCATCGCCATTTGACAGCCGTCTTCAAATTATACCACTTGCATGACATCATGTACATTTCGCAGATTTCCTTTGTCAATTTATAAAGCGTATATACATTTTATATATAATTTTATCTTATTGTTTCAAGTGAATACTTTTTGTTCGCGTTTCGTTCATAAGCTTATACATTTGCATTTCATGTATGCCCCAAACGATAGTTGCTAAGTTAATGAAAAGGAGAATATGGCCTCTTCAGTTACGATAAAATAAATATGTTACTAGATTAATGTTTTGCCAAAAATATGATTCCACTTATAGCTAATTTCTTTATTACACTGTATGTTCAGAAAATGACGGCGGCCGGTTGCTAAATTAGCTAGATTTGCAGTATGCTGTAATGTGTGTGAAGCTGCTGCTTTTCTAGTGACTACTTCTGCCATCGACGATGAACTGTAATTTTTCGTGGCGGACTGTTGTGTTGGCATTCTGGCAGTGGCATTATGCATGTACTTGCCTCTTCGTGCTGTTGGGTTGTCGGTACTGCTGTCTGTTCCACTCTTCACATGCGACAATGGGAGCATTTTGTGTGATATTCACTGGTACAGGAATAGAGCATTATGCGGGTGACCCTTTGTCCTGAAGTTTGAACCACAACTAACTAACTAACTAACTAACTAACTAACTAACTAAATAACTAACTAACTAACTAACTAACTAGCTAACTAACTAACTAACGTTATTACACTGCTTCTGTTGATATGCACTATAAACTTCCTTTGCCGTTTTCCTTAAGATTGCATTGACTACATCAATGGCTGGCAAGACTCCAGCATTTCTTTCTTCTCCGTCTACGATATCCTCAACATACTTCTCAAGAACCACTCCACACTACCTCAGTCTCCCCACAATTTCATTACCCACTACCCAACATGCTCATCCACACAGAAGAACCAACATATTCACTCACACATAAGAACCAACATGCTCACCCACACAAGAACCAGCATGCTCACCCACACATAAGAACCAACATGCTCACCCACACAGAAGAACCAATATGCTCACCCACACAGAAGAACCAACATGCTCACCCACACAGAAGAACCAACATGCTCACCCACACACAAGAACCAACATGCTCACCCACACACAAGAACCAACATGCTCACCCACACACAAGAACCAACATGCTCACCCACACAGAAGAACCAACATGCTCACCCACACAGAAGAATAAACATGCTCACCCACACAGAAGAACCAACATGTTCACCCACACAGAAGAACCAACATGCTCACCCACACATAAGAATAAACATGCTCACCCACACAGAAGAACCAACATGTTCACCCACACAGAAGAACCAACATGCTCACCCACAACAGAAGAACCAACATGCTCACCCACACAGAAGAACCAACATGCTCACCCACACAGAAGAACCAACATGCTCACCCACACATAAGAATAAACATGCTCACCCACACAGAAGAACCAACATGCTCACCCACACAGAAGAACCAACATGCTCACCCACACAGAAGAACTAACATGTTCACCCACACAGAAGAACCAACATGCTCACCCACACAGAAGAGCTGGCCACACACAACTTTTCTGAAAGTTTTCTTTCTCGTTTGCTCGCTTTGAACTCAAACGTAGTCCATACACGTGCTACTACTTCTAGTGCACTGGACAGATTTTTGCGTGTGGGTTAGCTTTTCCTGTTACCGGTGTCCCTCGCCATCAGGCGAACCCACTCCGACTTCTGTTAGTTGCATATCCTTTACAGGACGTAGCAGTCAACTCCAGCATTTTGTGGCTGTGATTCCTGTGCAAGTTTACGTTTAGTAGTTTGCCACTGTTTTCTGAACGACCGGCACTCATACCATTGTATGGAAACCAACGCAATTGCATTCGTAATCCTACGACACAGAGCCGGCTCCCACGTCTGAGGAACTTATAATTTACATCCCCATGTCAAGGGCGATAAGTCAGCATTTTAGTCCATCTGATCGATGTAGGGATTGAACCCGCTACCTCAGCATCAGCACCCGGAAGTTTAAGAGCGTGCGCTCTTAACTATTCGGTCATGCTGACCCCGAGAAACTGTATTTTCATGGTGATCGTGGGATGTCTGTGGTTAATTGGTTTGCTCGTCCTAGTGAAAGCTCTATGCGTATGCTGTTCTTGTCTGCATCTTGTGTCGTGTCTGTAGTCGGATGTCATTGTACGTGAAACAAGGGCCCTTCTACAGAGTGTATTTTTAATGACTGTGCAGTGTTTGAAAATATTGCCGGTCCAAGTTTTGTATTTATCTATTGTGTTGCGTGAACTTTACAGGGGGTGAATACAAAACTTGGACCGGCAATATTTAACTGATTAATTGTCGAAGGATAGTATATCGTCATATGTGAGCTCCCATTTGGACAGAAGGACGAAATATTGTCGTGCTAGGGTCATCGTCTTCGTGGCTTAGGTCTTGCGGACACGATTCGTGAGGCCGCTTACCTGAGTTCGAAAAACAGCTGCGACCGATTTGGCAGCAGACCGTCCCGCGCTGGTTTTAACATGATGGTATGGGGGTCGGTCGTTCAGAAAGCAATGGCAAACTTTTTTTTAATGTTGCATATCCCTTCCAGGACGTTGCAGTCAACACCAGCATTTTTCAGCTGCTGTTGACGTATTAGGCAAGATTACGCTCAGTAGTTTGCCATTGCTTTCTGAGCGACCGGCTTATATAACCAACAAGGCGCGAATCTCGCGCAGCTGCGTTACTCACGAGAATATACGGGATTACGGAGAAAGTCGCTAACGCCTTCGCCAGGGAGACCGGCAAACTACTGAACGTAAACTTGCCAAGACATCGATGTCCTGTAAATAGGATATGGAAAAAAAAAAAAAAAAAGTGTCATCGTAGTATCATCCGCAATGTCAATATCTAGTGAATGGAATTTTACATTATAATACTTGTTCATGTGATTGTGTAACACGGTTGGTTAAAACTTAATTTTCTTTGGCACTGAATCAGTTCAGGCGATATAAGGCTATATTGTTATAGACCAATCGGTTGGCGATGTAATCAGTATAACTCTAACCGCCTTTACTTCTCTAATCCTTTCCTGGTACCCATTTTTAAGGTCAGTCTGGAAGCCAAGGTTTATTATAACTGATTCATCATCATCAGGTGAAATGCCAGCTGGCGTAGGTGTTCATGTCTCCCCACAGATTTCGGTCTTTGGTTTTCTGGATCAGCTCTGCTGATGATATTCCTCCATGCCACCGTCTCAACCCAATCCATCCAGCATCATTACTCTTGGTCTGCCTCTGCCTCTCTTCCCTTCGATCTTGCCAGTTGTCACGATGTTCCCCAATGCCTCTCTTCTCATCACATGACCAAAGAAAGCTGTTTGTCTCTTTCTTATTGTTTATGTAATTTTCTAGTTTCATGTTTCGGGCAATCGTTGTTAGTTACTTTGGCAGTCCAAGGAATTTGCAACATTTGTCTCAGGAACCACATCTCTGTTGCTTCTTCCTAATGTGTTCATTTACTCAGCGCCAAACAAAAAGTAAGTTTAGACCAAACATGGTATACAATCAAATGAACTAGTACATTTCCGTTCACTGAACATTGAAATTGCGGAAGATGTCACGAAGTTGGGAAAATGTTGGGAAAATGAACAAAAGACATTGGAAATATTGACTCACTTAAAGGAAAAAGCCCAACAAATGGGGCTGGATATCAACCAAGATAAGACAGAATATATGGTAATTTCAAGGGAAAGGATGGCTAAAAACTCTGGGCACATACAAATAGATAATATGACCATTAAAAGAAAGGAAACATACAAATACCTGGGTACAATCTTCAACTGCTCCAACATCATAAGGGAAGAAATATAAACTAGAATCAATTCTGGAAATAAGATATACTATGCACTACAACATCTACTAAAATCAAAGGCGCTATCTCGTAACACCAAAATCACAATTTACAAAACACTGATCAGACCAGTTGTGCTGTATGGCTCTGAAACCTGGAGTACAACGAAAGGAGACGAAGCCTTGTTACCATCCTTTGAGAACAAAGTTTTAAGACGCATCTTTGGACCCATTAGGGATACACAACGTGAAGAGTGGAAAAGAAGAAGTAGCAAAGACATTTATGATCTGTTTAAGTCCCCGCTAATCACTGGTGTCATGAAGGCTAATGGACTACAAAGGCTGGGACATATAGAAAGAATGGAAGATAATAGGGAAACAAAACTCGCTTACACTCAGGAAATAAATTACCATAGACCCCGAGGTAGACCAAGAAGACAGTGGAGAGATAATATACATACAGACCTACAAGCACTTGGAATCAACGACTGGCAAGAGAAGGTCAACCAGAGAGACGAATGGAGACGGATTGTATCTACAGCAAAGAACCTCAATGGCTCGGAACGCTGAAGAAGAAGAAGAAGAAGAAGAAGAAGAAGAAGAAGAAGAAGAAGAAGAAGAAGAAGAAGAAGAAGAAGAAGAAGAAGAAGAAGAAGAAGAAGAAGAAGAAGTCACGAAACAAAACAACACGATGACTCTAGGTGGTGATATAGCTGTCAACGTTCTGTCCAAATGGTAGATCACACTGAATCAGTAAAAACATAAGACGCGCTGTGGATTTCCGCTCATGGCTGCCTTGCCTGCTGGTCAGCATCTAGTCACTACGCCAGCACGACTGAGTGTCACTGGGTATCCTAGAAATACGCCCTATTCTTTGTAAAACAAACAAATGGTGACAATGTTGTTGCAATTACCTAAATGCAATATCAAAGTGAATCGAACGAATCTGCAGCAAGTCAGTGTACTAGGGAGCTTCAAATGAAAACATTTCAAAAAAATGTTGGGATGAATATATTCTTAAAAAAATAAAAAAATGTATTATTTTTCAGTGTAGTCGCACTGCGTTCAATGGAAGTAATCCAGCGCCGATAACGATCTTGGATTCCAGTCGGAAAAAAATTCTCTTGGTTTACTACCTGCTGCACCTTATCATCGGACCGAAAAGTCTTTCCTCCCAGTGACTCTTTGAGTTGTCCAAACAGGTGGAAATCACTTGGGGCTAGGTCTGGCAAGTACGGGGGATGTGGTACATACTGAAAGGGGAGGTATTCGATGGTTTCAACCGTTGAACGGGCAGTATGAGGTCGAGCATTGTCATGTTGCATAAGGACACCTTTACTCAGAAGTCTACGTCGTTTGAATTTAGTTTATGAGAAGTTCTGTATACGTATAACTGGTGACAGTTTTCCCTCTTCGCATGTAGTGCGCTAAAATAACGCCTCTTTCATCCCGAAAGAGAGACATAACCTGCCCTGCAAATGACTACGTTCGAAACTCTTTGGTTTCGGTGAGGAGGGATGGCGCCATTCCTTGCTCGCTCTCTTCGTTTCCGACTCGTGGTAGTTGTAGCGTGGCCACCAACTATTGATAACATTCTTACACAAAAGTAGCGACAAGTGGACTTGCTGAATGAAAGACTATTTATTCACTGCCGAAGAAAAGATCGTAATAGCTCGTAGATCTAGACCAGTGGATCTTCTTCTTCTTCTTCTTTCGTTCGCTTGAAATATGTCTATATCTGCAATGTCGTCTCTTGCATGAATTGAACTGTTTTTTTTTCAGTTCACACAGTGGTCCATAGAGTTTATCTTCCACTGTCGTCTCTCTAGGCCAGAAGGTTTGCCTAGATATGTTATATTTTGGGCAGTCTTGGAGTATGTGCTCTGCTGTCTGCGACGCCAATCCACATGTGCACATGGCTGTTTCACCAATCTTGAATTTTGTATACATGTGGTTGCGTAATCTATTGTGTCCTGTTCTGAGGCGCAGAATAATGACTTGTTCTGGTCTGTCCATAATGTGGTAGTCATCTTGAGCAGGTTTTGGTGGCTTTCTGACTGATTTGATCATTCTTTTCTTTTGGTGGTATGTAACGGGCACATCAGGTTGTTCCTCTTTGGCTCCTTCCTTAGCCAATTGATCAGCTCTGTCGTTTCCGGGTACTCCACAGTGGGATGGTATCCACTGTATGGTGACTTTATGCTGACTGCTAAGTTCAGAAAGTAGTGTCCTTAGTACTGGCAATTTCCCAGAGAGGAGCGCCTCGAGTACTGATTTTGCATCTGTTAGTAGCACCACAGGTTGTGTACCATTGCTGTTATTTAGTAATTTCTCTGTTGCTATCTTGATTGCCTCAATTTCGGCATCATAGTTATGGCAGTACTTTCCTGTCGGTACTCTGGCTGTGTCCCTAGTATTATTTGGGTATTCTATGTACACTCCCGCTCCTCCATTTCGAACAGCATTTTGTGCTGACCCATCTGTGTAGACTCGGATCCAGAGGTCCTGTGGGTATTCTTCATCAAGGAAGCTGAGAGTGGCTGTTCTGCGCTGCACACTGTTCTGTTCTTCCTTGTCAAATATTCCTCTCACTTTTGTCTGGATTTGTAACGATAGTCTATGCTCATCTTTCCATGGAGTTCGCTCTGGAATAGTTGTTAGGGGGATACCAACTGTGGGCAGATCAGTGGTTTCTCTGCAGAGTCGTTTGGCCTGGTGGATAAAACTACTTCTTTTCAACCGCCCCATAGCTAGGTTTTCAAATCTGTTCTTCATAGGGTGGCCTGGCAAGCTGAGGAACTTTTCTGCTTGTATTAGCGTTTTCGTATCTCTGCGCTCACTCAGTGCCTGTGTCCTCCCCATCTTCTCCATTTCCACTATAGGGGTTGATCTCATCCCTCCTGTGGTGACTCTAAGTGCTTGATTTTGCACCTTGTCCAGCTCTTGTAGTGTGGTATTTGATGCTGAACACCACGCAGTTGACCCATATTCCAGGTGTGGTCGTATGCTCTGTTGGTAAACTTTGCTAAGTATTTTCGTACTGGCTCCCCATGTGGTTCCACTTAGCTTTCTCAGGATGGCTATTTTCCTTCTGGCTTTTGCTACTGCTTTGTTGATGTGCTTTCTCCATGTCAGCTTGCCATCAAATGTTACTCCAAGGTATGTTGGTTCTTTATCTTCTCTTAGGGGTGTTCCATTTATCTGGATGATCCCTGCCTTTTGTTTTGGAGAGAGGGTAAATAGGGTGGTGCTGCACTTGTCAGTGTTTATGCTGACACACCATCTATTTGCCCATGCAGCAAATGTATCTACAGCTCTTTGTAGCAATCTGGTGGCCACTGATGCATATTCATTTGTGCTCCATAGAACCAGGTCATCGGCGTACATTGCCGCTTTAATTCCATGCGGTAGGTGAGCAACAAGATCATTGATGAAGATTAGAAAAAGTGTGGGGGACAAGACTCCGCCCTGGGGGACACCGTGACGCAGTAGTACTTTCTTGCTCTTGAGTCCGTCTATCTGTACTCGGGCTCTTCTGTTGTGCAAGTATGCTTTCACCCATTTGTACATTCTTCCATTGACTTTGCAGTTTCTCAGTTTCTTCATCAGACCTTCTTTCCAGACTTTGTCAAAGGCTTTCTTCAGATCTATCCATGCTGCAAGCACCAGCTTCTTCTCTTGGAATGCATCCTCAATTTCTTGAGAGAGGTAGGTTGTCTGATCTTCCGTAGAGTAGCACTGCCTAAAGCCAGCCTGCTGTGGCACAAGGATGTTTTTACTTTCAATGTACCACTGCAGTCTGTGATTGATGATGCGCTCCAGTGTTTTGCAGAGACAGCTGGTGAGGCTAATTGGTCTGTAGCTAGAGGCAATGGAACCATCTTTCCCTGATTTTAGGAGGGGTATCATGATTGCTTCTCTCCAGGCTTGTGGAACACTGCCTAAGGTCCAGCTGTTATTGAAGATCTGCAACAGCTTTGTTTTGGCCTCTGTTCCTAGGTTCCTGATCATTTCATTGGAGATACCATCAGCTCCTGGTGACTTTCTCATTTTCAGTTTTGATATGGCTAGCTCCAGTTCGCTGATTGTGATGGGTGCCTCCAGAACCTCATGTACTATTTCCTTCTGTTCTGTATGTTGTCGTTTCTCTCGAATCTCTTGTTGTTTCTCTGGACTAATTTTGATATTGCTATCTTGTGCGAACGAGTCCGCAAAATGGTCAGCTGCTTGCTTTCTTGTTAAGATTTTTCCATCTTTATGTAGTGCAATTTTTGAGTTTCTCCCTGTGCCCTCGTCATTAAGCTGTTTTATTAGCTTCCACAATTTCCTTGTGTCTCTTTCAAAGTTCAGAGACTCCGTTTTCTCCTGCCAGCTTTTCCGTCTAGCCTGCAGCTTGGCCCTTTGAAATTTGGCTTTTGCATGCTGGAATTTATTGTGGTGCTCTTGGCTGGGTGTGGCCTCTGCTTGCTTTCTACACACTTCAACATCATTATGCAACTGTTCCAGTTCACTACTCCAGTAGGGTTTATATTGTTTACGGGCTCCTCTTGGTACTGTTTCTCGCGCTGCCTGTAGTATGCATTTCCCAAACTCTTCAACTGCTTTATTTATGTCTTTCTCAGTGTTCAGGTTTCTAACCAGTATGCTGGTGCGATGCTTGTACATTGCCCAGTCTGCTTTCTTGTAGTTCCACCTCGAGAGGGTGCTGCTTTCACTTACAAGCTCATTTTCTACGGTTAGAAAGACTGGCCGATGGTCACTGCCACCAAGTTGTTTCCCAACAGTTCGTGTAATGTTCCACTCCAGGTCTGGTGAATGAAAAGCCAGGTCAGGTGTAGTTGTAGAGTGCCATGATCTCGAGTAGAAAGTATGTGGGTCGGACGGCTTGTTAATCAACATGAATCTATTCTCATCCTGCCAGTCTTCCAGTCTCTCTCCTCTCTGGTCCATGTGATCATAGCCCCAGCTCTGCGAGTGGCTGTTGAAATCGCCACACACAATCATTTTTTCTTTTAGTGGTAGAGTGTCCAGTGCCTGTGGGCGGTCACTTGGACAGTAGTAATTGATCAGATGTAGATCTGTATTACCTGTCTTAAGTTTAAGTGTCTGATACTCAGCCCCTTCCATGTAGACTTTGATTTGGGAAGCCATGATGTTATTTCTTACAAGGGTCAGTATCCCACCTTTTCGCCTGTTCTTTCGGTCAGATCGGTAACACTGGTAGCCTCTGATTTTGAAGGCTATATTTTCATTGAGGTGAGTTTCTTGCAAGCAACATATGCTTACTTTTTCTTGGTCCAAGATTTTTTCGAATTCTATTTTTTTGTTGCTGACTCCCTCCGCATTCCAGTGCATTATTTTAAGTCTTCGTTTAGTATGGCCAGTCATCCTATTCTCATGTCCCCTGGCTCCACAGGACATCTGAGAAGGACCTCCAGTAGTTGGGGTTGGACCCTTTCGAGACATAGGGCCCGGCACTGCACCTGCCTGGGGGTCCAAAGCAGGGCGAGCACCATAACGATTAGCAGTAGTCGACATATTCCATTTTGCGTGATTGCGTGGCATCCTGATTTCTGTGGTGCGCCTCTTGGCTGGTTGCCTCCGTCTTCAGCACCTTTCTTTGCTAGAGCAGACTGTGGTCTCACTCGAGTGTAGATGTGTACGCGCGCACACGCCTGTCTGCGCATGCATGTACGTGCATACACATCTAGAGCATACTGGTTATTTTCCGGCGCCAGAGACTCGCCGTCGCCCCTTCTCCTGTTAGTTTAAACAGGCCCGCCACGTGAAGGCCAGGAGTTGGACTTTTGCTGCAGAGGTTATGTATTCACGAGCCATTGAGGTATTTGAGCAATGTTGGGCGCTCACCCCAACATCGCGCCTCGGCTACATACAGCAACATTTGGAACCCACCAGTGGTTCTCAACCGATGGGGAATTCCCTCCCCCCCCCCCGGGGGAATTTTAGGGTTTCCAGGGGGGGGGGGGAATTAAGATTATTTCAAGGTCGCGTTAATACAAGAACCGATTACTTGATATTGTTTTTCTTTTCATACTTTACGGTTCTGTACGTCTCACCCTTCTAAAATTCATTTTATAAAGTAAGTAGACCCACAAATCACGTTTTATGTGGACGTCTAGGCTTGTTTTAGTATGTGCTATTAAATTTAGCTTCCATTACTACGTATACTGTGTAGGGGCGTGGGATTTTTAAGTAGGAAATACGAAAGGGGGTGGGGGAATGACGTTCTGAAAATATGGTGAAGGGGGGCACGGGCCAAATTTTTAGGTAGGAAATACGAAGGGGGGGGGGGGTGACGTTCTGAAAATATTGTGAAGGGGGTCACGGGCCAAAAAAGGTTGAGAACCACTGTATGAAAGTACAGGCCCCAGAGATGATCTAGACTTCTAAATAGTAGCCAGTTGAAGGAAAGTAAGGAGAAAAGCAACACTTAAATCAAGATCACAGACCTATGTATCCTGCTACACTATGCCTGGGAAGTAAAAGAGCTACCACCCGTCCCCCTCTTTATCACCATCAAAACACAAGTAAAACATCATATTTTGAAGCACGTCCTTTTCCTACAAAATTGACACAATCAGGAAAACACGAGGCAGATGTGTACTCATTATGCTGCCGACCTGCCGCTTCTGACCATTTTCGATGGCGCGGGTGACTGTGAGCTGACCGTGGACGTAAAGGGCCGTGGGGAGTACACTGAGGTGTTCCAAAAGTTTGGTTTGCGACCTGACATCGTTCTTCTCTCCTCGTCGGCCAAGCAGCTAACGCTGATTGAGCTGACAGTCCCATACGCGTCAAATATCGAGGAGCAACACATCTACAAGATAGAGAAGTGCGGTGACATGGTCGCTAGTCTTAAGCTGGAAGGGTACACTGCCAGGCTATTCGCCGTAGAGGTAGGGGCAAGAGGCCTAGTCTCCCACTCCGTGTATGACGTGTTAAAGCAAATGGGCATGAAAGGACAAGCGAGAACTCGGGCACAAAAACAACTGGGTGAGGCAGCCGACAGGGCCTCGTGCTGGCTATGGAATTGTCGGAACATGGATTGGGATATGTCTCGAAACTAGTATGGTTAAAGCAATAACTTCAGAACGACTAATAATCTCTAAACTAAGAGCAAGAACTTGCACTGTCTCGTGTCGACTCCATAGCCTTCCCTCCTAGCGAGGGCAGTACACTTAAGTCCATGACTGTTCGGTGGGGCAATCGCCGCACGGCAGCTGTCGTCAAATCATGCAAATGTCGACCGAAGTCCAAGCTCCATACTAGGGCGGTAGTCGTCGTCCGCAAATCGCACTCAGCTGCAGAGACCAAGAAGTGGGTCGAGAAACTAAGAGGTGGGTCGAGAAACTAAGAGGTGGGTCGAGAAACAAAAAGGAAGAACCGGCTTCCCAGTAGAGTGCGGCGCCATGAACGGGTTACGAAGAAGGAACGCGGCAACGAAGAGGAATGGAGGTGATAGAGGCAGTGGCTGGGGAAGAAGCTGGCTCCCTACGATCACAGGTGCTAAGGTTGTGTGAGGGCACAAGCACCGGCTGCACAGGCTCTCCTCACTGAGGGAGGGGGGGCTTGAGAGTTGACATGTTCACAGCTAAGGGGCAAGCACAAACAACAAGGACAACGAAATCGACCGAACGTCTTGCACGGCAGAGGAAAGACACCCGGAGTCATGACCCGGAAGGGCCCGGCCCTAGAGAATGTCAAGTAGGTAAATGGGCCGAAACATTCGGGGAAGGGGGACTACTTCGGATGATCAGAACCTCCCTGCTGTGTTTGGTCCGCGGCGGAGTTTTTATCACCCACTACACTATTTACTGCCGGCTTCCTGGCCTAGAGGTTAGTGACTTTTCTCCGTAATCTCGTATACTCTCGTAAGTAACGTGACGAAAATCAACAATCAGCTGAAAGATGCTGATGTTGACAGCGGTGTCCTGTAAAGGATACGCAAACATCAAATAAACACTATTTAGTATTTAGTTATAACTTATAACTTATATATATATATATATATGTATATAATGTATATTATAATATAAGTACAGTATTATTCTTTTCAATTTAATTATTGAAATACTCCTCAGCTTATTTGTGATAGGCGAAGCAAACTTAGTGGCACACGTGTGACCCAATAGAGCAAGCATAATTCGACATGTGCCATCATTTGATAACGAGCTTTCACTATTAGGTTTGTTTTTCATAATGCTAAATAATTTAACCGAATAATCACATTACTGCACGTGCTTTGCGTTTTACAATCTTTCACAAATTCCATTAAATCAGAATAACTATAATCTTAAATTGTTTACTACGATTATTTGGCATAAATCGACGAGTCGAGAACCATAGGGCGTTGCCATTAGTAAAATAATAAAAACATACTACTTTTACAAAGCTTAAACCACTTTTACAAAGCTTAAACCGCTTTCTTAAAGCTTAAGTCTTGTCTGATAAATTTCGAAAGCATATCTATTATGTGTGAACATTTTCATTTACCTGGCAATAACATTGCGGAAGATATGTGAAATTCTAAAAAAAAAAAAAAAAATAACGAACAGTCAACATTAAGACGATACAGTGGCGCACGGTAGTCACTGGGAGTTCTCATTCAGCCGATAAAGTGGCGCACGGCATTAAATCAGTTAATATCTAAGGCACATTCTGCACTATGTCTTTTTACTTGTTCCACTAGGTTTTGTAACTCTTGCTCGCTTTCTGCTAGTAACACTGTATCGTCAGCATACCTAAGATTGTTTATGATTCTTCCATTGATGTTAAGTCTAGGCAGTTTGAATTCTTTAAAAATTCTTTATGTGTATAATCTGAAGAGGCTTGGGGACTTTTTATCTCTATGGGCGATGAATATTTATTTTCATATTCAGTTGTTGCCACTTGTTCCCAGTTTGTTTTTTTTTTGTTTTTTTTTCGCATCTCCATTTCGCATCGCTGTCAACATCAGCATCTTTCAGCTGATTGTTGATTTCTTGGCAAGATTACGCTCGATAGTTTGTCATTGCTTTCTGAGCGACCGGCTCACATACCCCTAAGTTACCGACGCGGTGAGAACCGCTACCGATTTTCACGCACGTCACGTTACAAACGAGAGCATACTGGATTACGGAGAAAGACGTTAAGCACCTAGGCCAGGGAGACCGGCTTATTCCCAGTACATGCTACTAATAAGTCTGATGTCCTTTCCGTCTACTCCTATATCTTGAAGGCATGTAATTAATCGTTCACGTTGTACTGTTGAAATCTTTCTTATGGTCTATAAAACGCAGGGCCGTGGCGAAAGGCTTTACAGATGCGATTCGTAAACCCGCTTACCCGCGTTCGAAACACAGCTGCGATCGATTTGGCGGTAGATCGCGTCGCGCTGGATTTTAAACGAATTGGTATGGGAGCCGGTCGTTCAGAAAGCAATGGCAAATTACTGAACGTAAACTTGCCAAGATAACAACATCAGTAAAATGCTGATGTTGACAGCAATGTCCTGTAAAAAAGGATATGAAAAACAAAAGGAAAGTCTCTATAACACACACACAAACACACACACACACACACACACACACATATATATATATATATATATATATATATATATATATATATATATATATATATATATATATATATCATCATCATCATCATCAAGTGCCGTGCCGGCTGGCGTAGACGTTCATGGCTCTCCATAGATCTCGGTCTTTGGTTTTCTTGATAAACTCTGCTGCTGATATTCCCCCATGCCACCGTCTCAATCCATCCAGCATCACTTCTCTTGGTCTACCTCTGCCTCTCTTCCCCTCGATCTTTCCAGTTGTCACGATGTTCTCCAATGCCTCTCTTCTCATCACATGACCGAAGAAAGCTGTTTGTCTGTGTCTTATTGTTGTATATAATGTTCTAGTTTCATTAGCCTGTTTCAGGCAGTCGTCGTTAGTTACTCTGGCAGTCCAAGGAATTCGCAACATTCATCTCAGGAACCACATCTCTGTTGCTTCTAATTTCTTCTTAATTTGTTCATTTACATTCCAAGATTCACTGCCATACAGCAAAACTGGTTCTACATAGCATTTCAGCACTCTCTTTCTTACATTCAGTGATAGTGACTTATTGCATAAGATACTCTTCATTTTCTGAAATGCGGCTTTTGCCTGCCCTATTCTGGCTCCTAATCTCTGATGTACATCTTCCATCTGATGTTATAAATGCCCCTAGGTATCTAAAATTATCAACTTGGTTAAGGATTTTCCTTTCTATTTCTATGTCACATTTTGGTGTCACCATTTTCTTTGATATTACCATTGTTACTGTTTTCTTGATATTCAAGGAGAGTCCTTTCCTTGCACTCTCTGTTACTACAACGTCTAATAATTGTTGTAGGTCTGTTGAATTATCCGCCACCAATACTGTGTCATCTGCATAGCGTATATTATTTATATTATAACCTCCAACTAGTATTCCTGGCATCTCTTTGATCTCTCTCATTATTACTTCGCTATACAGGGAGAAAAGATCTGGTGACAAGACACACCCTTGTCGTACTCCTAGCTTTATCTGTTCGTAACTACCCTCTTTATTTCCCATTTTAATTGCTGCTACTTGGTTCCAGTAAACATTCTTTATTATTCTTAAATATCTCTCTCTCTCTCTCTCTCTCTCTCTATATATATATATATATATATATATATATATATATATATATATATATATATATATATATATATATATATATTGCTTGCTTGCTTGTTTTCGTTGGCTTGAGCTCCAACGCGAAGTCCTGTATGTCGGATGAAGGCATCCTGTTGTCCAACATCAGTGTGATGTCATACAGGACCTGAGTTTTGCGTGAGTATCCGTTGTCCCATGTCTGGCTTATTGGTGTGCAGACTGGTGGTTCCTCGCCGTACAGGCAGACACTCTCCGACTTATATTGATTTATTTGATTGTTTCGGAATTTGAGATTTAAATATTGAGCATATTTCCCCAAACTAGTATACATCTTTCAATCAACATCCTCGAACAGATTATGGCTTCACTGGTGCCACGGTTTTTGCGGAACCCAAAAATCGTTCTTCAGCTACTTCCTCGTCTATTTTATTTGGAATTCTTTCTTGTATGATGACCTCTAGACTCTAGGCAAGGGGTATCTTGGTTAGACTAAAAGTTAAATAGAAATAAAACCACGTGGGTTCTCTGGTTACGGCAAATGATTTATGTGTCATAAATCGTACGATATGAAAAATAGTTTCAATTTTTATGTAAGTAAGATAATTTAAATCCCCAATAAGTATGATTTAATATATAAGATATAACATGTGTACAATATTAAGAGAAATATACCTTATTTGAGGATTAACTTTGAACATGCGTTTCGCGCAGTGATATCTACGGTTCCGCAGATCCAGGGTTGCCATTCTAGATATTTTATATCCAGATCTAGAGGTTTTTGCCGACGTCTGGATACCGTTTTCTGACGTTTGGATGCTGGATGCAATTCTAGATATTTTTCATTTCATCATCATCATCAAGTGCCGCGCCAGCTGGCGTAGGCGTTCATGGCTCTCCACATATCTCGGTCTTTGGTTTTCTGGATCAACTCTGCTGCTGATATTCCTCCATGCCACTGTCTCAATCCTTCCAGCATCATTTCTCTTGGTCTGCCTCTGCCTCTCTTCCCCTCGATCTTTCCAGTTGTTACGATGTTCTCCAATGCCTCTCTTCTCATCACGTGACCGAAGAAAGATGTTTGTCTCTGTCTTATTGTTGTATATAGTGTTCTAGTTTCATTAGCCTGTTTCAGGCAGTCATCGTTAGTTACTCTGGCAGTCCAAGGAATTCGCAACATTCGTCTCAGGAACCACATCTCTGTTGCTTCTAATTTCTTCTTGCTTTGTTCATTTACATTCCAAGATTCACTGCCATACAGCAAAACTGGTTCTACATAGCATTTCAGCACTCTCTTTCTTACATTCAATGATAGTGACTTATTGCACAAGATACTCTTCATTTTCTGAAATGCAGCTTTTGCCTGCCCTATTCTGCTCCTAATCTCTGTTGTACATCTTCCATCTGATGTTATAAATGCCCCTAGGTATCTAAAATTATCCACTTGGTTAAGGATTTTTCCTTCTATTTCTATGTCATATTTTGGTGTCACCATTTTCTTTGATATTACCATTGTTACTGTTTTCTTGATATTCAAGGAGAGTCCTTTCCTTGCACTCTCTGTTACTACAACGTCTAATAATTGTTGTAGGTCTGTTGAATTATCCGCCACCAATACTGTGTCATCTGCATAGCGTATATTATTTATATTATAACCTCCAACTAGTATTCCTGGCATCTCTTTGATCTCTCTCATTATTACTTCGCTATATAGGGAGAAAAGATATGGTGACAAGACACACCCCTGTCGTACTCCTAGCTTTATCTGTTCGTAACTACCCTCTTTATTTCCAATTTTAATTGCTGCTACTTGGTTCCAGTAAACATTCTTTATTATTCTTAAATCTTTTCCATCAATGTTGATATCTTCCAACATTTTAATCAGTTCATCATGTTTTACTTTATCAAATGCCTTAGTATAATCTATGAAGCATAAATATATGTCTCTCTGTTTCTCTATTGACCTTTCTATTACTATTAGTGTCCGTAATGTATAAATTGCATTGTTTGTGCCCTTTCCTTCCACAAATCCATACTGTTCTTCACTGATTTCCATTTTTATTTTATTTTTGTTTCTTCTCATTATGATTCTGAGTAGAAGCTTAGTGATATGGTTTATGAGGTTAATTGTACGAAAATCTTCACAATCAATTGCTCCTGGTCTTTTTTGGTATAGCTATAAAAACAGATTTCAGCATGTCACTGGGTAAATATCCACTACTGTAAATATCATTCAACATTATGGTTAATATATCTACTCCAAATACTCCCAACACTTCTAATTCTTCTATTGTGATTTCATCTGGCCCAGCTGTTTTTCCTTTCTTCATACGTTTCATAGCGTCAGCGACTTCTTCTTTCAGAATAGGTGGACCTTCTAAGTTACTATCTTCTGTTAATTCTTCCCTTTCTCCGTCATATAATTCTCTTTTATACTCATTCCACCTCTTCATTATAGCACCTTCCTCTAATAATATCTTTCCTATTTTTGATTTCAAACACCCTGTATTTATTCTTATTTTTCTTCCTGTATGCTCACTGATTTGTCTGTAGGCCTACATATTTTTTGTATCATTAATGGAATTTAATTCAATTTTTTTTGGATATTATGGATACTTTCTAAATTTTACTTTTCTTTCGGTGTCATTTACCCATTTCTTGTTTGGTCTGGACGAGCGTAAATTATGGTAACTGCCATTATTTAAACTTTGAACTGACTTGGGTCAACGCTCAACAATCTGGCAACCCCCGGGTAATGAGTAAAAGGGCGCATACATTATAATAACATTATTGGAACTGTAAACTCACTGTGCTGCGACTTACTGCTGTGATGCCGACTTTGTGATTCTTTTCATGTGAATTTGGCTGCAACTGGTACAGATAATGCCTCGATAATGGTTGGTATCAACCATGGCGTTTACGCAAAATTGAAGGAAGATATCCCATCTTTAATCCTCATTGGGGAGACTACTGCAGCACACATTGTATTAATTACGGATTCAAAGAGTATGCTTAGCAAGGAGGAGAAAGGAATGTTTCGTGTGGAATGGCTCTCGTCGCTTCAGAGGTCACAGATTGTGAGAACTGTATGGATATTTCGCCCTGTCCATGCGGGTGTAGGGGGGAATGAACAAGCTGATAGGCTAGCAGGGAATGCACCTCTTGGTGGTATTTTGCCTATGGACAAGGGGGGGGGGGGGTGGTCGTGCGCTTGTGGGACCAGATGGAGAAGGCGGAGGAACAGATTGAGAACCCATATGTGGAAAGAATGAGATTGCGGGGGATCGGCGGGGGTTCTGGAAGAATCTCACAACTGAGAGGGAAGACCAGGAGAACTTTTAATCAGATAGCGATGGGAACGATTAGTAGTATGACTTTTCGCTGGCTGTTGAACGAGGGGACGAAGTGCGTATGAGAATGTCCTGAGTGTAGTGATGTCGGCTCTTAACTCAACTCAATTCCTCATAAAATGTGCGTGTCATTCCTTGCAGCTAGCATTACCACATGCCTCATCAAAATATTTACCAAGGAATTTGGAATTCCTTATTGCTGAAACACATAACTGGTTCTCCAAACATCTGTCAAACAACAGCAATATAATAATTTATATAAAGCATTCAATGATAGTTCCTCACCACTGAAAATTTTGTCATATTGCAAAACTAGATGGTTATCAATTCAACCAGCTGTTGAAGTAATTGTGAACCAATGATTGGAGTTGAAGACACACTTCCAAAAAACAAGACAAAGTGAAAAGTGCTACACAGCTGAAATACTATATGGAATGTACATTGATGAAAAAAATTATGGCATTCCTTCACTTTTTACAACCCATTTTAAGTGAAGTGCAAAAAGTTAATAAACTGTTAGAATCTCAAAATGTTGATAAAGTTAAATTACTTGACGATCTCACTTTGCTATTTCACTCAATTGGTAAAAAACTTATATTGCCAACTTCTAAAGCTGACTTGTTCACTTGCACTATAAAGAGCTATTTGGCTCCTAAACCAAACCTAGGATACCAAATCGAATCAAAAATTGATGGTTTAAAAACAAAAGGACTGTTAACAGAAAATGAAGAGAATAACTTTAGAGAGCGCTGTCAAGATTTTCTTCTCTCATTATTCAAGCAATTGAAGCAGAGACTTCCTGAAAATTTAGATGTATTGAAAAATATTTCACTCTTTTCTGTTAACAACATACTTCAGCCAGTAAAGGACATGTCAAAATATTGTCAAGTTATGAAATTTTTAGGGGTTACTGATAACAGTGTGGCGGAAGCAGAAAATCAGTTAACCAAAATAAATTTGGTTGACTGGAGAAACAAAATAGAAACTGAAGCCTTTTGGGGTGAAGTAAGACAATTTAAAGATGCCTCAGGTAACAGTCCATTCTGTGAGCTCTTTGAATGTGCAATGTCTGCCATGATACTACCCCATTCAAATGCTAATGTGGAAAGAGTTTTCAGTACTATGAATTATACAAAATGTAAACTAAGAAACAGGATGAAACTTGACCTCTTAAATGCTATCTTGACAATAAGATTTGGCCCGATGAGAGCAGGAAAATGCTGTTCAATTTACCAGCTCCATAATCGTATATTAAAAGAAATTGGAACAGCTAAAGCATACCAGAGTCATTTTGAATCTGAAGTTTCAACTTCATCATCCAAGCTAAGTGCATCTTGTGAGACAGACATCAGTGAAGATGAGGACATGATTCTATAGGGAAATCACATCAACACATTTTGTGTGTGTTACATATCCCTTACAGGACGTTGCAGTCAACATCAACATGTTTCAGCTACTGTTGATGTACTAGGCAAGATTACGCTCAGTAGTTTGCCATTGATTTCTGAGCGACCGGCTCACATACCCCCGTAAGTTACCAGCGCGGCTCGAACCGCTACCGATTCGGGCGCAGCTGCGTTACTCACGAGAATATACGGGGTTACGGCGAAAGCCGTAAAACCATTCGCCAGGGAGACGGTAGTCATATTAATACATATGTAATTTCTTACTTTCTCAATCTGGATATTTTTCCTAGATACTTTCCAACGAAATCTAGATATTTATGGATGTTATTTGGACCATTTCTAGATTTTTTTTGTCAAAAAAAAGTGACAACTCTGCGCAGATCATTAGAGTGTGTTGATATTTTTTAACCGGTGGACATCGGAGCAGAAGTCAATTCGATCTTTGACGTCAATATAAGTAAATAATTAAAATATGTTGTTGTAATTTATTACTTGTAAGTTTAAGTGGTTTCATTATTAAAAATTGTTAATATTACTAGGTTAGGTATATTATTTGTATTGTTTGCACAAGATGTGTAATTTAGATAATGATGAATGTCGACACGTCGTAGTGCAGGTACGCATCGTGGTCGACTAGCCGGCTAGGACTAGACCACAACAGACATACGCTCATCTTGTCTTGTTGTTGAGTTCCAACTTCAAACAGAACAATTTCAATGGAGGTTCTCCCAGCACTATAATGAGATTTAAAGAGTTTCTTTTGCCTAACTAGTAACTGTACCCTGAAATATACATGTCTTTTCTTTTTATCTGTTCTCATTCTATGAATGTCAATGAAATTTGTAATTGAAAATATGAAGAGTGGTTGATTTCCTCTCCAGATAAGAATAGATTGTTCCTTCATGAAGGTCTCTCGATTCTGTATGATTTGTGTAGGATATTCTGTTGCTTAGCTAGCTGTCCCCTACAGAAGTTGTCTTGCTTTCAGTTTCTCTTTTCTCATTAATGCCAGTCAGACAATACTTAGAATGCTATTTATTTATTAATTTAACCATTTGGCGTTATTCATTTCATTTTGTCAAACCTACCATTTCAGTACTCTTACAACTTATACTTACAGCATTGGCATTTGAGGCTATGACCTCCAGCATGAGAATGGAGGTGGAAGCAGTCACAGTAGCATTCCGTTGGTTAGAGGAGACCACTGCAACACACAATGTCGTCATGATGCTTATTGAGACTAGCCCATTAAGCTCTTTGGAGTCTCCGTGGCAGTGGTCAAGCCATTATGACTCGGGCTCCGAAGGTTGCCCGACCATTTCTTTGAAGGTTGTGGGTTCGATTCTGGGCTGTGTCCTTCGGTTCACGAGTTAAATTTTTCGGAGACTCCTGTGGGTCGTCGTTAGAGCTACGGAGTTCGTATTAAGCTCTTTGGAGTCTCCGTGGCAGTGGTCAAGCCGTTTGACTCGAGCTCCGAAGGTTGCCCGACCATTTCTCCGAAGGTTGTGGGTTCGATTCCGGGCTGTGTCTTTCGGTTCACGAGTTACATTTTTTGGAGACTCCTATGGGTCATCGTTAGAGCTACGGAGTTCGTGCTTGGTGCGACGCTTTCCGTGCTGTGGAAAGAGACCAAGCCATATAGGATAAAACCCGGTGCAATGAAGTCAACCATGTCAACTTTTAAGCGACTTTTTTTAGCTCTAAAAGCACTTGCATCTATTGGAGTGAGATTAGTATAAAGACTTCTGTGAACCCACTATCAGTCCAAGGCACTGTCTCCACTGGACCTGTTTCAAGCTCTTCTTACCATGTCCGGATCTGTGGCGAAGGGCTTATGACAGCAATTTGTAATCGAGCATACAGCATTCGAAATACAGCTGTGGACAATTTGGCAGCAGACCACATTGTGTTGGTTTTCATACAATGGTATTCAGAAAGCAATGGTTTTTTTTTCCCCCCGCATATCCTTTACCGGACATCACTGTCAACACCAGCATTTTACCGTTGTCGTTGATTTCTTGGCAAGATTACGCTCAGTAGTTTGCCATTGCTTTCTGATCGGCCGGCTCACTTATCCCATAAGTTACCAATGCGGCGAGAACCACTTCCAATTCTCACGCGTTGCGTTACCCCACGTGGATAAACGGGATTACGGAGAAAGTCATTTAACCTCTAGGCCAGGGAGACCGACAATGGCAGATTACTGAAAGTAATGTGAAAGATGAAATTGACACCTAGTCAGAAACGCCTAGAAACTAGGAAGCGAATTATGCAGCTCATATTTCCACAAGCAGAAAGGGAAACACCATAAGGACCCCAATTATAACTAACCGAGAAGTCGACAGTTGAACAGGGTCTAAAACACCGTGTTCTACATACTGGAAGGAAGGAATGATAGGTTACAATGATACTATTTTTTGCTTTCCTGTAACACACAAGTGATTAAATATATTATTTTAGTTTATCCTTATATTGTTCATCTTTGCATTTAAACCATGTTTTCAATTAATCTTCAGATAAAGAAGAATAAATAATGGCTGAAATTTCAGCAAAAGAAACAAGCTACAAAATGAGCTTTGGAGGAGAGTCAGGGATGAGGGAAGAGTGCGGTTTATTTGGAGTGGTCTCCTCTGGCAGTTGGACGCCAGAAAACAACCTGTCACATCTTCTTCATTTGGGTCTGGTTGGACTGCAGCATAGGTAAGTAGACTTTAATGGAGAACAGTGTTTACCAGGGTTTGATTCCCAGCTTGGGGACCACAGAGGTCTCCGTGGCAAAGGGTGAAGATCTCCGCAGCAAAGGGTGAAGGTCTCCGCAGCAAAGGGTGATGGTCTCAGTGGCAAAGGGTGAAGGTCTCCGCGGCAAAGGATGAAGGTTGTGTGTTATTGCTGGAGCTATGGAGTCCATGTTTTGTGCAGTGCTCTCGCCAACAGTTGCCGTTCTGCAGAGAGAGAGTCAGAGTCAGTTGGGGTAAAACTGGTATGATTTTTTTTTTTAAGGTGTTCGCTCACTTAGAACACAAGTGTAGTCCATACTCGTGCTGCAACATTTTAGTGCAATAGACTGATTTTTGCGTATGGATTAGCTTTCCATATTCCCAGTGTCCCTTGCCATCAGGTGAACCAACTCCGACTTCAGAGGTACTTGTAAGTTACATCCCCAAGTTAAGGCGATGTGCGGCATTAAAAACATTGATTTTTGGTCAATTTGGCTATTTTTGGAATAGTTCATTTTTAGACACCTTATCATGTCTTCTATCAGATTCGGTACTTGTTTTTGTTTAAAAACTTATTTTAATGCAATATTCATATTTTACTGAACCCACCCTATCTGTCAAATTGTCTACTTATTGAAAATTGTTGCGAAATTGACGGTTTTCAAACCCTAGCAACGACATCTCGGGAACGCTACATGCACATGTCAGATATCATTGGAAACGTCACGATCTTCCGTAACTGTTCGTGAAACTCCCGAGTTCATCTAATCGGAAACTTTTCTGTGTGCAACTGTTTGTTTTGTATTTATAATCTTCCGGAAACTTCCATATATGGAACACGGCAAGCAATCCGTGTTCGCTGATGGCTGAAACTGATCATGTGGGTTTCCAAAATAGCGGCTTTGTGTTGTTTACACTTCGCGATGTGCCGAACATTTATTGTTGACGACAGATTGACACGCTGAAAAATGCCTCGTTCTAAGAAATTTAATATCCCGTCATCTACTCAACGTAAGAAATCTCTCAGACTACACCTCGCAAATGCTCGTAAGCAGCGAAAAGCCTTTCAGAACATCGTAAACGGTACAGACAATTCTGAAACTACTGAAAGTGACCCAGCTAAAGTGCACATGCCACTTCTTCCAAATCCAAGTGTTTTGACAGTGAATCTGAATGAATCATTGCTATTGTGTTCTTCTCAAAGTTGTTGAAGTGATTCTTTTATTACTATTATTAAAATATGAACCTTCAAGGTCTTCGTCACAGAACATTTCACAGCAAAGCGAATAAACTATATTCAAAGATAGAAGATCTGGAGGACACTGTTTTCTCTCAAACCGTAAAGTATGTTCGACAATCCCATGCACAACAGTCAGCCATAACTCTACATGACAATGATGTGCTAGATATTAGTGTCAGCTTTGTTGGCACTTGGCTAACTAGAGACCACACATCCCACATTGGAGTTGGCTGAGCAGTGGATGTTCTTACAGGACTTTGCATAGATGCCCATGTTATGTCCACATATTGCCAGATGTGTGAAACCACTGGTAAGACACTTTCCAGGGACAAACCAGATGAATTTGCAGCATGGAAGGCAGAACATCTTCTAAACTGTGATAACAATTTCACAGGATCTGCTTGAATGATGGAGGTGGAGGCTGCAAGGGTGCTGTGACAATGGTCTGTGGCCCGTCATAAACTTCGCTACATGTCAATACTTTCTGATTGTGACACCAAACCATTTGCGGAGCTTACCAAGATCAAACCATATGTGGATGACATTCAGATAGACAAAGAGGAGTGTATCAACCATGTCAGTAAACGCCTTGGAACAGCACTCCGCAATGTTGTTGCTGACTGCCGAAAGCAAGGCGTGACCCTCGTAGGATGCGATAAAGGTCAGCTTACACAAAATGCCATCCGTAGGCTGACAATTTATTACAATAGAGCCATAAGAAACAACACAAGTGTAGAGTCCATGAGGAAAAGTGTTATGGCTTCACTGCATCACTGTTTTTCAACAGGCAAAAGTCCACGTCATGAAATTTGCCCATGTGGAGAGCAATCTTGGTGTTTTTTTTTTCAATCCGCCCTGGCTAAGCATCAGGTCCTGGGTCCTCATGACAAGATGTTACACACATGGCTCAATCGGACAAGCTTGAGAAATATCTGCCAATTTATGAAAGGCTGTCTGACACTAAAGTACTTAATAGATGTGTGTCAGGACAAACTCAGAATTCAAATGAGTGTTTACACAGCTTGATATGGGCTCGATGTACTAAAGACAACTTTGCCTCATGCAAGCACGTTCAGTTTGCAGTTGTAACTGCAGCAAGAGAGTTCAACTTTGGAGCTGCTGCTGCCCAAGACACTGCCTAGTTTTATGGACTTTCTACAGGCCTGCATATGCAGAGACTAGGAACATCTAGGATGCAGAAGCAAGTAAGAAATATTCTGAAGTACAAGAAGGACAAACAAACTAAAAGACGCGACACTGTACGAGTGGCCAAACTGGAGACAAGGTGAGCTGCATGCCCTGGCGGAAGGTCCTCCTGCATATGCAGCAGGACTATTCTAAATGTCACAGTTGTAAACTGTTTTTCTGTATAAAAAAGTCATTAAAACATGAAAATAACTTTAATAGTATTTAAAAAATCTAAAAAATAATTAGTTTTTCCCCGTTTTCTCATTTCGCCAGTTGTCTATACATAAGTACAATTTGTTTTTAAACTATTCGTTAGACTTTAATGAAAATGTGCACAGATATACTTCTTTATATTACTTACATTGTGAGTAGAGCAATCTTGGAAATTTAGATTTTGTACAGCAGTAAAAAAAAAAATGTCGTTAAAATTTTCAAATTATGAAGAAAAAAAATGCAAAGAGATATCATTAAAATTTTCTACTAAACTTGTAAAGGGTCTATTTATTTACACATAAAACATAGAATTTAGCCTGTACATTAAAAAATAACTATTTTAGAGGTACATTAAGAAATTCAATATGGCCGCTGTTTATCTTGGTTTCCATAGCAACCATTTAGTGCAAAGTCAATTTGACAGTATTTTATCGATCAGCAGTCTTCAGTATCAAACCCTATATCATAACAGATTATAGAAATTAAGTATTATAAAAATTCATTTTTTAGGGTTAGCATTGCCTTAAGGACGAGAAGTCAACTTTAGTCCAACTCACTGGTGTTGGGGGGGGGGATTGAACCCGCTACCTCAGCATTGGCACACCGGATGTTTAATGGTCTCTCTTATACAGTTGGCCATGCTGACCACCAAATAATACCGGCATGATGAAGTTAGCTCTCTGTACGTTAGTCTTACAGATTATCTGGTCATTGTACAGGGTCACCTTCACTGCACACAGATACTATCATAAGTCCACTCATTGATCCCACACGGAAAATCACAAAACGTCACCCGAACCGCATAGCAATCCCAGTCAGCAGCTTCTGCTGCATTTAATCTCCCATTGGAGCATAAGCCCTCAACTAACTTACACTTGGCTCTCTTATCGTTTAGAAATCAATGGCAAACTACTGAACAAACACTTGCCAAGAAATCACAAACAGTCAACAACTGCTGGGGTTGACTGATGCCCTGTAAAGGAAATGCAACTAACTTTAACTCATGTCAGGACCTTGGTAACACAAAGGCAGATTAATTGATTGCATGGGTATGTAGGTGTTCTTTAATGAAGACTTTTCGTGCTGTGTGGGAAAAATGTGTAAAAAATGTCATTATTTTCATATTCTCAGAGGTCAAGAAAGTGCCGGCATGGTGACCACAAAAGGAGGGCCTGACGATCAATTTGTGACACGGAAAGCTATGGGTCTGGTGAATGCTGCATTCTCAGAAGAGGACATAGCAAATCTGAAAGGAACTCTTGGAATAGGTAATGTGTACCTACAGTATGAATAAAATTGGGGGAACTGCAGTAAAGGTGTGGAAATGTAAACAATATAAAATAACACAAAGTAATAGCTTTAGAGAACAGAATTACAATAAAACAGGATGTTGCGTCGACTAGCCTTCATTAGCAAACAAATACATACACAAATCACAACATATAATCACGGAGAAGACCATCCAATGACTACATTAAGGCACAAGAACAGGATGGGAAGAATGAACAGATGAAACAATGAGAACAATAAAGAGAAAATGAAAATTTAAAAAATTATTAGAATCCCAGGCTGTGATACTCCTACAGTATGTCATGATTACATTGGGATAACTGGCTGCTGCCTCAATTGGTAGAGCTGGGAGGCAGTGGTGATGTCTATTCTGAGATGACTGTTGTGAATGCCTTGGACTACCAGAGTGACTAACAGCAATTGTCCTGTAAAGGGCTAATGAAAGTTGAACGTTATATGCACATAAGAAGGAGGCAAACTTCTTTGGGAGTCTTTGTAAAGCATTGTGATGACTGGAAAGATCAGCAATAGTAGAAGGAGATCATTATGGCCGATGGATAAGAGCACTCATTCTTAAACTTCCGGTGTGCTGATACCAAGGTAAGAGTTCAACCTCTACACCGGACAGTTGGACTAAAATGTTGACCTATCGTCCTTGCTTGGGGATCTAAATTACAAGTACCCCAGAAGTCAGAGTGGGTTCACTTGATGGCAAGGAACTCTGGTAATAGGGAAAGCTAATCTCTAAGCAAACATTAGACGTGCTGATCTTTTCTTTGAGGGCATAATTGAGTGATTAACTCTCCTCGAAAGAGGGATGGAGAAGAAAATAAAAAATGTTTTCTCATGTTGTCTGTGATAGAATATAGCGAATAGGCTGTTGAGATGTTAAGGCTCTGGAGTGTTTTTGATTCTTTGCTTATGCAATTTCCTGATGTTGGATTGTAGTACATGGTTTCATCGCCCAGCCTCTGAGTTAAGTGTGTGGAGCAACACTGTGAGCTGTGGATATCATGTAGAATGCTTTTATATCTGTCCGTGATTGTTTGTATTGTGAACTGCATGTTCAGGAAATTGTGGATGGTCGGTTGCTGAACTAGCTGGTTTTGCCTTATGCAATAATGTGTGTGTAATTGCTGGTTTTCTAGTGACAGCCACTTCTACCAATGATGAACTGTAATTTTAGTGGTGGACTGTTGTGTTGGCATTCTGTGGCCTTATGCATGTATGCCTGTGTTGCGCATGTTGGTGGTTTGTCAGAACTGCTGTCTGTTCCACTTTTCACATGGGACAGTGAGGAGAATTTTATGTGATATTCACTGGCAAGGGAACAGAGCATTATAGGGTGACACTTTGCAGTGAAGTTAGAACCACACTAATGACTAACAGAAGAATTTAGGAGCTGTTACCTTGCCATTAAGGCTAGCCTGTTAATGTGTTCTTCTATTTTTGCAGGTCATGTCCGTTACTCCACCCAGGGTCTCTCAGACACAACCAATATACAACCATTTGTAGTTGAGAGTTTACACGGGCTTATTGCTGTCGCCCACAACGGAGAATTGGTGAATGCTAAACATCTGAAACGAAAGGTAACACTTTATACATCTACATTGTGTTCACATCTGTGATATATGAGGGCTGTTAAAAAAGTATCAGCCCTGTAGCCAGGAAAAATCAATTGCTCACCCCTCAAAGTACTCTCTTTGAGGCTATACACACTTCTAAATCAAGTATGAAGAATTGACCGCTCCGTTGTCATGACAGTGTTATGATGACACTTACCTACCCATAAAGACTATGACATCATTCTTAAGGGATGAATGTGAGACACGCCTAATTTGTGACCCTTTGAAAATAAACTTTGTTCGTTTATTCACATCTGATTCAGAGTCTCGGTGGCAAAGTGGTCAAGGCAACTGCCACTCTGAATGTTGTAGGTTCGATTCCGGCGGTTCACAGGTGCATTTTTCTCAGAGGCTCCTGGGGGTCATCACTGGAGCTTCAGAGTTCATGCTTTGTGCAACGCTTTCAGCAGGCCGCTCTGCGGAAAGAATCCGAGCCATATGGGATAAAACCCTGTGCAATGAAGTCAATCCTCTCGACTTTTAAGACTCCAAAAATGCCTCCTTGTGATTTGTGGCTGTTCCCAAATCTGAAAGTGCTGCTGAAAGGGACTGAATTTGAGTCACGAGAGGACATTGTGCAGAATGCAACAACCACCCTGTACTCTGTTCCCAAGGAGGCTTTCCTGGAAAGCTTCCAACAATGGTGAGATCACTGGGAGAAGTGTGTACAATCCCAAGGAGAATACTTAGAAGAGGATTAGGGTATCTGTGCGGGCTGTTGTTTGTCGAGACTCCTATCTTTTCCACTTTTCACATTGGGCAGTGGGGAGCGTTTTATGTGATATTCACTGGCACAGGAACGGAGCATAATGGGGACGACCCGTTGCTGTGAAGTTGGAACCGTGACTAACTAACTAGGGTTGCTGGCCTCCAGTTGAGTCATTGTATTTTACCCTGGCCATGGGTCCAATACATTTTGAACACACACTTTCATTTCTGCCATATATCTACTGCATGCTTAACCTTTCTGCAGCTTTGTCTTCCGTATGCTTACATATTTATATGACTGGCACCAGGTAGACAATAGTTTGTGAAATGGAGTTATACCTCTCCATAGCACAAATCCTGGGCTGAATTTAGAGACCATGTCTTGCCCTTGCAGCATGAACTTCTCTCTTCCTGCCTAGTTTACTCTAGAGGAAAGGTAAAACCAATACGCCTGAAACAAGACACGCAGCTGGATCAACAAAGCAATGCTCTAACTACGCTTGTCGGAGCTTCCATCCTAGATCAGTTGTAAAGGTTAAGGGCCGCATATGTTGTATACATATCACACTATCTAGAGACTGCCAGAGTAACTATCAGCGAGCGCCTGGATAACACTAGTGAAAGTAGAACATTGTATACAGATGAAGGAAGGAGGCAGTGTTCTTTGGCTGTGTAATGAGAAGGGAGGAATCGGAAGACATTGTGATGGCTGGAAAGCTGAGCTTTAGAAGAGGCCAGGGCAGACTGAGAGACGTGATGCTGGATTGACTGAAACGATAACACGGAGGAGTACCATCAGTAGAGTTGATCTAGGACATCAGGGATGCACACACGCCTACACCATTGGCAGGGCACATGGCGATTATGCTTACACTAAGCTTATGTATCTTCTTTTTGCTTGCAAGTCCACATTATTTGTCCTTCAGTATCTACATTATACTTGCCTATTTACATTGTGTTTCCGTATGTAACCGGTCTCTGTGGCTAAAGGGCTTGCGAACGCGGTTTGTGAGCCCGTATACCCGGGTTCGAAACACAGCGGTGCTGGTTTTTTCGAAAAAGGTATAGGGGCCAGTCGTTCAGAAAGCAATGGCAAACTACTGAACGTAACACTTGCCTAGTATATCAACAGCAGCTGAAAATGCTGGTGTTGACTGCAACGTCCCATAAGGGATACGCAACAAAATTTTTTCCGTATGTACAGTATACTTGCATGTCTACATTATTTGTGTTTCCGTATGTACAGTATACTTGCATGTCTACATTATTTGTGTTTCCGTATGTACAGTATACTTGCATGTCTACATTATTTGTGTTTCCGTATGTACAGTATACTTGCATGTCTACATTATTTGTGTTTCTGTATGTACAGTATACTTGCATGTCTACATTATTTGTGTTTCCGTATGTACAGTATACTTGCATGTCTACATTATTTGTGTTTTCATCCCTACATTATACTTGCATGTCTACATTATTTGTGTTTTCATCCCTACATTATACTTGCATGTCTACATTATTTGTGTTTTCATGCCTACATTATACTTACATGTCTACATTATTTGTGCTTCCAAGTCCACATTATGCTTATGCATCTACATAATTAATGCTTACATGTTTACATTGTGTTTCCATAAATACATTATGCTTATATGTCTGCAGAATTTTTGCTTTTATGGCTACATTATGCTAATATATCTACAGTATGTCTCCATATCTACATTATACTTGCATATCTACATACTTTGTGCTCCCATGTCTACATTATGATAGCATATCTACATTATTTAACATCTATATTACCTGTGCGCAGTTACTCAAGCACGGTGTGGGTTTGTCCAGTGGTTCTGACAGTGAGCTTATTGTTCAACTGCTGACCCACATGCCAGACTGTGGAGAACCCAACGGAGCAAACTGGGTCGGCAGGTAAGCTGTTTGTTTGTAACTGATAACATTTACAAATGGCCTTGTAAAGTTTGGGAGTTTTTCAATCTATTAATGACTAAGAAGTTTCTCCTATCTTGGACAGGTAATGGCAGATGATGGCAGAAGTGAAATAGAGATTAAAAAATAGGAATGGCCTAGAATATTTTAAACAACAAGAAAAGACAATAACATCTAGAGAGATAAACAAAAGTTAGTTGCATTTCCTTTACAGGGTATCGCAGTCAGTCCCAGCATTTTTTGGCTGTTTGTGATGTCTTGGCAAGTTTACGTTCAGTAGTTTGCTATTGCTTTCTGAGTGACCGGCACCCATACCATTATTTAAAAACCAGCACAAGGCAGTTTGCTTCCAAATCCCCTGCACCTGTGTTTTGAATGTGGTATGCAGGATTACGAATTGCTTTCGTTACTCTTTCGCCACAGCATCAGCTAGAGAGATAACACATTAAAAATGAGAACTGTAATATATGTGTATAGTAGGTCAGCATGACCGAATGGGTAAGAACCCGTGTTCTTAAACATCCGGGTGCTGATGCCGAGGCAAGGGGTTCAACCCCTACACCGGACAGTTGGACTAAAATGTTGACCTCTCATTCTTGACTTGGGGACATAAATTACAAGTACCTCTGAAGTGGGTTTGCCTGATGGTGAGGGACACTGGTAATAGGTAAAGGTAATTCAGACCAGCACTACTAGGAGTGTGTATGGACAATGCTTCCAGCACTACTAGGAGTGTGTATGGACAATGCTTCCAGCACTACTAGGAGTGTGTATGGACAATGCTTCCAGCACTACTAGGAGTGTGTATGGACAATGCTTCCAGCACTACTAGGAGTGTGTATGGACAATGCTTCCAGCACTACTAGGAGTGTGTATGGACAATGCTTCCAGCACTACTAGGAGTGTGTATGGACAATGCTTCCAGCACTACTAGGAGTGTGTATGGACAATGCTTCCAGCACTACTAGGAGTGTGTATGGACAATGCTTCCAGCACTACTAGGAGTGTGTATGGACAATGCTTCCAGCACTACTAGGAGTGTGTATGGACTATACTTCCAGCACTACTAGGAGTGTGTATGGACAATGCTTCCAGCACTACTAGGAGTGTGTATGGACAATGCTTCCAGCACTACTAGGAGTGTGTATGGACAATGCTTCCAGCACTACTAGGAGTGTGTATGGACTATACTTCCAGCACTACTAGGAGTGTGTATGGACAATGCTTCCAGCACTACTAGGAGTGTGTATGGACAATGCTTCCAGCACTACTAGGAGTGTGTATGGACAATGCTTCCAGCACTACTAGGAGTGTGTATGGACTATACTTCCAGCACTACTAGGAGTGTGTATGGACAATGCTTCCAGCACTACTAGGAGTGTGTATGGACAATGCTTCCAGCACTACTAGGAGTGTGTATGGACAATGCTTCCAGCACTACTAGGAGTGTGTATGGACAATGCTTCCAGCACTACTAGGAGTGTGTATAGACTATGCTTCCAGCACTACTAGGAGTGTGTATGGACTACGCTTAAGTTCAAAACGAGCCAGCGCAACAAAATAATATGTATGTGAGTGGGTGGTTTTTTTTTCCCTACTATATGGTGCAAAGTGGTGAGTGGAAAAGAAGAAGTAACAAAGACATTTATGATCTGTTTAAGTCCCCGCTAATCACTGGTATCATGAAGGCTAATAGACTACAATGGTTGGGGCATATAGAAAGAATGGAAGATAATAGGGAAACAAAACTCGCTTACACTCAGGAAATAAATGACCGTAGACCCCGAGGTAGACCAAGAAGACGGTGGAGAGATAATATATATACAGACCTACAAGCACTTGGAATCAACGACTGGCAAGAGAAGGTCAACCAGAGAGATGAATGGAGACGGATTGTATCTGCAGCAAAGAACCTCAATGGCTCGGAACGCTGAAGAAGAACTATATGGTGCAGAAACCTGGACAATGAAACAGCAGTTAGAAAGTCATGTTGGAGCTCTGGAGACGTGGAAACACAGAAGAATGGATCATATTTCATGGGGGAGGGTATATCAAATATAGAGGTTCTAGAGAAGTGGGGGAAAAAAAAAAAAGCTGACAAAAACATTTTTTTATGAAAGGCAAATGAAATATTTTGACCACATTAAAAGATACGGCTCTACTGTAACATTCATACTGCAGCGAAGAGTTGAAGGTAGGTAAGAGGTGGACAATGATACAAGTGGGAAGATAATGTCAAGATATGGACAAACAGCAGAGTGTACAATACAATAAGGGAAAGAAACGGAACATGTTGAGGATCCGTGGCAGCCAGCTCTCATTGTGGAAATGGCACCTGAATGATTGAATGTAATACATTTGATTGTATGAGATAATTTGCTTAGTAGTCTTTCAACTGATCTTTTGAGTTGTGATTTGTCTAATTCTTGTTTCTTGTATTCTTTGTGTGTGGGAAGCTGGAACAGCTGGGCAACAAATAACTATAAGCAACTATGAGAACAGATAACTATAGCAACATAATTAAAAAAAACTATGAGAACAGATAACTATAGCAACATTATATTCAGCTATGAGAACGCACAACTAAAGCAACATTGCAAGCAGCTATGAGGACAAATAGCTAAAGCAACATTATAAGTAACTGCAAGAACAAATAACTATAAGTAACATTACAAGCAGCTATGAGAACAAATAACTAAAGCAACATTATAAGTAGCTATGAGAAAGAAATGACTATAAGTAACATTACAAGCAGCTATGAGAAAAAATAACTAAAGCAACATTATAAGTAATTGTAAGAACAAATAACTAAAGCAACATTATAAGTAACTATAAGAACAAATAACTAAAGCAACATTATAAGTAGCTATGAGAACAAATAACTATAAGCAACATTATAAGCAACTATAGGAACAAATAACAAATGCAACATTAAAAGCAACTGTGAGAACAATTAATTATAAACAACTATAAGAACAAATAACTAAGCATCTACAAGGAGGTCATCATGGATGAATAGATAAAGAGTATTTGATCTTACACTAAAGTTGGACTAAAATGTTGACTTCTCGTCCTTGACTTGGAGATGTAAATTACAAGCACATCAGAAGTCGGGGTGGGTTCGCCTGATGGCAAGGAACAGTGGTAACAGGGAAAGCTAATCCACACATAAAACTCAGTCCAGTGCTCTAGAAGTAGTAGCGTGTGTATGGACTACACTTGCTCAAAAACGAGCCAATGCAAACGAGTAAGGCAGCTATAAGAACAAATAACTAAAGCTTGACATGTAAGATGAGAGAAGATTGGAGAGTTATGATAGACAGTTTGCTCTAGACTGGACACTGCAGAGGTACTTATTTCTCTTCTTCTTCCTCTTCTTCATCCATCCTTAACTATCAAAATGAATGCTATGAATAAACATCACAGTTCATCACAAGTCCTTCAGTTGTCATACAGTTGTTTCAGCTGTTTCTATCTTCGTTATTAGTTCCCCTTGCCCTTTTTTATTAGCTTGTCTACTTATTGTCCATGTTTCACACATATAGCTCAACACTTTTCTTGTCACACCAACTGTTTTCTTGATTGTTTTCTGTTTTCATCTACAGAATCAAGAAAATGATGGAGCAGACCGTGGCATCATACTCTCTGCTAATCATGCACAAGGATCGAATCTGGGCAGTCCGGGATCCCTACGGAAATCGCCCCTTGTGTATAGGCAAACTGCTGCCAACAGATGCTGTCACAGGTAACCACCAGCTGCTTGTGTTGTTGTAGGCTCTGGGAGATGAGGCTTGTATGCTGGCGCCTGCGTTGTGGGCAAATATTTAGCTTCTTTAGCTACTACTTTCCTTCCTACAAATCTTAACTCTTTCAATAATTCTTAGATTATAATTTGGGTAGTTAGGGTTCTCTTTAAACTAAATACTTATTTTATTTATGTAAAACACAAGTAAAATAAAGGGCCTTTATTTCACTCTTTAAGGCTCCCCTGGGGTATGAGCTGCCAGACCTATATTTTTATAGATCAGTCGCCACCGGGTGGGTAATGTTAATATCATGCTGGTCACCTTTAGCTCTGAAAATATTTCCTGGTGCCATTTTGAGCTGCTGGTCTCTCTGGCTGAGGGGTTACACCGCTTTCTCCGTAATCCCGTTTATCACGCAGAGTCGTAGCGGGCGAGAACTGGAAGCGGTTCTACACCCGCTGGTGACTTGCGGGATAACTGAGCCGGCCGCTCAGAAAGCAATGGTAAACTACTGAGCGTAATCTTGCCAAGAAATCAACAGACAGCTGAAAGATGCTGATGTTGACATCAATATCCTGTAAAGGATATGCAAATTTAAACAAAAAAAAATTTTTTTGGGAGCTGGGTTGATATGGAATCCCATGTCACTTTAAAAAATCCCCCTTGGTGCACATTTAAACCTGTGACCACATGGCTGGCAGGCAAGCGTCTGCTTATTTTCTTTCTGTAGTCTAGTGTTATTGGCATGGTTTTGCATTACAATTTGGCCTTCATGCACTGGTCCATTTTTTTTCCACCCTAAGATTCAAAAATAAATTGCTGGAATTGCCCTATCTCTGCACGTGTTTCATCATAGAACTGAAATAGAATTTTGTGTGTGCTTCATTTACTTTTTTTGCTTTTGCTTGCCTCTACAGTTTTTGTAGGAGTGGTTCATCAATTCCAGCAATGACTGACTCTGAGAGTACAGAAGCAATCTCCTTTATTTAAATTAGATATTCTTTAGGGCACCCCAATTAATGTTTGTTGCTACAGCGTGATGTAAAAATCTGGATCCATCGGCAGTTTGTGGTGTATTTACAGGGGTTTAAAGTCAGGACGCTTGAATTCATTGCACCATGTTTCATCCCATAAGGCTCAGTGTCTTTCAACAGAGTGGGTTTGCTGAAAGTGTCACAGAGAGCAAGAACTTACCATTGCTCCAGTGATATCCTCCAAGGGTCTCTGAAAACATGTGCTCGTTAATTGGATGATCCTGTCTGGAAATGAACCTGTGATATTCATAGTGTGAGGCTTAACCACTCTGGTACAGAGATCCCAATGTAGTGGATATAAGCATTTTATAGAAATGGGAACCAGGTTATGTTTAGCTGAATATTTGACTTCAAAATATATTTTTAAAGTTTACATTTTTAAGCACTAGAATACTCTGTTTATACAAGATCTTCTCATATTTGTCAATTAATAATATGGCAGAAAATAGACATTATAAATATGTATGAGAGAGGGGAAAATGCATGCTTGAAAACATAAATTTGTCGTATTTTTACAAAGATTTGGTAAAATTTACTGTGGCATCTGCATATAAATTGTAATACTTTATAGCAAACTGCTTCCTGCTATGTTGCATTCTTGCATATGTGAGAATACAGGATCATTTATTTTGGTTTACATAACTGCATATGAGGGTGTATTATAAACTGTTGGCTTATATTGCCATGTGTGAAAATAATGCTACCTGAGTGTGGAAATAACATGTTAGTTCAGCTTGTTTAATGCATTGGTTTAGCTTGGCTACTACCCAGGCTAAATTTGAAACTTACCCATAAAGGAATATTAACAGCATTGTAGTTTATTAGTAATATTTTAAAAAGTCTTTTTCAATGTTTCCTATCCATACAGCAGTACTGATATAATTTTTGACATAAATATTCTAAGTTTGATATAGGTGTAATTTCTTTTATCTTCTACACATTTCTACGAAAGCTCCTATTTGCTTTTTCAATTTTTATATATCTATCCATGATTCTGAATCACACACTCATCTTGTTCCTCTTGTACCTTGCGGTGATGGGGTGAAACAGCCGGAGGGTGCCCATGTATGGGCTTCATATATACAGATTCCCATGGACTGTTGTTCCCTCTGCCTATCATTTACATGGTCGGCCTCTTCTTCTGATTCCATTTGGTCTAAGCATAAGATCACACTCACTGGCACAGGTATTCTCACATGTGCTATGGAGTTTGTGTCTTGAGGTCGTATTCTGTGAGGAGATTGAGGCAACTAGAAGTCAAGGACAATGAATGAGCTCCTGTTGTTACCAGGGGCATTTAAAGGACTAGGACGTGTGGAAGTCAACGGAAATTACCTCTACCACCAGAGGTCGGCATGGCAGAATGGATAAGATCGCTCGCTCTGAAACTTCTGGTTTACTGAGGTGGCGAGTTCAACCCCTACACCAGCCGGTTGGACTAAGATGTTGACGTCTCATCCTTGACTTGTGGGCATAAGTTGCAAGTACCTCAGAATTCAGAGTGGGTTCGCCTGATGGTGAGAGTTACTGATAATAGGGAAAGCTAGCCCACACGCAACAAACAGTCCAGTGCACTAGAACTAGTAGCGCTTGTATGGGCTACTCTTGTTCAAAGTGAGCGGGGAGGAAAAACCATCCTTTGCCAAACTTACAATATATAATTCATGTTAAACCGGTACTGCTGTATGGATCAGAAACACAGAGAAAGACTAACAAATTAGCAGCATTCTTTAGTTGATGTATCCTTAGTATAGAACTACCCTAATTTGACAGAATCACTCGTTTGGAGCTAATGGAGACAACTAGATAGATTCCAACCACTCAGGAGCCAGTAAAAATACTCTGGCACTTGATAGAACACATGTTGAGAAATCTGAAGATTGTATAACACAAAAGTCCTTTCTCTTGATAGAACACACGTTGAGAAATCTGAAGATTATATAACACAAAAGTCCTTTCTCTTGATAGAACACACATTGAGAAATTTGAAGATTGTATAACACAAAAGTCTTTTCTCTGAAACCCACAGGAGAACAGAAAATATAAGTTGAAGAGAATTAGAGACAAGAATAGCACAGAGAGGATATGAAGGAAGCTGCAGGAAATAGCAAAACATAGGGCTGCTTGGCGTCAGTTAGTTGAGGGCCTATGCTCCGATGGAGTATAAAGGACACCCAAAACAGGAGCCGAAAGTATTGGTTTTAAGATTTTTGATAGCGTTTATTTCTTCTCTGAAGCATCTGCTACGAGAACTTTGTGGGACCGAACGAGTGAACTTTATTTTCAAAGGGTCACAAATTTGGCACGCAGGCTCGTCTTACATTCGGTCCTTGAAAACTTACACACACAGGAGCACTGTAGTTTATTAGTAATATTTTTTTTAAAAGTCTTTTTCAATATTTCCTTTCCATGCAACAGTACTCATATAATTTTTGACCTAAATATTATAAGTTTGGTAGTAGGTGTAATTTCTTTTAATTTCCACACATTTCCTATTGCTATGAAGCTCCTTGTTTTTGTATTTTCACATCTCTATCCGTGATTCTGGATCACACACTTGAAGCTGTGCTGAGCATTTGCATTTATGGTCAGCACACCACATATGGTCCAGGTTTGAACCTCAGCACAGGCAGGATTGTTATTTCCCACCAGCCCGGCTTTGGGGTGGACTGCCTGATAGAAATGGGCACCAGAAAATTGTCAGAATGTTCCTGGAATTGTCTGGGCTGGAAAGGTGACAAGACAGGCAACTGACTACCCCAACCTAATATGTGATGGACTAGAATATGTGAGGGCACTATCTGATATGGGACCACTTTTTACACTTCATATACTTTTTGTTCATGTCTTTGTTTATTTTTTTTTATATTTTAAAAAAATATGTATATATACTTATATTCTGACGACAGCTTTCTTGAAAGAGTCAGGTAGGCGTAATTCTATTTGTTGGCAGTTCAGGTTATGTTGTTGTCTTTCTTGGTGTTTCATAATCATACATGCTCTCAGACCACTTATTTTCAACCACAGGGTTTGAATAGAATATGCTAGAACAATCCCTACACCCTAGGGTAGATGGGTAAATTGAAAGGAGACATAAGTATAAAATAAAAGACAGCCAACATACTTGAGAGTGGTTGGAACCATTTTCTGGTTGCCATTGGAAACCATTTGTCACCCACTGTCAGAGACAATTGCTGTTTGCCATTGTTGTAGTCTTTCTTTTAATCCTTTTCATTGGTGTTGACTAACCAAAGCTCTGTTGTTTCGTAACTAATTATAACCAAAGTTCTGTGTATGTTCAATAACTTTTCTATGTGGCTTGTGTTTAACCAACTCTGATTATAATCATCTGTGTACGTATTTACAAATCTGTGGATAATTGTTATCAAACTGAATGGGTTGGAGAGTCAAATACACAATACATAGATCCTTGTCTTCGTTCCTCTTTTGAGGGAAGTGGGGCACACCCAGTTATTCACCTGAAATGTTTTTGTGTTTGGCTTCAGCATGCATTTATATGACGTTTCCTTCATCTGGACAGACTCCGTTCAAGGTAATGTGCTCAGTCTGCCCATGGCCAGGTTTTCTTGCCTAACAGTTTTGCCAGGCCAGCAGTCTCATAATCTTCTCTTTCTGATTTCCAACTGCCCTGGAATTTTAATATGCACAACTGGCACACACGACCTTCTTTCAACCGTATCCGAAAAGGCTATATATTTCATCTCACTACCCAAGAGATCAGGGGAGAATTTGATAACATTAGATACCAATAATTCTTGGAGAAATTCCCAGTTCAGTGTTGAGATTGAACCTTTTACCTTCAGTGCTTGAGATGGAAATGATCTTTCACCCCCTTCCTTAACACTTAGGTGAGGATTACATTTTAGAAGGGTTCCTGTGTGTTGTCATATTTGCTGGGCATCATGGCCATTTGAAGATTTGGCTTTGTCATTCATGTGGCAGATTCTTAACAGGATCCCATAATTGCTTATATGTGCCATATCACAAAAATAGTTGCCTGGCTTTGCCGTGAGTTGGGGAAAGGAAACATGGGTATCAGGAAACTGCTCACCCTATCTCATGAAGTCGTGATCTAGTTTTGTGTGAAATCCTTTTTTGAAATTCTGCAGCAATATCTCTTGAGATTATAAGCTTGATCTTTATTGTGTGCCCACATATAAGCTGCATATCTTTGTTTCTTTTCTATTGCCTGAAATATTTCAAAGGTTCGATACAAATTATGTCCATATTCCATAGTTGTAGATAATGAACCTGGTTAATGGGGAGGGGGGTGTCTTTCTAGGGGTGTCTAGTTGGTCATGCATCGAAGTACACTTGTCCCTGCAGCGAGGTGACAGGTTTGAATCCCAGTAGGGCATCTTATAGCTTTCAATGTTTATGTTGTCCAATGTGTCCTCTAGTCTCTCCTTATTCTACTTCTATGAGCGCCAAGCAATATATATAAATATATTTATAATGTTGATAGCTGCACCGCGTTCAGTTGTATGAGCAGCAGCAAGACTATTCTTTCATTCAGGATGTTCAGTTTGCACTCTGAATGTTTACTAATTCATTGGCTGTGTTGTTTCGGTGTTAACATTGTGTTGTGTATGCATGTATTAACTCAATTAACCAGGATATCTTGCTGCCAACAGTTAGATTAATTGGCAGCTCCACACTTCATGTAATACACAAGTGAATAAGCATCAAGTTTCACAGCTTTTGAAAAACTTCACTTAGATAGTGAATCATATGTAACCAGTCACTCATCACTGCTGTTGAAATACTTTGTCTAGTTAGTGAATCAAATATAATCAGTCACTCATCACTGCTGTTGAAATACTTTGTGTAGTTAGTGAATCAAATATAATCAGTCACTCATCACTGCTGTTGAAATACTTTGTGTAGTTAGTGAATCAAATATAATCAGTCACTCATCACTGCTGTTGAAATACTTTGTGTAGTTAGTGAATCAAATGTGACCAGTCACTCATCACAGCTGTTGAAATACTTTGTGTAGTTAGTGAATCAAATATAATCAGTCACTCATCACAGCTGTTGAAATACTTTGTGTAGTTAGATAGTGAATCAAATATAATTATTCATTCATCACAGCTGTTGAAATACTTTGTGTAGTTATATAGTGAATCAAATATAATCAGTCACCCATCACAGCTGTTGAATTACTTTGTGTAGTTAGTGAATCAAATATGATGTCACCCATCACAGCTGTTGAAATACTTTGTATAGTTAGATAGTGAATCAAATATAATTAGTCATTCATCACAGCTGTTGAAATACTTTGTGTAGATAGAAAGTGAATTTAAATTAAGCCGTAATTCATCACAACTTTTGATATATTTTATGTAGTTAGAAAGTTAATTAAGATTAAGCTGTAACACTGACTAGCTTTTGAAATACTTCATGTAAATTAAACTGCAAGTATTATTTGATTTTGTGGATATTTATTATCAATAAATAATATTGTTTATTTACATAAGAATGCTGAAAATCCCACAGCCAATAGGTATATGCTAAATTAAACATATTAAAAGAGGTTCAGGCAAAAAGAGCAGCTTTTCAAAAACATCAGAAGGAGGCTGCTATTGGGGCCATGTCATAAGAAGAGAACAACTGGAACATGTGATGACTAGGAGGATTTGTGGAAAGAGAGATAAAGGAAGACAGGGAGAGTAGATTCTTGACAGTGTTTTACCATGGCATGGATTGGTGTCAGCACAGGAATTTATGTGTGCTGTTGGAGATAGAAAGATGCAGAGAATCGTGATTGCCCATGTCAGTTGGCAAGGCACTTGATGATATTGATGGTGAAACAGTTTTATGTAGCATAAGGAAATGTTCATTTGTTAAAATGTAGCCCTTAGACACATGTTAATCTAGAGATTTAACATTAAGTGCTCTATACGGTGAATCTGCATTGTTGCACTGGCTTCTCATGGATTATTCCTCTTGGTTCTGCAGGGAAAGCTCCAGTAGAGACAGATGATTCTGAAGCCTGGCTGGTGGCCTCCGAGTCCTGCACTTTCCATGCAATGGGGGCCAGGTATGTGCGGGATGTACTGCCAGGTAGGAGCCACTTTCTTGTTGTGGGTTTTTGATTGTTTTGGTTGCACAGGTGCCCTGTAATTGGATACCTATAGATAGGTGTCTTCTGGTTGGATGTGTGTGTGGATAGATGTCTTTTATTTGGATACATGTCGGTAGATACCTTCTGGTTGGATATATGCCTTGCCATCTGGTTGGAAATATGCCTTTTGGTTGAATATACAACTGTGGATAGATGTTGTCTATATATATATATATATACACACACACATTTTTTTTCGCATATCCTTTACAGGGCATCGCTGTCAACATCAGCATCTTTCAGCTGATTGTTGATTTCTTGGCAAGATTACGCTCAGTAGTTTGCCATTGCTTTCTGAGCGACTGGCACACATACTCTGTAAGTTACCGACCCGGAGAGAACCGCTACCAACTCTCGCGCAACGTCACGTTACTCACGAGAGTATACAGGATTCCGGAGAAAGTCATATATATATATATATATATATATATATATATATATATAAGAGTGGCGGGGTAGGGGTATTTCCTATCAAAGAAGAGGTAAGATGCCACCTTCCCTCCGCTAACCTACGGGACAACCTTGGTCAAGGTGTAGTACCCATTTAGCCCCCCGATCAGGGTTACGTGAAGCCATGGGTACAAGTGGTGGATGAAGTTTAAGAGCAGCCAACAGATAGTTGTAGGTTATGGTCTCCAGCTTCACAACGGTAGGCTGGGGATCTCTTTTTTTTGGGGGGGGGGGGGGGAGACAATGGCTACGGTCATCAACCAGTATGGTCACTGCTAGGAAGGAAAGCAATGGCAAACTACCTTCTTTACAGATGCCAAGAATATCATGTACTGCAGTCTTATTGATATTCAAAGAAACGACGTAAATGGGTGCTCCATAGGAGCAGCCTCGCTCGGTAGGGGTAGTCATGTGCACCAGGTGACTCCAGACCATCAGCAGGCAACTGAGTGCAAAAGAATAACATTGAAAGTAGGAATTTGGAAAGGAAATACCACAATGTGATATACGAGTAATTGGGCATTTTCTTAAGCAAGTGAATCGATACAGTTTTCTAGGCACAGTCATAACATCTGATGGGAGATGCCTTGAAGAGATTAGAACAAGAATTCCGGGAAGGTTAACCCGGTCAACAAATGCCCGCAGAAGTCGGGTGTATCGTCCTAACGGCGCAAGAACGCAGCTCTGCTGTAAACAGGCACAACGCAATCACGTCCGGGGAAAAACTTCGGATGAACGCAGAAGAACAACAACAACAAGAATTGCCATTGCGAAGGTAGCCTTTTGCAAAATGAAAAACATACTGACCAATTAACAGATTTCAATTGAAACGAGAAAAAGTGTTGAAGTGCTATATAAAACCTATACTTTTATATGGATGTGAAGCGTGGACAATAAGCAGTCAAGTTGAAAAACAGCTGATGGCTGTGGAAATGTGGTTTCTGAGGAAAATGCAAAGAATACCATGGACAGACAGAAAAACCAATGAACAAGTCCTTCAAGAAACAAATGAAGATCGTAAACTGATTAGAGTCATTAGACGTAGACAGTCAAACACTTTTTTGGGCATGTTATGAGAAGAAATGAATTGGAGAACTTGGTGATGACTGGCAGGTTCAAGGGGAAGACCAAGAAGTAAATAACTGGATGGCTTGGCCACATGGCATGGTCGAGACAGGAGCAAGGAGCTGATCCACGACTCTGGTGATCGAGTGAGATGGCAGAACATGACCACCCACGCTTAATGGCATGGCACATGATGGATGTATATATATATATTTGACTTCTAGTCTGATGTATGTGGATAATACCTTCTAGCTGAATATATGTGGATAATACCTTGTTGTTGGATATGTGTGGATAATACTTTACAGTTGGATATGGGTGGACAATACCTTGTAGTTGGATATGTGTGGATAATACTTTATAGTTGGATATGGGTGGATAATACCTTCTAGTTGGATATAGGTTCATAATACCTTGTAGTTAGATATAGATGGATAATACCTTGTAGTTGGATATAGGTGGATAATACCTTGTAGTTGGATATGTGTGGATAATACCTTCTAGTTGAATATAGGTGGATAATACCTTCTAGTTGGATCTAGGTGGATAGATGCCTTCTAGTTGAATATACATACGTGGATAGATGCCTTCTAGTTGGATATTTGTGGGTAGTTGGATAATGTGGATAGATAGATACTTTTTTTTTGCATATCATTTTTACAGGGCCTCACTGTCAACACCAGCATTTTACTGCTGTTGTTGATGTCTTGGCAAGTTTACATTCAGTAGTTTGCCATTGCTTTCTGAATGACGACTCCCATACCAATATACCCAGTGCAACGTGGTCTGCTGCCAAATTGTGTTGAGCTGTGTTCCAAACTTGGGTAAGCGAGATTACGGACCGCATCCATAATTCCTTCGCCGCGGAGACTGGCAGATATATACCTACTGGTTGGATATACGTGGATAGGTGTGTTCTTATTGAATACACAGAGGTGGAAACCTTTTATTTCAATGTTCGTGTGGCTAGATGCTTTCTAGATGGATACACATGTGTAGAGGTCTTCCATACAACATATAAGTACAGGACTACGAGAGAGCAGATCAGTTGGCTGCCAGAGTGCCAGTAGTTGGCGCATAACAAATACACAAACTAATCAAGAACAGCAAGGCCTGTGTGCAAGTTCTAGGCTTGACAGACTCATGGTAGTTGGAAAATTGTACAGGCCACTGCCATGGCAAACTTGTTAGGAAAGACAGGACCCTCGAATGAGATCTGTCTTGAGGAAGTAAGCCTAAAATGTAACATGCCAACCTTTCCCGTGCATAACTAGGTGTGACGTAGTTTCCTGAACAGAGGAATAAGGCTGGAGAGACTATAAAACAGTGCTGCAGATATATACAGGGTATATTTTTAATGACTGCAGTTTTTAAAAATGTTGTCGTTCCAAGTTTTGTATTTACCTATTATGTTGCATGAACTCCACAGAGGGCGAATACAAAACTTGGAACGGCAATATTTTCACAAACTGCAGTATCATTAAAAATACACCCTGTAGTTAGTTGGGTATCCTTTGCAGGATCTTGCAGTCAACCCCAGCATTTTATGACTGATTTTTTGGCACGTTTACGTTCAGTAGTTTGCCGTAGTTTTCTGTACAACTGGCACTTATACGATTGTATGAAAACCAACACAAGGCTGTCTGCTACCAAATCGCCTGCAGCTGTGTTTCGGATGTGATTTGCGGGATTAAAAATTGAGTCTGTAACCACATGCCGGCTTGCAGATATATATATATATATCATGATCTGGGACACAAAACACTAAATAAGAATCTATAATAGTCAGCGTTTATGCCTGGTTCTGTATGAGCCTTTTTTTTTTTGGTCTCTACAGGGGAAATTGTAGAAATCAACAAGAACGGGATATTTTCTCGGTCTATAGTTGCCAGGGCGGAAAATAAACCTCCAGCATTTTGTATCTTCGAGTACATTTACTTTGCTCGGCCAGATACTGTATTTGAAGGTAAGTGCTATCTTATTGTTAATTCTAATGGAAGCAGAGTTTTGGAAGTTCAGGTGGCATTCTTTCAGTAGCATGTCCTTTGCAGAACTTCATTCCCATAAAAACTTTCCGGAAAACTCAGTCATAAGCAAGATCTCCCGTGTCCAATACACCCATCTGAAGATGATCCGCCACATCCTGCACTCATCTTCTCTTTGGCCTTCCTCTTCCTCTCTTCCCAGGCATATACAACTCCATGATTGTTCTCTCCAAACTTTCATGACAGTGAGTAAAGCAATAACATGGCTCGAGACACAGACCTTCACTTGGGCATGTATCTTTAGTGATTCCATGAGTATGCTCAGGAAGATAGCGATGGGGTGGGCCTGAAGACAGTAGTTGTTGTCTCTAGAGCGGTCACAGCTGACAAAGATTAGTTTCATTTTCGTGCCAGGGCTTGCAGGTGTCCAAGGAAATGATCCGGCTGACAGGCTTGCAGGTAAATCTACTGTGGAGGGCAAACGAGACATGGACCAGGCTAATGTACTCAATGCTCTACGAGAAGTAAGTCGTTTGCGAGAACCAAGTGATGAGTGTGAATCTACATCTATGGCCAGACTGTGAGAACAGCAAGTTAACAAGAACATTAAGCAGGAAGCCAAAGAAGATTAATATACCAACACAGAACTGGTGTCGTGAGCCGCAACATGCTGCTGGATTTACTGAGGAGGTGATTTGAGCACTTATGGACTGAATGATTCGATCGATGTGCAGTGAGGATGATCTGTCGACTAACTAAACTTTCATGATGTTTCAAGTGACCAAAACATTTCAGTCTTTTAAGATGACATTAACCTACTGTCCGAGATGTTACTTTGCTTCTCTTGTTTGATCCGTCATTTAAGATTTCTGTAACTAATTTCTGTTCTTTTGAGAGAGGTTTTTGATACAACTCAAGCTGACCAGGTTGATCTATGGTGCGTTCACAAATGTTTGCTTTCATTCCCGTTCAATGTTTTTGAAATGTATCCGCTGCATGGTTATGAAATGTTTCCAGCCGTCTTATATCTACTCCCACCCAAGGAATATGTCTTTGATGGGTCCAAAGGCAACTGAAATCATGGAAAGCAGCGAAATGTCTGATATTTTGGCGAAAATGTACTGAATTTACGCTAACAACCTTGTTTTACAGTAATGCACGTCAGTTTGAGTAACAACGTCTGAACACTTCCTTTCACTATGTAACATGCTTCTCATTAGGAAATTACAGTGCACCACAGAGAAAATATTCATTATTGAACACTGTTTCTGTGTGACGATATAGTCTCATCTCATCTCATCTCATCATGTTCCTCTTGTACCTTGCGGTGTCGAGGTGAAGTATAAACTTCGTGAGAGTGCCCGGTTATGGGCTTCGTATATCGACATTCCCATGGATTCTGTTATTCCCTCCGTCCAGCGTTTACGTGGTCGGCCTCTTCCTCTGTTTCCATCTGGTCTGTACGTCATTGCCTGTTGTGGCATGCTGTTGACTGGTAGCCTACTTGCATGGCCAAACCATTTGACTTGCTGCTTTCTAATAAAATCTAGAGCAGCTTTAACCCCCACTTTAGTATAGTACATTTCATAATATGCATGCCATCTCTGATCCGTACATTATATGCTGCATGTAAACAAACATTGAAATCTGCTGTACAATCTCCAGAACAAACATTTTTTGTTGGGTATACATAATGATAGGTTATGCTAAATCTCATAATTTTACCTCTGTTTGGTTCCTGAGTTAAGGATTTTTATATAGGGGAAAACATTTGTGAATGCACTATAACAGTGTTAACTTTTTAGATTTTCACCAAATAAAAAGATGGCAGAATCTCCACCTTTCCTGTAGATGCTATGGTAGTGGATCGGACATCTAGCCTAATCAGTCATGGGCGATAAACTTGGAAAACGTTGCACGTTAAAAATTTCTTGGCGGTTTGAATTTGAAAATAGTGTGCAATCTCAGCACCCCAGAGATGGGGGGATTGGCTTGCATCTGTCAGAGTATGGTTGGTGTAGGAGCTTTTCTCCCCACCTGGTAGCAATGTACTATCTCCACCGGAATCTCTTGTTCCCCTCTCCAAACTCAGAAACTAGTGGGGGTGTGCAACAAAAGTACTGGAGCCTCATATCCACGCAGAGGGATAGTAGTATTTAACCAGGTTATTATTCAGACAGCACAAACAGACCGGATCGGATTAGACATAGGAAGTCGGTGTTTCCTCCACAAGCTTTAGGTATTTCCTGGTCAGGAGATTTTTTAACCCAATGGCCAGGAGAAGACTAGACAACCACTTCGATTAACTACCCCATCTGTGAAAGAGCCATTGTCTCGGTATACAAGAGCAAACTGCATTTATCAATTCCTGTGTATATAGATAGAACGATAATTAGCATATCAAGTAACCAAATATATACCAGTGTGGATGGGAAAGGTATTTTGTGTTGTTTGCTCGCTGTGAACTCAAGCATAGTCCATACACTTGCTACTTCCAGGCTGATTTTTGCATGTGGATTAGCTTTCCTTATTACCTGTGTCTCACGTCATCAGGCAAATCCACTCCGACTTCTGGAGTACTTGTAATTTACGTTCTTGAATCAAAGATGAGAAGTCAACATTTTTGTCTCTTCGACTGGTGTAAGTTTTGAAACCCACTAGCTCAGCATCAGCACACTGAAATTTTAAAGGTATTTGTTAATCTTTGTCTGCATTGTTTGTTTACATTGTACAATTTGTGGATCTTCAGGCCAAATGGTATCAAGCGTGCGGAGACGCTGCGGGCGGCAGTTAGCAGAAGAGTGGCCAGTGGATGTGGACCTGGTCAGCACGGTACCCGAGTCTGCCACGCCTGCAGCCATGGAGTATGCAAATGCTGTAAGTGCTCATGTGATCAGATGCCTGCGACTGTGACCAGGTGTCTTTTGTTGTTTGTATTGTCTATTGTGAAATTCGTAATAACACATTCGAAACACAGCTGTGGGCGATTTGGAAGTAGAACCTTGCATTGGTTTTCATACAGTGGTATGAGTGCCTGTCATTCAGAAAGCAATGGCAAACTGCTGAGCTTAAACTTGCCCAAGAATCACAAACAGCCAAATAATGCTGGGGTTGACTGCTATGTCCTGTAAAGTATATGCAACTTACTAACTCCTCACTCTTCAGTGCACATAGATCAAATTGTGTGCTTCTTGGTGTGTATTTGACCTTCTTTAATTGTTTATGTATATTGCTTATACCAAATCTAGGTCGCTATAGCAGTCTGCATTTGGTATAGTTTTTGCGACTTTTAAGGCATTTCAAAATCTTTTGTTGATGAGGATGTAGTAAATGTGGTTTCTGTTCATATTGTCAGGGCTCCTCCATGTCATTAATCTTCTTGGATGTTGTTGATACCGGGTATTTCCAATAATCATATAATGCTCTTTTGCCCACTGTACAAGTCTGCAACCTCTTTCATTCCATTCCTCTAGTACATGCTTGCCTACTGGGCATCCAATTTGTTGATTTCCAACTTTAGCTTTAAAGTCACCCATTATGATAAGGCATTCTCCAAATCATTACAAAATCATAGATGCTGTCATCATTGCTGTCTGTTGTTGGTGCATAAACTTGAATGATGATGAGATCAAAAGGTCTACCACTTAACTTTATCAGTAATATTCTGTCTGACTCAGTCCAATATCCTTTGATAGATTTTGATATCTCCAGATCCATTTATAAGTGCTACCTCTCGCTGTTTTCTCTCTCCGCCAGAATGGATTAATTTATATTCCTTGCATGTTATCAAGCCAACTCCTTTCTATCTGATCTCACATATACCTAAAATGTTGATATTCAATTTTCTCAATTCTTGTTTGATATTGGCTTGTTTATTTAAGAACTAAGTTTTACTATTATCCTGTTTCTTCTAACCAGCTAAATATACCCTACCTAGAGGTGCTGTGCAAGAACAGATATGTCGGCCGCACATTTATTCAGCCATGCACACGCTTGAGGAGGCTCGGGGTCATCAAAAAGTTTGGGCCTTTGATTGACAACTTCTATGGCAAAAAGATCGTCTTAATTGATGATTCCATTGTCCGAGGCAACACAGTGACTGCAATTGTGGCACTGCTGAAAAGATGTGGTGCAAAAGAGGTGAGTCAAATACTTGTGTGCAGGTCAGCATGGCCGAATGGGTAAGAATGCGTGTTTTTAAACATCCGTTGTGCTGATGCCGAGGTAAGCAGTTCAGCCCCTACACCGGACAGCTGGACTAAAATGTTGACTTGTCGTCCTTGACTTGGGGCCATAAATTACAAGTACCTCTGAAGTCGTAGTGGGTTCACCTGATGGCAAGGGACACGGCTAAAAGGGAAAGCTAATCCACATGCAAAATTCAGTCCATCACTACTATAAATAGTGTGTATGGACTACGCTTGAGTTCAAAGCAACAAACAAAAATGTGTGTTTGTATATGTCAGAGCTTCTGTGGTGTAGTGGCCAGAGACTTGCCTGTTGACCAGGTGGTCATGGGGTCAATCTGCAGTTGGGAACATTCTGGTTTTAAACAGATTGGCCTGGGCTCTCCGGTTGACCCAACCTAAACTGGGTAACAAGAATGTCTGGGGAAATCAAGGCGGACTGGTGTGACAACTGACCACACTAAGTGCTGATTGGTCTATACAAATATGTCTAGCATAATAGGCCCAATGCTCCTCAAAGTGTAGATAAGGTTCCTTTATTATATATATTATATATATATATATATGGGGGGGGGGGTATTGTTGTTTGGTCTTATAGTCATATTCATGTTTAGAAATATCAGTTATTTAGTCATTTTATCATTTGGTCATATTGTGATCTTAAAGTAGTTTAATCATATTCTTGTTTGATCTAGTTTGTGTTTGGGCATATTATTATAATTTTTTGTCTTTTACTTAATTAGTTGTATTGTTGTTTTATATTTATTCTTTGGTCTTACATATGTTGTTTAGTCATTTTGTTGTTTGGCTGTCTTCCTAAGACAGATTACGAAGTAAACATTGGTCTTTTAGTTGTGTGATCTATTAGCTCTTTCCTCTTTTAGTTGTGTGGTCTATTAGTTTTCTCTTTTAGTTGTGTTGTCTTTTAGTTGTTATCTCTTTTAGTTCTGTGGTTTATTTCTTGTGTTCTCTCTTAGTTTTCTCTTTTAGTTGTGTGGTCTTTTAGTTATCTCTTTTAGTTGTGTGGTTTATTAGTTGTTTTCTTTTTTAGTTGTGTGGTTTATTAGTTGTTTTCTTTTTTAGTTGTGTGGTTTATTAGTTGTTTTCTTTTTTAGTTGTGTGGTCTATTAGTTTTCTCCTTTAGTTGTGTTGTCTTTTAGCTCTTTTCTCTTGTATTTAGTAGTTTTCTCTTTCAATTGTGTGGTCTATTGATTTCTCTTTTTAGTTTTGTAGGCTTTTATCTATTTTCTTTTTTAGTTGTGTGATCTCTTAGTTGTTTTGGTATTTCGGTTGTTTGATATTTTAGTTGTGTTATATTTCAGTTGTTTGCTACTTTATTTAACCATTGAGTTACTTGCGCCGTTTTCTAGAATTATGTAATCATGTTTATAGAAATTAACTTTGTATGCTGCCGCCTACACAGGTTCACATACGGGTGGCATCACCCCCTGTGAAATATCCCTGCTACATGGGCATCAACATACCCACCGTAGAGGAGCTCATCGCCAACAGGGTGCCCATGGACAAGATTGCGGAAGAATTTGGTAAGTAAATAAGCATAGCCATAGCTTCTCTGTTCCCCCAATTATTTTTACCTTTAGATTCAGAAGAGGACATAACCACATGTACACACATCTGAAGATAGGTTCTATGGCAATGTGTACATTCCAGCAGGTCCGCAAACTGCAGAAGATATGCTATAATGTTGTATCAAATACAACCCTGAAGGGTCTGTTCTATGGTCGGATGAACCAGCCATAGATGCCAAACTCTACAGAAGTCTACAGGATCTGCAGAAGACCATAAAGTTCATGCAGGCAAGAAACTTGCATATGTAGGCTGATTCCAAGTGGACTAATAAAGATCCATGAACAAGGTTTGAACATTCACTGTGGCCATGACTGTCTGGAGTGGCTTATGGCTTCCAGTCTACGGCATATTCAGCCATACTTCCAGGCTGTATTATTTTGTGCTTTTGCTGGTGTATTTGCAATTGTCTCCTCCTCTGACCTTCACCATGACATGTGCAGGCCAGTAGTGTGTTTTATAGTTCTATGGACCAAAATCCTTGATATTATTGCCATGATGTTAGTCCTCGCTTGTATCTAGTGGTATGAAGTAGGGCAAGGTGTTGACTGCTGCCTGAACATGTTATGTACCTCTAGGAATTTTCTGTGAGTATTATGTGGGGAGTTTGCCGCACACTTATGAGAGTTTAGTTGCTTGACCTAAAGAAGAGCGTGCCATACCACTAACCTGTATACTATGGTTATCATTACTTTGTATTACATTGATGCTGCTGAAAATTCTTGGTGAGTAATTGTTTGCAAGTATCATTTCATGTCGGAGAGTGTTTGGCTATCAACTAATCTACAGACTCTTACAGTAGTTTAAAGGTGAGATGATGAACTTTATTGCTTGGTGTCTTTCTTCAGAGCCTCCTGCTGAAAAGTTTGCACAGAACAGCAACTCCGTAGCTCTAGCAGCGGCCTCTAGGAGTATCCAGAAAGAGCAACAAGCTCATCATGAATAGAATTTATGCCTTCAGATGTCAATCTGTTAATCACACAGTCTTAACAATTGTTTCTCTAATCTCCCAATCTTACCTCAACAGGGGCAGACAGCGTCAAATACCTCTCCTTAGACGGTCTCAAGAAAGCCGTTACTGAAGGAATCAAAGATGCCACCCAGGAAGTGGGACACTGCACAGCATGCTTGAATGGAGACTACCCAGTGAAAAAGTTGGACTGGTAGCTGTTGAATTATTTTGATTTTCCTGCTCTCATCACTGCCTTGTTTTATTGTTCATAAGGGACTAAATCATGTAAATATTTCTACTGTAAAGATTTATCATTCGTCCAATAAGATTTTTGTGTGTGCGTTCACTCAATTTGAACTCAAACGTAGTCCATACATGTGCTAATACTTCTAGTGCCCTGGACTGATGTTTGCATGTGGATTAGCTTTCCCTATTACCAGTGTCCCTCGCCATCACACGACCCCACTCTGATTTCTGAGGTACTTTAATTTGTGTTCCCAAGTCAAAAATGAGAAGTCAACATTTTAATGCAACTGACCAGTGTAGGGTTTGAACCCGCTACCTCTGCATCACCACACCGATGTTTAACAGCGAGTGCTATTATCCATTCAGCCATGCTGACCTCATGTATTAAGATTTAATACTCTGGTATTTTGCTACCTGAGTTCTGCAAGTTCAAGAACCAACATTATCCATTCTTTCACCCGCCATTACCTCCAAGCTTACACCTTCATCACCCGTGCTAACACCCTCCATCACCCATGCTGTCACCCTCTCAACCATTTGCATGTAATTCTGGGATTTGCTGTATTATGCATTATGTATACCTGGATGGCTTGGCCAAGTGTTATGGTCAAGACAAGAAACTGAGCTGACCCACGACTGGTGATCGTGGCAGATGACAAAACATTACCGCCTACGCTTATTGGCATGGTACATGATGATGATGATGCATTATTGTAGGCGTTTGCTTGTCATTACACCTTCCATAACCCACACTTTCACCCTCCATCGCACATGCTTTCACCTCTTAACCATTTGCATGTAATTATGGGATTTGCTGTTGTCGCACATTACTGCTGAAATTTACTGTAATATGCATTACTGCAGACGTTTGCTGTCATTACACATTAAAGCATATTTTTACTGTTGGATATTACTGTCGTTTTCCTCTGTGTAACCAGGCCTACAAACTGCGATGGTGCTATCGCATCTCAGACCCCCCTCGTGGGTAAACTGCTTTAGGACAAATGTTTATTTTATTTTTACTGCCAAAACATTAGTTCTGGCTTTTACTGTCATGACACACAGTTCTGGATTGTACTGTCATCACATTAGTTTGGGAGCCATGGTAACAGTGGCTAGCATGCTTGTCAGCCAACCCAGTGACCATATGTCCAATCTCCGTCAGGGCAAAGTTTTTTATTTTAACTGACCTGGGATTGACCCAGTCTAAAAATGGATGCCAGAAAATACCATGGGAAGTGGAAGCGGCTGCTGTGGTATTGATATTACCCATCGAGTGCTGATTGGTCCACAAAAATACAGGGCTGGCACCATATACCCAATAGCCTCAAGGCATGAAAGAAGGTACTTTGCTTTTTGTATTTTTTTTCAACATTTTTGTTTTGCGCTCGCTTTGAACTCAAGCTTAGTCCATACACACCTCCTGAGGATTAGCTTTCTCTATTAGAAGAGTCTCCTCGCCATCAGGCGAACCCACTCCGACTTCAGAGGTAACATAAGTTCATAGTTTGCTGTCATTACACAGTACTGCCAGCCTTTCATGTTGTTGTACTTTATTGTAAATTTACACTGGATTGATCATGTGTAACTTTGATATTATCAAAACTATTACATTTACAACTAGTTCAGTGAGGTAGTATTAGTATATTTTTTTTTTTCTTAACATGAATCTCAAATTTGCTAAGAGAATTTCAAGTTTGAATCTCATGTTTGCTTAGAGAATCTCAAGTTTGCTTAGAGATTCTCAAGTTTGCTTAGAGATTCTCAAGTTTGCTTAGAGAATCTCAAGTTTGCTTAGAGATTCTCAAGTTTTCTTCGAGAATCTCAAGTTTGCTTAGAATCTCAAGTTTGCAGAGGTGTTTCTCAATGTGAGGAAGGGAGGTGGTGTTTGTTTAGGAGGACTAGGGAGGGAGGGATTTATGCATAACCAGATACATGCAAGTGTTTAAGTAACTGTTGTCAAATACTGTACTGGCAACTGGCCATCTTGACAGACGATAGTTATTGTGCTTCCTGAAAAAAAGGTATAATAACCTGTCCATAGCACAAAGCCTGGGCTGAATTGTAGAGATCATGTGTTGCCCATGCAGCATGATCTCTGTCTCGGCCGCCTGGTTTACTCCAGAGGAAAAGTAACACCAATACATCTGGAACTAGACCAGCCGCAGAAGCTGGTGCCCGTTGGAGCTTCGATCCTAGACCAGTTGTCAACCAAGGTTTAGGGCCTAGTCTGCTCTGTTATTACATTGTCTTTAGGTTGCATTTCCTCGCACCAGGATAAAGCTTGTACCCTTCCAGTTATACTTCTCTGTCCGAAGCCATTGGCACAATGTGAGTGCCACCCAACATTCGATGCTGACAGAAAGCAGGTAGTTCTGCCTACTGTCATACGGTAGCTGGCACTTGTGAAACACCATATGAATACTGCGCATAATTGGTTCAAAAAAAAATTTTTCTGAGAGGATGGGAGAAGAGATGCTGGTTATAGATGTTAATGTAAGAGGTGGAAGAAAGCACAATTCAGGTGTAGATACTACACATAGAAGATACATATTGCAGGTTAAGATACTGCAAGTGAAGAAAAGATACAAGGCTTATATTGTGCAAATGGAAAAGAAAAGCTAGTTATGTGTTTACATGCCAGACAGACAGACACCATTTGTGTACATTTAATTTGTACAGAAGAAAAAAGAAATACAATTGGTTGCAGATAGAAATGAAGAAAAGACACTATTTTTGTGTTTCCAATTTATGCAAATGGAAGAAGAAATAATATTTATAGGTTCATAATGAGTGAAGAAATATGACAGTGTTTTCAGTTTGTACAAAAGGAAGAAGAAATACAATAGACTCAGATACAAATGAAGAAAAGACAATATTTGTTTTCAATTTTTACAAAAGGAAGAAAAAACAATTATAGCTTCAGATACGAGTGATGAAAAGACACTGTTTTCAGTTTGTACAAAAGGAAGAAGAATAAATAATTATAGCCTCAGATATGAGTGAAGAAAAGACTATTTACATTTTGAATTTGTGCAAGCGGAATAAGAAACAATAATTACAGCTTCAGATGCGAGTGAAGAAAAGACACTGCATGCTTTTAATTTGTACAAGCAAGAAGACTCCAATTATATGTTTAGATTCCACAAGTAAAGAAAAGACACTATTTGTGTGCAATTAATTTGTGTAAAACAAGAAGACTGGTAGAATGTCATAACCCAGCTTGTTATTGCGATCAAGGACATACATTTCTCCACTTCTTGGAATAAGAAACAGTAATGAGTTCAGTCAAGAACCAAAGTCACAGCATGCAGGACATTCTTGTATGTGCTCCGTCCTCATCTTCAACACTAACTATATTTATAGATACAAGTGCAGAAGTGTTCATTAAAATTGTTTTTTTATGCAATACAATTTTGGTTTGTAATATTGTTGCAATAAGTCATATCAAAGTTGCTGTTGCTGTAAATCTCATGGGAATGTGTAAATATATGATGTCAGTGACATTCTGATGATAATGTTCTTGATGATCAAACCATTATTGTGAATGTTCTTATGTAAACCCTACATGTGAATGTTCTCGTTGGTTAAACCATAGGTCTGAATGTTATTGGGTGAACACTGGTTGTGTGTGAATGTTCTTATTAGGTACATCCCAGATTTGAATATTCTTATTAGATGGTCCTAGATGTATGTGAATGTTCTTATCAGATACATCCCAGATGTAAATGTTCTTAATAGATACATCCCAGATGTAAATGGTCTTATTAGATACATAACTGTCAACTGTCATTTACTGCCAATATATTACCTTGCGGTGTAGGGCAGGGGGGTCATTGAGCCTGAGGTATTAAGGCCGCCTGACTAGTGCAGTCGCCGCGAACTGTGCAGGTTAGGATTTTCTATTTGCCTCCGACAGAAAAAAATCCCACACCTTACCAAGGGATCGAATCCGGGTCTCCCGAACGAGAGTCCGACGTTCTAGCCACTCGGCCAGCCGCTCCTCTTATTAGATACATGCCAGGTGTAAATGTTCTTATTTGATACATCCCAGATATAAATGTTCTTATTAGGATAGAGGGTAGAGATCCATGATGTTCTCACAGCACAGACATTGTATGATATGAGTGACTAGTGTTGGGCCGTGGTCAGTTTGTGATCGTGGCTTCAGATTACAATTACTTCATTTCTTCAGTCTCCATGTAGTTATAAGATGATTTTTATAACATTGCCATTGACCTGCGCATAGTTATACAATGTATTTTGTAACATTGTCATTGACCTCCACAGTTATAAGATGATTTGTATAATATTGTCATTGACCTCCACAGTTATAAGATGATTTGTATAATATTGTCATTGACCTCCACAGTTATAAGATGATTTGTTATAACATTGCCATTGACCTCCACATAGTTGTATTGTGATAACATTGTCATTGACCTACACAAAGTTATAAGATATTGGTATAACATTGCCATTGACCTGCATAACATGAAACAGGTGTTGCAGTCTTTGTTGTCTTTGGCCTGACAACTTTTCTTGATAGTTTTATCCATCTATTGGTTCCAAATTACAACTGGAGATATCTCCACTCGTTGGTTCCAAATTACAACTGGAGATTTCTCCACTCGTTGGTTCCAAATTACAACTGGGTATCTTGAATTGACACTATATCAGGACTTCTTAATTGTATCCATCAATTTGTTGGTTCCACATTACAAAATGTATGTTATTTGATGCGAGAGAAAGAGCGGCTAGCCAAGTGGCTAGAAGGCCGGGTTCTCCTTTGGGAGACCCAGGTTCGAAATCATCGGTAAGGTATGGATTTTTTTTCTGTCGGGAGCAAAAAAAACCTAGACTGCACTATCCAGGCGGCCTTAATTCCTCAGGGTCAAAACACCCTTGTCCTGCATCACAAGGTACTATAGGCAGTATAAGAAAGTTGTGAGAGAAGGGATGATTATATTCAAATATCAGCTGGCAGGACAATCTGGACAGATAACTTCAGCATGTCTTCTGTTATCTTCACATTATGACAAGGTATTGTTGTGTCCATGATTGTGAGAAGTAATAGTCTTTCTGTAACTCATGTTATGAGTAAAAAAAAAAAGCATGAGCCTGAGTGACCTCAGGGACAACAAAACATGCACACTAGGAGCGGCAAATCTGAGACAAATATGAGTAATATAGAACAGAAATGAAAAGTACTACACGAGATGTGAAAGTCAGGGTATGTTGGGTTTATGGTACTAGAACCTTATTTTTATAGACCATTAGCCATGTGGTGGGTGATATCAATTGACATGACTTCCAAACACATTTTCTGGTACCTGTTTTAGGATAGGGTGGACTTGGGCACCCAGGTCAAGTTTTAAACAAAGCCACCGGGGATGTGACTTCGAGCCCATGACCTTTAGGTCCAATGTGTGAGGTTGTTTTATCAAATGAAGTTGAAGTGATGATCATGGTGGGTGTGAGATTGTTTTCTTTATACATTTATTGTAGTTTTTGTAACATCCATGACGTGGATATGTTTTTTGTAACGTTTTAAGTTGAAAATGATTTTTGACAATCATTTTATGACGGTTTCTTCGTGATCCTGGCCGTAAATGAACACATTTGCTGAAAAAAATTGAATGAGTGGTCTGCCAAAGTTTTAGATGGTTCTTGGTTTTATAAGAAGTTTTCTGTACATGTCATTGTATTTGAGTGTTTCTAATATTTCGTTATATTTTCTTTTTATTTTACTATCTGCGTTATATTCTTTTGTATTTGTAAATATTGATGAATAAGAATATATATGACAAGAATATCTGATTAAAATTCCATGACTATGTAGCAATGTGAGTTGTCATTTTTTTTTAAAACTGAGTGGCCAATAGTATTATACTGTCAAGTCTTGGACCAGACTGCATCTTTCTTATGATAGAGAACTTACTTATTCACAGATTGGGCATTCTTCACCCATTAGGAATTAAATGTCCAACGTTCTATCATGAGACATCTATTCCTTGTCCATTCTTTCCACTCTATATTGAAACAGTTTCTTTTCCCCATCTTTCTGGATTCCACTGTTCAGATGACCCGGCTGTGAATGGATTCGAATACTTTTGTTATTCAGCTAGGTGGTCGTGTTCCATTTCAATATGCAAACAAGCTGAAAAACATCTGATGGTTGTGGAAATGTGATGTGACAACTGGCAAGATTGAGGGGAAGGCAGAGAAGTAAATACCTGGATGGCGTGGCCATGTGGTATGGTCGAGACAAGAACAGAGCTGATCCATGACTCCGGTGATCGAGTGAGATGGTGAAACATGACCACCCACGCTTCGCTTATTGACATGGCTGATGATGTTATGTTTTCTGTTGGCTGGCAAAGATTTTTTTGGTTCTAAATGTTGAGTCTGCATTATATATATATATATATATATATATATATATATATACATATACAATATATATACATATACAATATATATACATACATATATATATATATACATACACAACTAGAACAAGGGGAAGGCAGAGAGGTAAATACCTGGATGGCTTGACCACACGGCACAATCAAGACAAAAACTCAGAGCTGATCCACGACTCTGGTGATCGAGTGAGATGGCTAAACATGACCTCCGACACTTATCAGCATGGCACATTATGATTCTCTTCTCTGGTAACAAATGGGTGACCCAGAGGTGTGCAGAACAAATGTCAAAAGTATAGTTTTTCTGACAATGCTGAGCCCAGATACTAAGTTAAGTGAGTGGAGTGACACTGAGCTGAATATTTCATTTGGAATGCTTTTACATCTGTCTGTGGTTGTTTGTATTGTGAAGTGTATGTTCAGAGAAATGATGGATGGCCAGATGCTGAACTAGCTGGTTTTGCCTTATACAGTAATGTGTGTGCAACTGCTGGTTTTGTAGCCGCTTCCATCGCCGATGAACTAATTTTAGTTGCAGCCTGTTGTTTTGGCATTCTGGCAGCGGTCTTATGCATGTCACTGGTTTTTCGGGACTGCTGTCTGTTCCACTTTTCACATGGGACAGTGAGAAGTATTTTGTGTGATATTCACTGGCACAGGAGTGGAGCATTATGGGTGACCCTTTGCCGTGAAGTTGGAACCGCAAGTAACGACTAACTAAACTGATCTTCTGTGGCAACGCATGACAAACAACATAACAAAGCATTATTTGTTTAAGTGTAAAATTAATTATTAAATATAAAACATCCTTGTACCAGTTTTTTAAGCAACTTCCTGTCGTTTTGTCCCCCAGACATATGCCAATTTAACTGACATGTAATGTGTTAAATATTAATATACAAAATTGATAAACACAAATTATAAGAACAGAATAACAAATGCATATAAAAACATGTCATGTATGAGGCCAGGAAGGCAGTAGTGTGCATGTCCCTCCACAACTTTTTGTCTATTGCCTGATAAGTTCCATTCACCACTGACCATTCTTCGTGCTACTCTGCCAGTCCACCAGTTATCTCTCTCCATCACCCTGAATCTTCTGGAATATCACAATGTTTTCTAATCTTTCCCTAAACACCCTCAATCTTCCAGGCTAAGGCAGCATTCTCCAATCATCATTTCACCAATCTCTCTCTGAACACCCTCAATCTTCCAGACTAAAACAGCATTCTCCTTTCACAAATCTCTCTCTAAAACTTTCAGTCTTCTAAGCTGTCACAATATTCTCCATTCATAAATCTCTCTCTAAACACCCTCAATCTTCTAAGCTGTCACAATATTCTCCAATCACCATTTCACCAATTTCTCTCTAAACACCTTCAGTCTTCCAGGCTGTCACAGTTTCTCTATTCACCATTTCACCAATTTCTCTCTAAAAACCTTCAATCTTCTAGGCTGTCGCAGTATTCTTCAATCACCAATCTCTAAAGATTCTATCTTCCAGCTGTCACAATGTCATCCAGTCACTATAGATTCACCAGTCTCTCACCTCCAAACACTCTGAATGGACATCAGCATGATTGAATGGATAAGAACGCTTAACCTTTACATCCCAATTCATTTCATGATACCCATTTTAGCACGAGTGATATTCCATCTTGGGAAGTACATTTTACAAGTCTGCCTCGATGCAAATTTGAACCCATGAGCACCAGGCAGTCATGTTTCGCCATCTCACACGATCACCAGAGTCGTGGATCAGCTCAGTGTTCTTGTCTCGACCATACCACATGGTCAAGCCATCCAGGTATTTGCTTCTCTGCCTTCCTCCCCTCAACCTTGCCAGTTGTCACCAGTTTTAAGGTGATTTCTAACTTTCCTCTTTCATCATTTATGCCCCACTGGGGCAACTGGCCTCAACCAACTCAGTCTAAGCTGTCCTATCCTTACCTATCTCTAGCTCTGTCCATATCCTTCTGTCTCTATTTTACTCTATGGTTTTGGGGTAGTGAATGTAATTTCACAATCCAGACATACTGAAGGTATGTGTGTGCAACTGCAGGTTTTCTAGTACTTGCTGCAACATCTGATACCATGAAAGCCAATAAAATCGTCCTTCCATCTGGCCACGGCTGATGTCGAACCGTGGACTCAGTATGTGAGGGAACAGTGACAATACATTTTACTAACCCCTGGGCCAAAGCCCATCAATTTCCTTGCTCTTAAACTTCCGGTGTGCTGATGCCAGGTAGCGGGTTCAAATTGTACACCGGTTAGTGTTTTAATTCTCATCCTTGACTTGGGGACGTAAATTACATGTACCTCAGAAGTCAGAGTGGGTTCACCTGATGGTGAAGGACACTGGTAATAAGGAAAGGCTAATCCACATGCAAAAATCAGTCCAGTGCACTAGAAATAGTAGTACATGTATGGACTACGCTTGAGTTCAAAGCGAGTGAATGCAAAAAATAATTTAATTTCCAAGACAGAATCAATCGTTCAGACAGGAGACTACTGTACCAGAAACTTTTCAAAAATTATGCTGATTATTAGTTACGAGTTGTTCAGAAAGTAAATACTGTTTTGTTATTTTAAAACATTGAACAAGTATTTTAAAACAATATTTACCTGAGGCATATGTTCTCACATATGTTACTTTAATATGTTTGCTGATGTGTTGTACATCAACTCACCAACATTGCTGCATTTTTGCAGATGATATATAGAAACCTTATTCTACACTATAATAAAGTGCTACAACAATGAAAAAGACTGGGAAAAGTCTATTCATGGATGTAGAATCAAAACAACTTTTAAAGGCAACAGAACTGACTGCATTGCAACAGGTTTCATCCCACAAGGCTCATTCACAGGCAGAGTGTCTCACAAAGCATGAACTCCATAGCTCAAGTTATGACCCCGGGGTGAGGTCACGAAAAAACTTCACCCATGAACCGAATGATGAGTTCAAATACCAGGTGTTTGTAAAGTCTCACTACACTTTGTTTGTAGAACACATTTGAAAAATGAAGTACATGACGTCATCAAAAAATGTGCTCCACAGTCCATCGTGAAGCAATGTGCAGCGAATGGTTGTCGTCTGCTGGAGTATTTCTTTGCACTCCAAACAGAATGGTGTAATCAACGGAATTTCTAATTTGTTCTACATACAAAGTGTAGTGAGACTTACAAACACCCGATACAAACCCATGACTTTCGGAGCACAAGGCAGGTGTGTTGATCACTTCGCCAGAGACCCCCAGGAAACACCAGATCTGGATGTAGAATCTACAAAACTTAAATATTCTAAGAATTAAAATTGTCTTTAAAAACTAACCATAGACGATTTACGTTCTGAACGCACTTCATATGTGGATACATGAGAGACTGGTGGAGATATTCGACTATGAGCTTCATGTAGACGCTGTGTAAACACACACTCCTGCAATGTATGTGGCCTTGACATTCAGCCCATCATCCAGAAAGATGAAATCAGCATCGGAATCAAAGTTGAGGGTTCCCTTCCGGTTGTCGATGCCCAAAAGCTGTGCTGGGTGCAGCGAGGCAGCCTCCAAGGCCAGGACTGGACCACAACCTTGGACAAAATATAACAGACGCACAGGTCATTTATAATTACAAATTCAAAACAATGTGACAGTTGAGTTGAGCTAACAATTGACATCACTGCACTCCGTCCCCTCATTCAACAGCTAGCAAAGAGTCGCACTACTAATCGTTCCCACTGCTATCTGATTGAAAGCTCTCCTGGTCCCCCCTCTCAGCTATTTTCCTCCTCCTGGCTGTTGTGAAAGGTATCCAGCACAAAGCAAGCACTCCATTGCTTCGGCAAACAACAATGTGACAATATTCTCCAATCACCATCCATTCACCAATCTGTGTCTCCAATATTCTCCATTCACCAATCTCTGTCTCCAAACACCCTGAATCCCATAGTGAATTTGAATAATGAAGACACAAGCAACAGACTGCACGATTTATTGCCTGGCATATTTTGCTTCATCTTGTCACATACATATTGCAGAAATCACACAACAATTGCGTGCTATTAATTTTTCAGCTTGAAGGATTTATCTAATTACTTTAGTTTGTGTGAATATGTGTATATTTCAGCTTGAAGGATTTATCTAATGACCAGTTTATGTTGTGTGATTTCTGCAGTATGTCCATGACGAGATGCAGCGAAATAATTACAAATGTTAATCTTTATTGCTACGTTGAGCTTCTGCCCATTGATCAATGCCACACTTTCCTTCCCTGTGAAGGAGTGTATGTGTTTGCTTTGCTTTATGTATGAATGAAGATATGAGAGAAAGAGAGAGACAGTATATATGTATGAGTCAATGTTAGTTAGCCTGTTTGTGATTATGAGTGGGTATATGTGTATTTGAGTGTGTCATCGTGAGTTACTGAGTGTGTACAACTGTAAGATGTGTGTATGGATGTCTATATGTATTTATTCATGTGTATGTCTGTCTGCCTGTCTCATAACATGGTAACATTCATGGTTTATGTTCACTACATTCATTTGACAGTGTTTTTCCAATGTGACTGTAACACGCACAATAGATAATAGATGTACAAAAGATGAACGGTTGGAAGAGCCGAATGTAAGATGGCCTCTGTGTGCCTAAATTTTAACCCTTTGAAAATAAAGTTTGTTCGTTTATTCGTTCCACTTTCCAAGCTCAGAAGCCAGGGGGAGGTGCAAGGCCAGTACTGGAACTTCCCATCTTCACAGAGGCACATCTGGACGCAAGGGGTCAGCCTGACTGTAAGGAAAAGACTATTCACTCTTAAACCTCCTGTTCGCTTATGATGAGGTAGAGGGTTAATTTCATACCCCGGTCAGTTGGGCCTAAATGTAATCTTTTGGTTAAGAAATCAATGGTAAACTGCTGAACGTAATATTACCTAAAATATCAATATGAGACTAGCAGATAACAAAGGGCCCTCTCATTGGCAGCAATGGTCAGACAACGACAGATGGGTAGGTAGATAGGTCGGTGGATAGTAGGTGGGTGAGTAGGTAGTTGGATAGTTAGACAGACAAACTGATAGGTAGGTACGTAGTTGGATAGTTAGACAGACAAACTGATAGGTAGGTACGTGGATAGTTAGACAGACAAACTGATAGGTAGGTAGGTGGATAGTTAGACTGATAGGTAGGTAGGTGGATAGTTAGACAGACTGATAGGTAGGTAGGTGGATAGTTAGACAGACAAACTGATAGGTAGGTAGGTAGGTGGATAGTTAGACAGAAAACTGATAGGTAGGTAGGTGGATAGTTAGACAGACAAACTGATAGGTAGGTAGGTGGATAGTTAGACAGACAAACTGATAGATAGGTAAGTGGATAGTTAGACAGACAAACTGATAGGTAGGTAGGTGGATAGTTAGACAGACAAACTGATAGGTAGGTAGGTGGATAGTTAGACAGACAAACTGATAGGTAGGTAGGTGGATAGTTAGACAGACAAACTGATAGGTAGGTACGTGGATAGTTAAACAGACAAACTGATAGGTAGGTAGGTGGATAGTTAGACAGACAAACTGATAGGTAGGTACGTGGATAGTTAAACAGACAAACTGATAGGTAGGTAGGTGGATAGTTAGACAGACAAACTGATAGGTAGGTAGGTGGATAGTTAGACAGACAAACTGATAGGTAGGTAGGTGGATAGTTAGACAGACAAACTGATAGGTAGGTAGTTGGATAGTTAGACAGACAAACTGATAGGTAGGTAGGTGGATAGTTAGGCAGACAAACTGATAGGTAGGTAGGTGGATAGTTAGACAGACAAACTGATAGGTAGGTAGGTGGATAGTTAGACAGACAAACTGATAGGTAGGTAGGTGGATAGTTAGACAGACAAACTGATAGGTAGGTAGGTGGATAGTATCCAGACAGACAAACTGATAGGTAGGTAGTTGGATAGTTATTCAGACAAACTGATAGGTAGATAGGTGGATAGTTAGACAGAAAAACTGATAGGTAGGTAGGTGGATAGTTAGACAGACAAACTGATAGGTAGGTAGGTGGATAGTTAGACAGACAAACTGATAGGTAGGTAGTTGGATAGTTAGACAGACAAACTGATAGGTAGGTAGTTGGATAGTTAGACAGACAAACTGGTAGGTGGATAGTTAGACAGACAAACTGATAGGTGGATAGTTAGACAGACAAACTGATAGGTAGGTAGGTGGATAGTTAGACAGACAAACTGATAGGTAGGTAGGTGGATAGTTAGACAGACAAACTGATAGGTAGGTAGTTGGATAGTTAGACAGACAAACTGATAGGTAGGTAGTTGGATAGTTAGACAGACAAACTGATAGGTAGGTAGTTGGATAGTTAGACAGACAAACTGATAAGTAGGTAGGTGGATAGTTAGACAGACAAACTGATAGGTAGGTAGGTGGATAGTTAGACAGACAAACTGATAGGTAGGTCAGTGGATAGTTAGACAAACAGATAGGTGGGTAAGTAGGTCGGTGGATAGGTAGACAAACAAACAGATAGGTGGGTAGGTAGGTGGATAGTTAGATGGACAGATAGGTGGGTAGGCAGGTAGATGGATGGATGGACACAGACATACTAACAAATAAATAGCCCTGAAATACACGGAGAAATAGACAGCCAGTCTTTCCCTCACTTAGCGAGATGACAAACACAAGCATCGAACCCTTTCCCAGCCGTGCTCATTACATCAGCTCAGCTCCCTATAAACTATGCTAACTAACATCAGCACAGCTCCCTATCAACTATGCTAACATGTCCGCTCAGTGGACATAGGCCATCAGCCAACACAGCCCAAGCCCTACAATCATTCCCTATCTCCTGCAGCTGCCTCCATGTCTTTGCCATATCAATCATCCCTGTCTCTAATGTAACAGTATGTGTAGTTTGGGTTATAATTAGGATCTAGTGGGGAATTAGAGATACAGCACGATTGAGCATTATGAGTGAAAGCGGAGAGAGATGCTCAATCGTGACGTATTGTGGTTGTGAAGGGCAGTCAACATCCGATAGTCCAGCTGAGAAGACACGGCTTGTCATCTTGAGAATAAAGTATAAAGTTTTAGTACAGATCAAGTCTTGTTACTTCATTTGACACTACTACAGAAGTAATAAATGGTGCCGTGGACCGAGAATCTGAGGTTGATCTAGGCCGGCCAACAACAACTATCCACTGGCGGCATGCTGTAAGACAAATTATGAAGATAATGGCCTACCACGCGAAGTACTAAAGAATCCAGACAAAACTGCCAGGACAAGAAGGGTTTCCTGGAGCCGTGGCTGAACATTTGAATCGTATCATTTATAAGGGGCCTAACCTGGCCGTTGCCTGAACCTTGCCACTTTCAAGATTTTATCGGAAGTCAGAACTCGTTCAAGGTCAGCTCATCACTAGCCGTTGGCTGATTGATACTAGTCCAGTTTTGGGCCTTGTCATTCCTATGACCCAAACACCCCTAATCCATTCTTGGGCCTCGTTATATTCCTATGACCCATTCCATACGACGATGAAGTACCCACTTGAGATCAAGGAAGGGACCCAACCAGGGGGTCGAAGATTGTCTGGCAGCCCATGAGATGTGACCCAACCAGGGGTTGAAAATTTTCTGGCAGCCCACGAGAAGGACGAAATTACCTGAGGGAAGAGAAGTGATATCTGAACTCCACCACCTGAATTCCGAGACTTTCACTTGATGCGGGCTCTGGTTGGTTGAACTGAATCCGTAAGTTGGTAAAAGAAGATGACGGATTAATTAAGGAAATAGACTCGGAGTAAAAGTTGTGTATTTCGAGGTCTCCCGTGAGCTTCCGAATTTATTAATTAGAGTGGAGTACAGGACATTATTGTGGTTTAAGAAACAAATATCTACAAGGAACCTTCTGATTGCCACAAATTTGAGTTTTTTATTGAGGACAGGGTTCATTCTTCCTATGCTCAGATAGGATATTGTTGATGCTTCCTCTGATTAATGTAATATCTTATAATATTATAACCAACTGAATTGGGCTGTTTGGGATTTGGGAAATTGTAATTGTGTGATTGGTTGCTTGCTTTGTTTCAGTATTTTTCAGCATGGCGGAACCGGATAACTTGGCCCAGGTTTTGACAGGCGTGGGTACAGCAGTAGGCCGACTTAATATGGTGATTAAACAACAAGGCATGGCAACAGAAATTATAAAGTTTAGTGGACAGGCCAGAGACTATAAGAAATGGGTCACCTCTATAGAAAAATATGCCTATTTGATCTCAGCAACAGATGAAGAAAAAATGAGACTGGCTTATCAGACGGCAACGGAACCGGTCTCGGATCATATAAGAAGAAAGCTAGAAGCTAGAGTAGATGAGACATGGGAACAATTCAAGGAAGACCTAGCAAGGAAATATGCAGAAATAACGGATCCACAACATGCATTTTCGGTGTTGAGGCAGGCTAAACAAAATAACGGAGAGACGGTACAATTGTTTAGCGATAGATTAATTAATCTGGCTGAAGAGGCATTCTTAGGACAGAATGTACGAGGAGAGGAGGTGGAAAGGATGTTGGTAGGGATCTTTGTGGATGGCATAAAGTCTGATGGTTTGAAACTTAAATTAATGAGGGAAAACCCTGAGAGGTTATCACAAGCGGTGGATATCGCGGTACAAGAAGAAAATTTGAGACGTAGGTTTAGATTAAGAACAGGACGAGAAGTGGGAAGTAGTCGAGATGACAGAGTTGAGGAACCTATGGAAATAGGACAAACAAGATTCGGATGGAATAGGAGAGGAGGTATACAGACGTTACAAGGTAGAAATAGGTATGATAATGAGGAAAGAAGAAATATGAGATACACTACAAGAGAAACAGTAGGTAACACAAATAGTACAAATATTGTCTGTTGGAATTGTGGTCAACGGGGACATGTTTTTCGGTTTTGTAATAACAGGCATGTCCAGTCGAATACACAGGGTAGACATGACAATAATAGGGTGAGTAGGAATGTTGTAGATGGACACAGGAATTTTACAGGTACAAGAACACAGGAAAATCGGCGCCCTACCTATTAGACAGGACCTATGATAGGAGGGTAAATAATAAGGTCCCAAGGGTTAGAGAATATGTTAATAACAGGTATAATAGGTCGAACAGAGAATATTTTCAACTAGATGAAGTCAAGAAATTTATAGAAGATAAAACAGATTATAGTTCTTGTATATTAGAAATAGGAAAGTATAGAGTTCGTACGTTAATTGATTCGGGAGCTCAGGTTAGTGTAGTAAAAGAAAGTTTTCTATACAAAATAGTAAGAAATTGTAGAGTATTTAAGAGTCATAATAATTTACACTCTGTTACGGGACAGAATTTACAAGTAGTTGGACAAACAATAATAAATTTTAAGTTAGGAGGGATCAACATAAGACACCTTTTTCATGTAGTGAAGGGTTTAAATAGAAACATGTTAATAGGAAGAGATTTTTTAATAAAAAATGGAGTAAGACTTTTCTATGATTTACACAAATTAAAATTCAGGGACGTCTATATAGATATGCAAGAAGACATGCATATATCAGCACTAGTTAGAGTTAAAATGACAACGACGTTAAAACCACAGTCGGTTAATTTGATACAAGTGAAGCTGAAGAAAAACCCATATTATGTAGAAGGAAACACAGTCAGAATCACTGAATTACAAGAGGAAATAATTGATGAGCCTGGTTTGGAAGTTCCGGATGGAATAATAGCGTTAGATAAACACTTAACCTTTCCAGTTATGGTGATTAACAACACAGGTAGAGAAATTAAATTATACAGAGGGTGTGTAGTAGCAAAAATTGAACAGAACGTTAGTGAAATATTGGCAACGGATAGAGTAGAAATGCCGGGAACTAATTATTCACAGTCTTCTAGTGAAAGAAGTAATAACAGACGCGGACGCGGAAGTAGAGGAAACACACGAATGAATGAATTGATCCATCCATTCAAAAGAAATACAGCACAAATACATTCACTAGATAAACAGACAAGAGAACAGGAATTGTTGGCACAGTTAAAGACTTCACCAGAAAATAAAGAAGTATTGGAACAGTTTATAAAGGAGAATCAGGATGTGTTTGCAATTAGTGATTTAGAGTTGGGTAAGACAAAAACGGTAACAATGGAGATAGATACGGGAGACCATCCGCCGATTAGCTTAAAACCATATAGAACTCCCTTAAGAAATAGAGAAATTGTAGAAAAGGCAATAGAAGAAATGTTGAAAGCAGGGATAATCAAAAGATCAAAATCAGAGTGGTCATCTCCGGTGGTAATTGTGGCCAAACCTGATGGTTCGAGTCGATTCTGTTGCGACTATCGGGCGTTGAACAAAATTACTAAAAATGTTGCATATCCACTACCAGTGATAGATGATATTTTGGGGTTGCTAAATGGCGCTACATTTTTTACGACGTTAGACGCAAGAGCAGGATTTTGGTGCATTCCGATGTCGGCAGACGCGCAGAGAAAAAGTGCTTTCTGTACTCATATGGGTTCTTATGAATTTTTACGTATGCCTTTTGGAGTCAAAACTGCGCCATCTCACTACATGCTCTTAATAAATGAAGTTTTAGAAGGTATGCAAAGGTTCGCTCTTGCTTATATTGATGATATTCTGATCTTTACTTCTGGAAATGTGGAGGATCATTTGAAACATATAAAGTTAGTGTTTGACAGGTTAAGAAAACATGATGTGAAGTTAAAGCTCAGTAAATGCCAATTTTTAAAGACAGAAACAAAATATTTGGGGTATATTATAAATAGAGAAGGTATAAAACCAGACCAGGACAAAATAAAGGTTATTAAAGAGTTACCTGCTCCAACTAACGTTAAGGAGGTACGCGCCTTTATAGGAACATGCGCGTATTATAGGCGGTTTGTCCCAGCGTTTTCAAAAATAGCTGAACCTATTACAAACTTAACAGGCAAGTACGCTAGGTTTAAGTGGGATGATGAGTGTCAAAAAGCGTTCGAGTATTTAAAAAACAGTTTAACACTGGTACCACTGTTGACGCATCCAGACTTAAACAAACAGTTGATACTGTACACAGATGCTTCAGACAATGCAGTAGGAGCGTGTTTGGTGCAACCATATGAAGGGAAAGAGTCTGGAATACCAGGGGTTAAAAATGAAAGGCCTATATACTTCTTGTCGCATAAACTTAGCAGATCACAAAGAAAGTGGACGACTATTGAGAAGGAGGCTTACGCAATACATTACGCTCTTCAAAAACTAAATTACTACTTACATAACGCAAATTTTGTTATTAGAACTGACCATATGCCTTTAAAGTCTTTTTTAGAAGCCCCAGTGCAGAACAGGAAAATACAAACCTGGGCATTGAACTTACAGGGATATAATACGAAAATTGAGTACATTCCAGGTAAGATTAACACATGCGCTGATTTACTGTCTAGGATTCCCTATCCACAGTCGTCAGGTGACACAGAAGATGAAGGAGAACCAGAGATTGACGATCGAAATTGGCAAGTAAATATTTTAGATTCTGCTATAATAAATAGAGAAGAATTTGATAGTCTACCATCGGAACAAGAGTCTGAACATAGGGAAGATGATCTACACTTAGAAAAATTTAACATGAAAGAGGAGCAGGACCTAGACCCAAAAGTGATACAAATAAAAGAAAAATTAAGAGAAACAGAAGATAACAAATATAAAAGGAATTATTTGGTTTTACAAGAGGATGGACATTTATACTACATGTCTGAAAGGAACGAACAACTGAGGAAATACATTCCAAAACATTTGGAAAATGAACTTTTAAAGGCATATCATGATGAAAATGGACATTTAGGTAGAGACAAATTGGTGAAGGCGCTTACAAGTAAATATTACTGGCCAAATTTATTTAAATCTGCATATAAATATGTGGATACCTGTGAGAAGTGCAGATTGAGGAACATGAAAACAATAAAGTGTCCCTTGCAGGATACTGACATTCCTCAGTTCCCAATGCAAAAGATTAGTTTAGATATATCGGGTCCACACCCCAGAACATTGTCAGGAAACGTGTATTTGATTCATATAGTAGATGTTTACAGTCTTTGGCCGGAGGTTTATGCAATTCCGGATAAGAGTGCAGATACAGTAGTCAATATTTTTTTACAAGAGTTTGTCCCAAGATTTAGTTGTCCACAAAGTATACTTACAGACAATGGTAAAGAATTTATAAATAAGAAATTTGAAAAGTTGTTAAATGATTTAAATATAAAACATATAAAGACATCATATTATAGACCTACTTCCAATGCTAGAAACGAGCGTCAACATCAGACGTTATATAGCATTATATCAAAGATTGTAGATGAACATGAAAGGGATTGGGATTTGTTTTTAGGACCTGCCCTTAACGCCATTCGTACTAATCAAAATGAAAGCACGGGTTTTTCACCATATTATTTAATATACGGGAGAGAACCGATACTACCTATAGACAATCTATTAAAACCTAGACGGAAATATATGGGTGAAGACTTTCAAGAGGTTATAATACAGGAAATGCATAAAGCACACGTAGGACTAAGGAATAATATAATTAAAGCTAGGGAAAGGCAGAAAAAGTACAAGAATATAAATACAAACTTGCAGGAATTTAAGGTTGGTGATAGGGTCTATTACAAGAAGCATAGGAGAAACTCTAAGTTTGATAATCGTTGGATTCCAGGGTATTATATTTTGGAAAAACTAGGTAAAGTATCGTATAAAATTAAGAACCAGGTCACGGGACATGTAGCAAGGGCACACGTGGAACACTTAAGGAGAGATGAAGAAGAGATAGAATATAATAATAATAATAATTATTATTCAGACACAAGGTTTTTAGATGAACAACTCGTTAGAGGTGCTACAGTAACCCCAGGCGTTAGAAGAGATCCAGCACAAAATCGCTTATTAGCAACTCCAGGCTTTGATGATACTCAAGAACAGACGATACCGAAAACAATAGAAGAAGAAAAGTTGAATGAGACTCATTATGATAGTATGGAAGAGGAAATAAGTGCTCCGTTTAGGAACACTAGACAGGCAACGAAAAGGAGAATGGATAGACAAAGAGATAGAGAAGTGAAAAGACAGAGGAGAATTAGGGATTATTCAACGAGCGGGGAGGATATGCCGTTACTAGAAAGATCCTTGAGGAATAGTGATCGACAAATTAGATGGGATATTGAACAAAAGAGATTAGCGGCAGCTAAAGAGAGACATACAGACGAAGAAGAAGAAATGGATGAAAAGTCAGAATCAAGTAGTAGTAGTATGGAGGAAACAAATGGATTGTACGAAGAAGAAGACATTGATGTAGAATTAGCATTGGTTCAAAGAAATTTGGAGTTATTGAAGAAGTGGAACCGTAGGAAGTAGATAAGTAGAGAATATTGCAGATAGCAATTTATAAGTGTTAGAATTCGAAAATGAAGAAGATGACTCTTGGTATTTTTATAATCAATATGGAGGTAGTTTTGAATGAAGTATATGTATATATTTGGTTATTTCTCTATGGGGTAGAATTGATGGTTGATTTTTTTAGTAGCTTGGACAAATTGAAGGGAAATAATTGACAGGTAGGGCCACAAGTAAATAGGTGAGTGGATGGTGAATACTACATTAGTATAGATAAGAGGACTTGTACTGTAGTTTACAGTGATTAATTAAGAGGATTTTCCGGGTAGTATGATGTGTTTGGAGTTAGGCTATAAAAAGGAGGAATTGATGTTTGTACTATTTGTTATCATTGATATCGGCAGATATGCTTATAAGATTTGGATATTGATCTGTAAGTAACAGATACACATATGTAGCATTGAATTGATGGGTTTACTTGGAATGGTAAACTTGAAATTGACGAGAGGAATGAAGAAAAAAAAAAAAGAAAAGCTAGTAGTGTTGAATCAATATTTTTTTGATAATAACAATTATTATTGACGGAAACTGAAGATAAATTTTGAAACTTTATTCATAAAGTATGTATGGAAAGAGAAGTGTGATTGCTTCTTACTTTTTCCTTTCTTTTTCTTATTTTCCTAAGTGCGCACTAACTCAATCTAACATATCTTTTCTGTGAGAATGTGAAATAGGGGATAAGGGAAATATCTTCAGTTTTGTCAATCATAATTTTAATGAACAATTTAAATTTAAAAGCGGTTCGCTTACAGAGAGTTGTAGGAAGTTTTATAGAGAATTTGGTGGGGAGTTTTTGGTATTATTGATATACTGGGAAGTATGTCTCTGGTTAGCAATTGGCTATGATGAGGTAGGAAAATGAGAATGGAGTTAGGAAATATATAAATGGAATGGCCTGAATAAATAGAGATCTGGTACATTATTAGTATGGTTGTTGGGGCCACTATACGTAATAATTTTAAGGAAGTTTACTTGGAAAATCTTTGTTTATTCACTTGAAGTTTTATTTTCGTGTAACTGGGCAATGATGGTTGTTAATTGATTATTTTATTAAGACTATGTTTCAATACTATATGTATATGTATTATGTTTTATTTCATGCTTGGTTTGGTTTTATAAAAAGTTAGTTTAAGTAAGTTAGGATCGTTGAGTTTATAGTGCTTTGAGTAAAACACTATTGGACCGTAAAAGTGTCTAATAATGATATAATATTTGCTTTTGGGTTGATAAAATGCATGCCATATTAATTTTGAAAATGTGTTTTAATTGGATAATTGTGACGCCTTGTTTTGATTTAGTTTTGCGTAAACAGTTGGATTGATAGATTAAGTGATGTGGTTAATGAATTGGTTTTAAGTTTGGTTAGAATATTAGTTAACTTTTCAAATACAGGGGGCTTTATAAAAAAAAGAAAAAAGCCCTTTCGTTCAGAAAGGAATTATAAAATTATTGAGGGAGGGTATGGAGACATAGGCTGTTGGGAAGGTTAGGTTGCTTGAAAAGCTTCGAATATATAAGTAGAGTATAACTAGATAGAAGTTTAAGGGAAAAACTGTGAATAGCAGCATATAGAAGAAATACATAGGGGGATAAAGGGCAGATCATGGGACATGAAGGGGGCAAGAAATAGGTGCTGTGAAAAACCAGCTTTAATTATATTAAAGGTGTTCATAAAAATTGAACAGGATCTCATGCTAAAAGGTGAGATAACGCAATTTGGACAAGATTGTGGTTGGAAATTTTAAATGTTGAAGATATAAGGCTTGAAACTTACGTAAAAAGTTCTATTTCATATAGGGTTGTATATATAAAGCTTGTAAAACATTATATCAACTTGGTTTATAGAAAACAAAGGTCTATTTTTGTATGACGTATTTATAAGAAAAAATTTGATTGTACAAATTTTTTTTATTGGCAAAGGAGGTAAATGTGGTTATGTGGAATATGCGTTTCTTTGTGCTTATCTTGACTATTTATTCCTTTTACTTGGTGCACCCCTCCTTTACTTCTTCTAAATACGTTGTTCTCGTTGTTCGGGTTGTCTTGTATTGAGAAATGCGAGTGATTTCCTAATGCCAGTTGTACAAATACGGTTTTACGAGCCATTTTGTTTATAATATGCATATTTCATATAGGAACTTGAGGAGCCAAGGAATATATAGTGGATTGCTATATAGTTTGGGGAAATGAAAGAAGAGTAGAAATGGTAAGTTAAAAAAGGGTTACAGTACATGGTACGAGGTATAGAGGTAAAATGGAAGAAGAAGTGGGTTGATTATATAGCTGGGGAAAGAGTTAAAGAAATAGAATGTTTAATTAAATTGGAGTTGGTTTGGGGAGGATTAGAAGAACTATGGAAGATTAGAGGAAAAAGAGGGAATAGAGTAAGGGGATTAGGAGTAAAGATTTTTCCTTTATAAGGAAAATTCTTTAATAAACATGGGGAGGTGTAACAGTATGTGTAGTTTGGGTTATAATTAGGATCTAGTGGGGAATTAGAGATACAGCACGATTGAGCATTATGAGTGAAAGCGGAGAGAGATGCTCAATCGTGACGTATTGTGGTTGTGAAGGGCAGTCAACATCCGATAGTCCAGCTGAGAAGACACGGCTTGTCATCTTGAGAATAAAGTATAAAGTTTTAGTACAGATCAAGTCTTGTTACTTCATTTGACACTACTACACTAATTCTCTCCTCCGTCAGCTTGTAGGTCTCTCTCTGAAAATTCTAGTCTTCAGTTTATGCCACTTTGCAAACACTTACTTTTTAGTTAGTTAGTCGTGTTCCAACTTCACGGCAACAGGTCATCCCCATTATGCTCTGTTCCTGTGCCAGTGGATATCAGACAAAACGCTCCTCACTGCCCTATGTGAACAATGGAATAGACAGGAGTATCGGCAAGCCAACAGCCTGCACAGGTCCACTGTGCATAATGCTGCCGCCAGAATGCGAACACAAAAGTCCTCCATGAAAAATACAGTTCATCGTCGATGGAATCGGCAGTCACCAGAAGACTTCATTGACCCGGGTTTTATCCCATATGGCTCTGCCTCTTTCCGCAGGGCGACCTGCTGAAAGCGTACACAAAGCACAAACTCCATAGCTCCAGCAATGACTCCCAGGAGTCTCCTGAAAAACACTCGTGAACCGAAAAGACAAACCAGTCAATCCAGCAACAGTTGGCTGCCATAATTCCGAACATGTAGTTCACGCTACAAACAACTGCGGATAGATGTAAAAGCATTCCATGCAAAATTAACAGCTCACAGTGTCGCGCCACGCACTCACTCAGTAGCAGGGCGACGAAACCATGCACTACCAGTCCAACATGAGGAAAATGCGAATGCAAACTGTAGCTACAAGCGTAAACGCTCCAGAGGCCTTAATGGTTAAAATGCCTATCTGCCATGTTGGGGCCGGAAGTCCCAATAGACTGTAGACCAAATCTCAGCCAAGCCTCCTTAGTCGCCTCTTACGACAATATTGCGCACATGGAAGGCAACAGTGTTACTATTCTTCGCTTCCTTTATGGGCCCCGGCAACACACGGGCGAACTTACTTTTTAATGAGGCCAAACTAATTCACAAAATCCTACATCGTTTGTCCATTGTTTAAATATAATGCAAGATATAGCGAACGAGTAAACATACTTCATGTCACTAAGCCTAGGATAGGCTTATACAAAACAAGATTAGCATACTCCGCAGCTCAGCTGTGGAACAATCTTTCACAAGAAATCACAGACATCACCAATCCCTTAACATAGAATCACAACCTGTGTGAACACTATCTCAGTACAGACTACATACCCCCTTGAAAAATAGTAATAATAATCTCAAAGGACAACTTGTATAATAAACATCCCCTAACTGGGGTACCGGGTCTGTGGCGAAGTGGTTACGGGTGCAATTCTAATTCTGCATACCATGTTCGAAGCACAGCTGCAGGCGATTTGGTAGCAGACCGCCCAGCATTGGTTTTTATCAAATGGAATGAGTGCCGGTCATTCAGAACGACAATGGCAAACTACTGAACATAAACTTGTCAAGAAATCACAAACAGCCAAACATTATGGGGTTGAATGCGACGTCCTGTAAAGGATATGCAACTAACTTTAATTAACTGGTACATCTACAGCAGCTAATTATAATTGCCATGTCAAAAATGAGTTTCAGTGAGTCATGTATTTATGATTATTGCAAATTATTAACTTTCCAGCCATTTAGAGGGGGAGATAACTCAAATTTTAACACAGATGAAGCGCGCAATTTCAGAAAATGGTCGAAAAGTTATACACATGTCCAGATATTAGAAAAAATTTTGCATTCAGCAGATCACATTATATAGTCAGGGCACATTTAATTGTTCGGCATATCGGAAAATTTGTGATAAACTGATTCAACTTAACCGACATTGTTTACAAAGACATAAGAAAAATTGCCGGGGATAAACAAATTGTTCTTCACAATAGAAATTCCCCACATCCGAGATCGCCTTAAGTGATTTTCACTGTAACAGATGTTCTTAATGTGTGTCCAGAACAGCCTAGCCTCTTCCCCTCAACTCCTGATTCATTGGAATCTCTCTAGTTCCCTCTGTTAGCTCCCCATCAGTGGCCAGCAGTCACCGGGCTAACAGATCAAGTCAAATAAACCCACAAGTCACTTACCTGTTTGTTTAGCGAAGCATCGCACGCAGTAATCTAAAGTGGCTGTGCTGTAATAACAAAATTAAAGAATGAATTGAATTAGAAAATCATAACTGGTATTAATTAACTAAAGCCATAGGGTTGCTAAATGTTCTTGTTATACAGCACACTGACAAATTAAATGATTTGTTAATTACCTAGATTTTATGTCATTGCACTGAAGACATAGCAATACCTGCTCTTTCAGAAATTTGTGGAGGCAGGGTTGCTAATTGTTCTTGTTATACAGCACACTGACAAATTAAATGATTTGTTAATTACCTAGATTTTATGTCATTGCACTGAAGACATAGCAATACCTGCTCTTTCAGAAATGTGTGGAGGCAGGGTTGCTAATTGTTCTTGTTATACAGCACACTGACAAATTAAATGATTTGTTAATTACCTAGATTTTATGTCATTGCACTGAAGACATAGCAATACCTGCTCTTTCAGAAATTTGTGGAGGCAGGGATGCTAGTTGTTCTTGTCGCACACAACCCCTACACTCCAAGATAGCAGTGATGACAAAAGATTACCTAAACTGATGTCATTACGCTAAAGACGCTGTGTAAGCCAATCTTTATAAACTAATCTGTGTAAACTAAACTAAAAGTTAAACTTACAAACTTGTACATAAAGACATGATGAGAATACAGAAATGGCGTTCCCGTTGGCTGGAGGACAAACAACACACACATGTCGTGATTGTAACGGACTCAAAAAGTATGATGAGAAAGGTGCAGACAGGCATGCTTCAGGCAGACTGGCAGGTTTCAATTCAACAATCAAAAATAGAGAATATCTGTTGGATTTGTTTTCCCCCAGGACATGCAGATGTGGTGGGAAATGAGCAGGCATACAGGGAGGCATTGGTGCATGATAAGGCAGACATGGTCGGTGCCCTTTGGGATCGTGTGTAGGTGTGAATGGTGCTGCAGGGAGTGACTAGAGGATCTGGCTGACACTCAAAACATCAAGGAAAGACCAGATAGACATATTATAATCAGACTGCTACTGGTACCATTAGTATTGGGACTCTTCGCTGGCTGTTGCAGATGAGCATGGAGCACATATAGAAATGTCCATAGTCCTATGATGTTGCTTCTTGACTCAATAGAAATATCAACAAGCATACAACCACAAAAGCAAATTACCATTACAACCATGAAAACAAATTACTTTTAGAACCATGAAAACAAATGACTCCTACAACCACAAAAACAAATTATACCCTTAGAACCAGAAAAATAAATTACCTTTAGAACCATTAAAACAAATTACTCTTACAACTATGAAAACGTATGATTCCTACAACCACAAAAACAAATTACCTTTATAACTATTAAAACAAATTACTCTTACAACCATGAAAACAAATTACCCTTAGAACTACAAAAAACAAATGACTCTTCCAACCTCAAAAACAAATTACACCTACAAACAACAAAAATGAGTTACCCATACAATCATGGAAACAAATTACCCCTACAACCACAAAAACAAACTACCCATACAATCATGAAAACAAAATTACCCTCCAGCCATTATGTCTGTATCCTTTATGTAGACCTCATATCCCTGAACCACAACCGTCTGCTCTCCGAACTGATATGTTCCGTCTGGCAAACCCATGGCCCCAATGGCATCAGAAATGAGGATTATTCCTGGAAAACCATCAAGTTTCTTTGTTAAAAATATGGTATAATGTCAAGATCATCAATGGAAGATACAGAAAGAGTTATGGGCCTTCATCATCATCATCATCATCATCATCATCAATTGCCTTGCCGACTGGCATGGGTGATTATGTTTCTCCACAAATTGTGATCTCTGACGACATGGATCAATTCGTATGGTGATTCCCTTCCATACCATGACACAAGACTGTCCAGAATTTTCTCTATATCTCTTTCCACAAATCTTTCCGGTTGTCACAACATGTTTCAGTTTTTGTCTTCTCTAAATGTGGCCAAACAATGATGACTACCTCTTTCTGTTGTTTGTGATAAGTTGTCTGTGACTTGCCTCCCTCAAAATGTCCAGACTGCTCATTTTGGCTGTCCATAGTGGACTTCAATTATACTCATAATAATAATATATTGATGATGATGATGATGATGAAAGCCTCCTGACTCATTGTTGACTGGGTTTATGTCAGTTATAGATAAGAAACATGTTTCACTCTAACATGTTTTGGTTGGAGGGTGATAACATAATGATTGTCTGGGACAGCATGATGTTTAATAACTGTCTAGGATAGTAGAAGTTAAATTAATATATGCAACACAAGTTAAAGTAACTGTCTAAATTAGTAGTAGTTAAATTAATAACTGCAACACAAGTTAAATTAACTGTCTATGCTGGTATTAGTTAAATTAATATCTGCAAGACAAGTTAAATTAACTGTCTATGCTGGTATTAGTTAAATTAATATCTGCAACACAAGTTAAAGTAACTGTCTAGGATGATAGTAGTTAAATTAATAACTGCAACACAAGTTAAACAACTGCCAGGGACAACAAGATTTAAACTGATAACTGCAGTACAGGGTAACATAACCAAGGTCAGGGGCAGAAAGAGTGTAATTAATAACTGCAATATAGGTTAAAATAACTGTCAGGTCTGAAAGAGTTAAAATTAATAACTGCAACATAAGTTAAATTAACAACTATCAAAGACAGAAAGAGTTAAAAACAACATGAAATTACCTTCCGGGTGAACCTTGTGAGCAATCCTGAGAGCCGCAGGATGTGTGTGGATACAGTCTGAAATAAGGCCATAAAAGACTTTTCTGTTCTGTGGCAGCTTGTCACTAGTCAGCAGGCCTACCAGGTGTGGGTCACGATGATGAAACTGGACAAAATACAAGTCTGTCATGAGGCTATGGTCGTTTCACAATAATAACAAAAACGATGTGAAATTATGGAGCTAGATTTCCCATTCACTGTTAAATAAAATAGTCCTTTTGTAACAAAAACTGTGTGTTAAATATGGTGCATGCTTCTCTACCCAGTGATTTTCGATTGACTGTTTTCAGTACTTTGGCATTGCTTTCTGAACGACCGGCACTCACACCACTGTATGAAAACCAACACAAGGCTGCCAAATTGCAGCTGTGTTTTGAATGTGGAGATTATGAATTGCGTCCGTAACCCCATCGCCACACAGATACTCTGTTATATAAAACATCTTAAAATATACTATGAGCGGATGTGCCCTTTGAGCGGGAAGCCTCCAGACACTTAACCTGGTGTTCCTTTGAATGGGTTTTTTTTTCATCTGCTCCTTGAGGTAGTCTTCTTTCACCAAGCTGAAGATGATTCCTCACAGTGCATCTTCCAATGTTATGATCAGAAGTTTGTGCTGACCCCAGGATGTGGTGTCTACTCCCAATATTTTCATGTCTCCCTTGCATGTGTTACTGACGTAATACTTACCATATTTTCCCTTATAGGATGTTTGGTGATGTTCTATATAGATGTAATGCAACCAATACCATTTATAGGTTCTTCCTCTTCCTCCATTTACTTCAGTGAAGTGTTGGGGAGAGATGTAAGGATCTCTATTGCACTCTTTCCAATGTGCTTTGTAGGTTGGTCTTCATTTCTCTAAGATGGTCCCAGAACATTCTTGTGAGGTGGCCGAACCATTTAATATGTTGTTCTTTAATAAAGTGCATGACCGGTTTCAGACCTAATCTTCTAATGTCCTTATTCCTAATTCTATCTATTTTAAGGATGAACAAACAAACAAATTCTCATCTTATGATCTGCCTCTATAAAATCTTCCCTATGTTTCTTTCACCTGTCCTGTATTCTTCTGTAATTTGCAGGTTTTGCAGCAGATGCGCAAGATAGAAACAACCCCTATCTAAAATTATGAATGCAATACTTTCAGAAAGGCGAAACACAAAGTGAATAATGGCCACTGCAGAAGTAAGATTTCTTCAGCCCGCTAGGACCAAATATAAAAAGTATTAGAACACATTACGTTATGACTGGGACTCACAGAAATGAGTCAACCATACATCACATGTTGCTTGAGACAGGAGTTAAAAGGTTTTACAGATAACTTTAATACAAAATTACTTTCATCCTCCATTCCTTTGTCATATAACTTTTGTTACAAAGAACTTACTGGCAACATGGCATTAAACAGATGTGTGATAAATTTGGCACCAGATCGTACAGCTGCTTCCCCTTCAACCAGGTTGGCCATGGAATGTCCTAAAATGAATCAAAGTTGTTAACATTTTATTGGCGTTATTAAAAAAAGAATATACTTATCCTGGTGGGAGGAAATGCAATCCTAAAAACTATATATCATGGCAGGGCAGACCTGGAACTAAGCCTTGGTCGGCAATAGGTCACGGATTGAAACTCTGAACTCTGACAGGCAGACAGTTAGAACATTGATTTGCTGATCCGCAAGCTTCTGCAGCTTGCTTTGTTCCAGGTGTTTTGGTGTTACCATTCCTCTGGAGTAAACTAGGCAGACCAAGAGAGGGATCATGCTGCGTGGGCAGCACATGGTCTCTACAGTTCAGCCCAGGCTTTGTGCTATGGAGAGGCTATCATGCTTTTTTTTAAAATCACAATAACAATCGTCTGTCAATACGGCCAGGTGCCAGTACAGAACTTCTGCAACTTTTTTTTTTTACATTTTCCTGTGCATTAACATGAACTTAAAAACAAAATGACACACATTTAGTTCTCTTGTAAAAGCATTTGTTTCCTTAAGTTTCCCAGTGTTTGCACCATTGCTGACCAATTCCATGGTTATCTCCATCAGCCAGTCGATGTCCCTGTGGCACCTGTAAGTTAGCAGTTTGGTTTGTTTGCTGAGGTCTGCCTTCCCCATGGTTTCAGCTTATAGTGGCTCATATTGGCATGCCGCTTTCATCTTAAAATCTTATGCGATAATTCAATGAGGGTGTCGGCACCATTCAACCTGCAATCTTATGCCACCCTTCTGGAACAAACACTGCTGTTTGATCCTCACCCATCAAATAAAATTCTGGCTTAAATTAAAGTTGAAATCAAAAGAAATTCAACATAGTAACAAAATTAGAAGGGGCCAGTGGCCCAATGGTCTTGAGTTCGAATTTGCATCCATGAGGATTTTTTCAACCGACCTGAGCTCTCAGGTTGACCCAACTTAAAATGGGTACGGGAAATGTCTCAGAAATGTGACCATATGCTGAACAGACCTCAGGGCTTGTGAAGGGTGTCATTTACTGTTACTTTTTTTACTCACTTTGAACTCAAGCATAGTCCATACACACTATAGTAGTGCTGGACTGAATTTTGCGTGTGGATTAGCTTTCCCTATTAAGAGTGTCCCTCGCCATCAGGCGAACCCACTCTGACTTCAGAGGTACTTGTAATTTACATCCTCAAATCAAGGACGACAGGTCAACATTTTAGTCCAGCTGTCCAATGTAGGGGTTGAATCGCTTACCTTGGCATCAGCACAACAGATGTTTAAGAACATGCGTTCTTACCCATTCGACCATGCTGACCGTTACTGTTACTTTACTGACCAGCTTAGAAATGACAAACCACTGAACGTAAAAATGACTAGTAAATTAACCTGTGGTTGGGGGTTGATTGCAGTGTCCTGCAAATGACTTGTACCATATTTTTTAACTGAATGGGACATAAATGAATACAATTAGTAAACGGGCGAAAAAATCCCTGGAGATGTGGTTTTATAGAAGAAAGCTGAAAATTAACTGGACAGCCAACATGAGCTGTCTGGCCATTTTCAGGGAAGCAAAGACAACTTATCACAAACAGAAAGAGGCAGTCATCATTTTTGGCCACGTTATGAGAAGACAAAAACTGGAACATGTGACAACTGGAAAAAGAGATAGAGGAAACCAGTGGGAGATGATTATTGACATCTTGTGCCATGGCACGGAAGGGAGTCAACACACAAATTGATCCATGCTGTCAAAGATCACAATTTGTGGAGGCGGCATATTGCCCACGCTAGCTGGCAAGGCACTGGATGATGATGGGTCAGAAATATTGTGAATGACTATATAAATTATCAATAAGCTGCAAACATTCATTAATCAGCTTCATTATCACATCATGTTCCTCTTGTACCTTGCAGTGTCGAGGTGAAGCATAAAAAGCGGGAGAGTGCCCGTTTATAGGCTTCATGTATCAAGACTGATCAGTACCCATGCAAAAACTAGAGACCTACATTCTGCCTCTCTAAAATTTCCCCCATTTTTCTTTCACCTGTATTCTAACACTGTCCCATTATTCATTTACCTGTCCTGCGTTACTCTGTAATTCTAAAATCTTCCCCTTTATTCTTTTACCTATCCTGTCTTCTTCTTTTGCCCTTTATCCTGACTGAAATAGTATGATGGAATCACTCATGCGGAGTTTAGGGGAGAGAACTAGACAGATTTCATGAGAGAAACAACGGCTCTGTTTTAATATTATTGTTTTTTTCTCTTTAGATCTGTTTGTGTTGTCCCGTCCCAGATGAAGATTTGTATAATCCAAACAGCATTTGTTGTGCCCTACAATACTTATTTTGTATTATTATTTTATTGATATATATTTTTTGGGGATTGTCACGTGGGGGGGGGTCACTCTGTTATTTATTTTCGCCTCTATGGTGTCCGTTGTAAGCTATGTACACTGTGTCCATGTTTAGTATGTCTCATCTTCTCGCAGGAGCTACACATACCTGACTGTTTGTATTTCCTACAGACAGATTTCAGTCAATCAAGAAGTGAGAAAAACACACTGATGGCGGATTGGATACACACTGAGAAAAACTGATAATAGTACAATTAGAAAGTCCTGTCTCTAGAACCCACAGGACAAAAGAAATAGAGGCAGACCTAAAAACTATTCAGAGATGGAGAAGAACATTAAAGGTAGCAATGAATAATAGGAGGAAGACATAGAGGGAGTTGCAGGAGATAGCAAAAGATAGGATGGTTTGGCATGAGTTATCAACATGCCTATGGCAGTGAAGAGAACTAGACACATACCAATAATTAGGAGGTGGGGAGAGGATGCTGGCAGTGGATGGGCCACACACTGAGAAAACCTGGTAATAGTATAACAAGACACTTCCTTGTCTATAACCCCCAGGACCAACAAAATAGAGGGAAATCTAAAAACATGGAGGGAGCTGAAAGAGACGGAAGGATAAGGTGGCTTGGTGAGTTTTCGCTGAGGATCCATACTCCAATGGTGAAATAAAGGACATAAGAAGAAGAACGCAATATGCTAATTAATTAAGATCTATATCCTGTTAGAAAATTGAAAATAATCTATACTTCCAGACTGATTTTGACATTATCTATCTGGATCTTTGTGGTTCTCTGGGCAGTGTAGTCTTTGTATTAAATGTACTCACCACTCAGGCGGCTCTGTAGCGAAGGGGTTATGAATGCAATTCATAATCTCAAGTACTGCGTTCGATACACAGCTGCCGGTGATTTGGAAGCAGACCTCCTTGCGTTGATATTTCTATACAACGGTATGAGCACCGGTCGTTCAGAAAGCTCTGATAAACTTGAACATAAACTTGCCAAGAAATCACAAACTGCAAAAAAATGCTGGGGTTAACTGTGACACCCTGTAAAGGATAAGCAACTAACTAACTCACCAACTGAAACAGTTATCCCCATTTTGCAGAACTCTTCAATGACCTTCTGCGTATTTTTCTTCTCTGGTGCTATAGTGACGAGCGTAACATTAGTCAGGTCTCCGTACATATCAACGATGTCAGAAAAGCCATTATCAAAATCTCGGATCAGCTGTACCGGGTGGCACCCCCTTCTCTCCTTGTTTATGAATGGCCCCTCAATATGGATACCTAGGATTGGGAAAAAATGCCAAGATCATTGTTCATTTCATGTCATTTTGTCTTGCTTCAGTTGTGCTCAATACCCCTTCCTGACTATATGTTACATTTTAGCAGAATTGATCTCTGCAGGCTGGGAAAACCTGCAAGTGCTCTGCTTGCAGCCTGGAACAACCCGTAGGTGCTCAGCCTGGCAAAAAAACTTCAGGTTCTCTGTCTGCAACCTTCCTGGTGGTGGTGGTGGTGGTGGTGGTGGTGGTGGTGGGGGGGGGGGGGGGGGGAATACAAATGCTGTGCCTGTAAACCAGAAAAGCACATCAGAAACACATTATCATTTAAATTGTACTGGATGACATCTCTTTCTCTACTTGTTTATAAAAGGCTCCTCTATATGGAAGCCTGGGATGGGAGAAAAACAGTGAGATCAATGCTCATTTCATGACACTTTGTCTTACTTAAGTTGTGCACACTACCCCTTCCTGACTGTATGTTACATTTGAGCAGAATTAGTCTCTGCAGGCTGGGAAAACCTGCAAGTGCTCAGCTTGTAAACTGGAAAAACCTGTAGATACTCAGCCTGCAGGCTAGGAAAAATCTACAGATGCTCTGTCTACAGATTGGGGAAAAAAAACTACAAGTGCTGTGTATGTAGACTGGAAAATTAACAGAAAGGTCATTATCAAAGTCTCATATAAGCTGTACTGTATGACATCCCTTTATCTCCTTGTTTATAAAAGACCCCTCAATATGGACAACTACCTCAATAATGCTGTTACCCCCTTTGGACAACAATCACCTCCAAATTAATACCCTAATTATGGCTGACTCGGTCACAGGATTATTAATCTGAGCCTGGCGATGGACCCTAGTATAACTTCTCTTTTGAGGTTGAATGGGGTAGGGGTAATGGTATGATGCCATGGACACCTATGATAAAAACAACTATTGAGATCAAATATCGTTTTATGTCATTTTGATTTGCTTACTAACCCTTTGAGACTATATGTCATGTGTGTACACATATACACATTTAATGGCAGTGATATACACATAATGTACACATATAATAATATACACATTTATTGGCAGTGGAATGTGGTTTTCTTAAGAACATTTTTGGAATACCGTGGCAGGTTAAAAAATATGAATTGGACAATCCTTCAAGAAACAAATGAAAACTGTAAATCTGATCAGAGAAATTTATTTTTGTGAGGTCAGCATGGCCAAATGGATAAGAGAATTTGTTCTTAAACATCCGGTGTGCTGATGCCGAGGTAGCGGGTTCAACCCCTACACCAGTCAGTTGGACTAAAATTTTGACTTCTCATCCTTGACCTGGGGACGTAAATTACAAGTACCTCAGAAGTCAGAGTGTGTTCGCCTGATGGCAAGGGACACTGGTAATAGGGAAAGCTAACCCACAAGCAAAAGTTCAGTCAAGTGCACTAGTATGCACGTGTATGGACTACGCATGAATTCCAATGACATTGGAATTTAGATCACCTGATCTGGGACAGTATCAGCCAATTAAAAGAGGTGTTAGGCAGGGATGTGTGATGTCTCCAGATTTTTTTTCCCTATACAGTGAAAATATTTTCAGAAATGTAGAGGATATAAATGGAATCAGCATTGGAGGACGAAACATCAATAACATTAGATATGCAGATGATACAGTATTAATTGCAGACAATGTGCAGGACCTGCAACAATTAGTAGATGCGGTTGTTGTACACAGTGAGCAACTGGGGTTACAATTAAATTGTAAAAAGACTCAGGTTATGGTCGTCACTAGGAAGGAAGAAGTGCCACAATGTAATATACAAGTAAATGGAAATATTCTTCAACAAGTGAATCGGTACAATTATCTTGGAACAGTCATAACATCTGATGGGAGATGCCTTGAAGAGATTAGAACAAGAATCGCCATGGCGAAAGTAGCCTTTAGCAAGATGAAAAACATTCTGACCAATAAAAAGATGTCAATTGAAACGAGAAAAAGAGTGTTGAGGGGATACATAGAGCCTGTTCTTTTGTATGGATGTGAAACTTGGACAATGGGCAGTCAAGCTGAAAAACATCTGATGGCTGCAGAAATGTGGTTTCTGAGGAAAATGCAAAGAATACCATGGACAGACAGAAAAACTAATGACCAAGTACTACAGGAGACAAATGAACATCGTAAACTGATTAGAGAAATTAGACGTAGACAGTCAAAATTTTTTGGACATGTTATGAGAAGAAATGGATTGGAGAACTTGGTGACAACTGGCAAGATCGAAGGAAACAGACCAAGAGGCAGACCGAGAGGAAAATACCTGGATGGCTTGGCCACATGGCATGGACGAGACAGGAACACTGAGCTGATCCACGACACTGGTGATCGAGTGAAATGGCGAGTCATGACCGCCCACACTTTCCGGCATGGCACATGATTGATTGATTGATTGAAGCGCGGAGTGCAAAACCAGTACTGGAATCTCCCACCGGTGGAGAGGAATAATAGGAAGTAATCAAGTCACGATTCCCCACATACAGACAGGTTGGTATCAGTCCTATGTTGGTATCAGGCCCATGTTGGTATGGTCTCAGGCCTAGGTTGGTATCAGTCCCAGGTTGGTCTCAGGCCTAGGTTGGTATCAGTCCCAGGTTGGTATCAGTCCCAGGTTGGCATCAGGCCTAGATTGGTCTCAGGCCTAGGTTGGTCTAAGTCCCAGGTTGGTATCAGTCCCAGGTTGGCATCAGGCCTAGGTTGGTCTCAGGCCTAGGTTGGTCTCAGTCCTAGGTTGGTCGCAGGCCTAGGTTGGTCGCAGGCCCAGGTTGATATCAGGCCTAGGTTGGTCTCAGGCCTAGGTTGGTCTCAGGCCTAGGGTGGTATAAGGCTTAAGTTGGCCATGTTTTCCTCCATGGGTTTTAGGTACTTTGCTGTCGACAGACTCCGACACAATGTCCAGAGGGACTGACACACACACACACACTACTGTTGCTTAACTTATAAACAATTTCACAAAAACATCTTCCAAAGAAATTAAAGATTACAAACCTAACACTCCAGCGCCTTTGCTGCTGCCTTCACATTTCTTTATTGATGGTAAAACCTGTAGACAGAATAGTTTCTTGAGTATCAATAACTGCAGAATCAATTGTAAGCAAAATTTAATTTCTGTTTTTGTTGAGTATCAACAATTGCAGAATGAATTGTACACAGAATTGAATTTCTTTTTCCTTCATCCTTTATCAAACAAATCACTACATGTTCACTGCATATTCCATATGTGATATGCTTTTGTCCTCTGGAACAGTTTAGAATTGAGAAGGCTAAGTGGAGGTATAACATATGAAAATCAAACGGGTTTAAAAGGCTAGAGGCTTTACTTCATTGTACAGGGATTTATCTCATATATCCTGGTCTCCTTCCGCAGGGCAGTCTGGTGAAAGCATCACACAAAGCACAAACTCTGTAGCTCCAGCAACGACCCCCAGAAGTCTCGAGAAAATTGCCTTTGTGACCTGAATGACATAGGCCAGAAGTGAACGCACAATGAAAATCAAATGTTGAGTTACCTCCATCCAATCAACAGTCAATATTCTTCTGCCTTCACTGTAGCAGGCATTTCAGGACTTAAGGTGCATTAGGCTTGGTGCCAGATCCATATATTTATAGACCAACAAGCACTAAGTAAATGATGTGAAGTGATCAGTTTCACGCCAGCTATTTTTACTTCCCAATACAATTTCTTACGCGCATAATAGGCTCAGTCAATATTTTATAATCCGCCCAATGCAGGATTGAACCCATGAACACTGAGCTGGCCACTAAAATATTGCAGCTCCCAAGCAAATGGTGCTGCCTGGCTGAGAGGTAAATATCTGGATGGTTTGGCCATACGTGGCATAATCAAGATAAAAACAGAGCTGAACCGCGATTCTGGTGATCATGTGAGATGTCAAAACATAACCGCCGGCATGGCACATGATAATGATAACGAACACTCGTAACCATGTACCACATTATAAATAGTTTCAAATAATCTTGAAAATAAAGAATTAGGATCTAAAGGATCCCTTTTGTCCATAATGAGACATATTGTGTATATTATACCAAACCCATATTTTTAGACCTATCGGCACTTGATGGGTGAAGTGGTCTACATTACTACTGAAATATGTGTATGATTCTATCTCTTGAAGTGAGGTATCACCAAGAAGATCAGGTTATCATTTGCATGATTTATTCTCATTATCTTTGTCTTTTCCCTGTGAGTTTTTAAACCTAATTGCTAGTCGGTAATCGAGGTTCCAACTTCATGGTGAGAGGGTCATTCCATAATGCTCTATTCCTGTACCAGTGAATATCACACAAAATGCTCCTAACTGTCCCATGTGAAAAGTGAAACAGACAGCAGTCCCGACAAACCACAGCACGCACAGGCATTCATGCTTAAGGCCACTGCCAAGAAGGCCAACACAACAGTCCACCACTAAAATTAGTTCATTGTTGATGGAAGTGGCAATCACTAGAAAACCAACAGTTGCACACACATTACTGCACAAGGCAGAACCAGCTAGTTCAGTAACCAACCGTCCACAATTTTCCTGAACATGCAGTTCACAATACAAACCACTGCCAACAGATTTAAAAGCACTCCACATGAAATCCACAGCTCACAGTGTCGCTCCGTGCACTTAACTCAGTTGCTGGATGACGGAACCATGCATTACCAGTCCAACATGAGGAAAATGCATAAGTAAACCATAGCCAGAAGCAAAAACATTCCAGAAGCCTTGACAGTTCAACAACCTATCCGCCATATTGGACCAGAAGTCCCCATCTAATTGTTCTGACCTTCCATCCAATATGTTTAGTTTATCGTTGGCTGTCTAAACTTCCCAAAAAATGTCCTGGTATCAATTTTAGGCTAAGTCAACCTGGTAGTGAAAGTACATGAGAAAATAAAAAACCTGCATCAAAGGTGTTTCAATCTCATGATCTTTGGGTCAGAGGTCAAGCATGCTAGCTACAGTACTAGAGTATGAACAACAACGTAAATAAAAAGCCTTTGAATACCTTGTGGTACAGTTCCGGCGATGAAGTGATGACAGTCGGACAAAACGATGTTATTCCATACGCCAGAATGCCTTTAGCAACTTCAGATACACCCTTTTCTATGTCCACATCAGTGGAAAAATCATACCCAAAGCCACCTGGTATTAAACAGTAGAATAAACGAATGCACTCTTACAAGGGTTAAAAAACATATACTGTAAACTTCTAAATCATATGTAGCACGGGGTAAGCATGGCTGATTGGATAAGAGTGCACGTTATTAAACATCCTTTGTACTGATGCCGAGGTAACGGGTTCAACCCTTACACTGGTCATTTGGACTACAGTGTTGACTTCTCGTCCTTGACTTGGGGGCATAAAAGAAATATAAACACCTCAGACGTTGGAGTGGGTTTGCCTGATGGCGAGGGACACTGGCAATAGGAAAAGCTAGTGTAACAGAGCACCATCTCTGTTAATAGTTTGAGAGATAGTTTGGGAAACGAATAACTGATAAATGAAGGGCGCACGCGTGAGCACTATTGAAAGGGGTTGTTAAGGACGCTCACGCGTGACGCAAGGGGGAAACAGAGTAGTAGTTCCAACTTAGCCTGTGATCGGTCAAGATGTGTTCTCAAGAAGTTGTACAAATTTATACCTTTGGATAATAATAAAACCCATTTACACTTGACCAGGGCTTTGGTGTCATCTCTTGTGATTGCCTTTCACCTGTTCGCTCCGTTACAGGGAGTGAAAATGTTGCCAGTGACCAGGATGGGATGTCGCGGAGTGTAAGTTTGTCTCCAGAACAGAAAGATGGCTGTTTCTTCGTTTTTGCAATAACATGGCGTAATGGCAGCTGAAATTTGTCGTTTGCGGAGAAATTTAACAGGGCGTCTCTGATCAAATCTTCGCTACACAGTGTTATCAAGGCGTCTCTGATCAAATCTTCGCTACACAGTGTCATCAAGGCGTCTCTGATCAAATACTGCGCTGACCTGGCTGTTGTTTTTTTGGGTCCGCCATACATACTGGAATTATAAACAGTTTGTCAGAATAATGCTTGCCATCGTATTCCGGAATAACCAGACCGTTGCCTTGAGAGTCAATATGCTAGAGATCTCGTTTTACAGGAGCCGTTATCATTGAACCAGCATATGACCTTGGTCGCCTGAGGGAAGATCAGAAGCCGTTATCGTTATTGAACCTGACCTTACTTACCTGAAGGGGAGTTCATCTTTATTGAATCAAACCAAAAATTGTTTGGATCGTCAGCTCAAATTACGAGAAAACGTCTGACGAAAATTTACTTCGGTCGGGAGCTTGATCCTAATTGTCTTGAACTTTGGCGATTATCAATATGTTGGGCAAAACAGGCGATCATGTTGATGTGGAACCTTCGGAAGCGGCTGGGCAAACTGGGTTGCCGTACTGCTGAAGAGGGGACCTAATTAAGTCGCTTCCTTTCTCTTGAGCTTCAAGTCGTCTAGAAGTGCCATTTTTTTTCCGGGTGAAGTCGTCTAGATGTGCCCCTCCCTCAGGTGAAAAGAAGCCACAAATTTGAGAGTGTCGACAATCTGAGAAGAGAGGAATCCGGAGGCTTTTTCTTTTCAACATGATGGAATCAAGAAAACGACATACTCGTTCTTTCGTTTGTGAAGCCTACAAATGTTGAGCATAGACGTCGAGAGAAATATTTGGGAGTTGGTTTTCGATTGGACCAGTGAAAAAATAGTTCAATAGAAAACAGTAATTCAAATAACCTTTTGTGTTAGATAAGAAATTTATTGATTAATCTGAACCCATTTTTTTTAGGAAGAAAAACTATGGATTACGTCCTTTAGTTAATTTAAATGTGCCTATAGTACACTTATTAATATCTATTGATTGTTTTTTGCTTATATAAGTGTGTCAGAGTCTTAAAACTTGGCTCGCTTTCCTAACAAGTGTGAGACAGTACAAATACAACGTGATTTGACGTAAGACTCAAGTCGCCTGGCGGTCGTAACGATGTCCCTGCATCGCTGTCCCCTGTTAGACTCTGACACGCTCCCCCGGTAAAATCCATGAAAGATGTCGTCTTTCATGTATAATGTCTGTACCTGTTGGGTTAATAGTATACCCTTGTCAGAGTCTACCTTTCTATTGTTATACACAACGTTATCACAAATACACACATGGCATAGAAATATATAAGAACTGGGAGTTGGGTACAAAGACATGTGGTGCTTCATGTTTAACACATATCAGGCTTCACCCTCTCGATGGCTGGTTACCTCAATTGTATTATCACCCAGTCAGATCAGTAGTACCAGCTTCATGCATCTACCTCGCAGCAATTTGAAAAAAAAGAATAATATGGTTCTTGGAACAAAAACCATCTAGCCAGACTGAAATACGGCTTTATATAAGTAGTATAAAACACTCCAACCCTGTCCCTACTTGGCCAGGAGTTCTTGTGTTGGCATACAATGTTGGCAACACTCTGCCATGCCCAGTAGATGCCTGCCTGTGGTGTCAACACTTTAACAACAACATGTTATATTACACACAACACATTAGCATATACATTTCAAATTATGGCCCTTTGTGTGAAAATGTAATAACAATAAATGAAAGGGAAGTAATTTTAACATTAGTGACACACAATAATTTACAATAACTATTTAATTTCTTAGTGTCATTGCTTGACGTTTCTTCATATTAACGAGAAAAAGGTCGGTAATATGAATACGTTAATCAAGATATGATTCTAAGATTACATTAGAGAAATAAATAAACACACAATTCGTGTATTCAATTTTATAGAATCCTAAACATTTTAGAATCGTCAAAACTTTTTATTCTTTTATATGTTGTCTGCTATTTTTGTTCTAAATTTCTAATTAATCCGGAAGTACACACGAACACTAAAATCAGCTGATGGTAAAGCTTGTAGAACACACCTGTTCCGGTTTGATGTAGTTTAAGGAAGGTACAATGTTCTCAAAGTTCGTGTTAGATGTTGCTACACAATCTTCTGGATTAGGATCGAATGTTCATGTGTTAGATGTTTCAGTCGAACATTAAAGATTTCGGTTCACTGCAGAGGTGTAGAAAAGTCGTCACTGTTCAGTTTTTACTTTCACACTCGTAATTAAAATGTTCCTGGAAAATTCCACACGAAGTTGTCACTGTGAAGTTGGATAATTCGCTTCAGGTAAGTGCGAATGTGACACTGTTCTTGTACGTATTATCTACAATTAATATAGTTCGCTTTCTACCACATACTGCACATTTATACACGACAATCACTACATGAACTAGTAAAATAAGAACACTATATATAACGGGAGTAATCCCTATCACAATATTGTAGACATTACACAGCTTTTTGTGAATGAAAAACCACTATTCACTGCTAAATGGCTGTGTCGGTCTGAGTGTATTTCTACATACTGCACTCAGACATTGGTGCTCACTGGGTCGGTCGGGCAAAGTGACAAAAGATCGGCAATTGAATTGGTTTTGCCTGGGATGTGTCGAACCTCAAAGCTATAATCTTGGAGTTTCAAAGACCAACGCGCTACCATATGGTTCGACGGCACTCCTGAATTCATCCATCGTAAAGGGCTGCTGTCCGATTCTACGATGAAATGGCGTCCTAGAAGAAATCTAGACAATTTTGTAATACCTACTACTAAAGCTAGGGCTTCCAATTGAGGAATGGACCATGCCCGCTCTCGGGCCTTCAGCTTCCTGGATACAAAATAAACGGGGTGGAGAATGTTGTTATACTCCTGCAACAGGACTGCTCCAATCGCCACGGAGCTAGCATCTGTGCGTAATCTGAAAGGTAAACGGATATCGGGCAATTTAAGGATAAGATTGCGTTCATTCTTATCAGAAAAACATGATAGAACTTTATGAAATGCAATTTTTAGGCATTGATCGTGTACAATTTTCTCTGGTTTATCTTTTGTTAGTTCAGAAAAATCAGGAATAAACTGCCGGTAGTAATTTATTAAGCCCAACAAACTTCTGACTTGTTTTTTAGTAGTCGGAAGTGAGAGTTTTAGTATCTTGGACACAATTTTATCGTCTGTCGTGACAAAGCCATTGGATATTTTGTAACCCAAGAATGTTATTTCCTGGTAGGCTATGTCTACTTTTGCAGGCTTCACTGTCAGTCCGTGCTGTCTGATCCGTTCAAATGTCTGGTCTAAAGTCTTAATGTGCTCAGTCATTGTCTCTGTGTGAATACATATGTCGTCGATATAGCAGATTATGTTAGGAATGTCTACTAGAAGTAGTCGTGTCATCCGTACAAATGTGGCTGGGGCGTTAACAAGCCCAAATGGAAGTTTGCACCATTTGTACAGTCCCCAAGGTGTGGCAAATGCTGTCAGATGTCTGCTCTGTTCGTCTACAGCAATCTGCCAATAACCTTTCGTCATGTCTACCGTCGTAAAGAACCTAGCGTCTGTCAGTTCTGTCAAAAGATCGTCAGTGTTTGCCATTGGCTCAAGATCTAGAACAGTTATTTTATTCAGTTTTCGGTAGTCGATGCATAGTCTTATTGTATTGTCCTTTTTGCGGACTATGACCATGGGAGATGAGTAGTCTGATTGGGATCGTCTTATGATGTTATTTTTCTCTAAGTTGATGATTTCTAGATGTAAATGCTCTTTGTAATGTAATGGGATGGTGTATGGTCTGCATCTAATGGGTGTGTTTGATGTGAGTGTGATGTGATGCTGTACTAATTCTGTTTGTCCTGGGTTGTTGGAAAAGATGGTGTTGTACTGTTGTATAAGTTGTTTGCACCTGTCTGTCTCTGCTTGAGTTAACTTTGGGTTGATTTTGATCTCCTTCAAGCAGTCTGTCGTGTCTAATGTAGGTGTTGGAATTTCGTCACTAGCATCGTCGTCTTCGTGATCTATTATCACTGTACAAGCTGTCGTATCGTCCTGTTCGTTGTTTCTGTTGTGGTATGGTCTTAGCATATTTATGTGAAATATTTTGTGTTTGTCTTTTATAAGGATTTCGTAGTCTACAGGTGAAATCTGTCTCGTCACTTTAAAAGGTCCCTGCCAAGAATCAGTCAGTAGGTGTCTGTCACAAGGTAGTAGCAGAAGAATGTCCTGTCCAGGTGTCAATGTTATTGTCCGGTTACCTTTGTCAGCATACTGTCTATAAGTAGCACCAGATAGTTTTAGTGCATTCTTTGCAATAACACAAGATTTGATGATTCTTTCACGCAATGATGTGACATATAAGTATGATGATATGGGTTTAAGTACTGGTGTAGAGTCAGTTAACATTTGGTGGTAAATGGTCAATGGGCCACGTGGTTTGGCACCATAGATGAGTTCAAAAGGAGAGAAACCGGTGCTAGCATGTGGTACCTCGCGATAAGCGAAAAGAATAGCTGGTAGATATACATCCCAGTTGTTGGGGTGTTCTTGCGTTACTTTTGCAAGCATGTGCTTGAGATCCCCGTTAAACTTCTCTATTACTCCGCTACTGTGAGGATGGTAGGGTGAATTGAAACACTGCTTCACTCCCAACATTTTGGTGAAAGCTTGGGTGGATGCGGCAATAAACTGAGTGCCCCTATCAGATTGGATAGTATCTGGAAAACCTATCCTAGAAAAAATATGGAAGAACACTTCCATTATGTCATTGGCAGTTATGTTCTTTAACGGAATAGCTTCTGGCCAGCGACTACATGTATCAATAACAGTTAGAATAAATTTATTCCCTCTAGTTGTTGTATAACTAAGAGGGCCCACTATGTCAACCGATAACTTTTCAAAAGGTCGACTGGCTAAGTTGGTAACTTGTAACTTTGCCTGTGGGTGTTTACCTTTTTTAACCAGTTTCTGGCAGGTGTCACAACTTCTGCAATATTCTTTAATGTCATTGCAAAATTTTGGCCAGTGAAATTGTGTCAATAACCTTGATCTGGTCTTAACGTATGCCATATGTCCTGCAAGAGGTATATCGTGTGCAAGATGTAAGGCTTGCTTGCGATAACTAGTTGGCAAAACAGTTTGCTCTGTGGTATTGTCACCTCTGGTGTAATACCTGGTGAGTATATCATTTTTCATAGCAAAATGCCATTTTGCATTCTTGGTTACTTTTGGCTTTCGGCCGATCAGGTCAAAGTACTTTGACAATGAAGGATCAGCTTTTTGGGCTGTTACAAATGCTTCCTTCATGGTGTTAGTAGGTAGTGAAACTGGGCTGAGCAATTGTATCGCCTCAGTTTGATTTATTTCATCTTGCACTCTAGCAGTAGCTCTCGTTACTGCGTTCACACACTCAATGATGTCAGATGATGATGGAACAACAGTTTCAATGATGTCATGAGAACTTAGTGCTACATTAGCTACTTTATAATCAATAGGTGGTGTGACATTTTCAATGATGACATTTGATGGTGATCCCAGATGAGCCCCCACGTTCACACATGTCAGAGTCTTAAAACTTGGCTCGCTTTCCTAACAAGTGTGAGACAGTACAAATACAACGTGATTTGACGTAAGACTCAACGATACACCATTCAATGGATTTATTAACATATCAAATACAGAATGATGATCACAACAATATATAATGGATACTTTACAACTTACATCCACAATACAGTTCACAAGTCTGACTCGCAAGATGTCCAGACACTCGCCTTTCAATACAGAAACCATACAACGCCTTTCTCTCAATCACACGTCCGTCCTGTACCGTGTCCCCAGAGCTGTCTGGACCTGGTTAGCAGCTTGCCTCCTGCCTGACGTGGCGTCACGTGGCAGGCGTGCATCTTGCGTTGGCGGCCTGACCGCTGGTCAGCCAGCGATCTCGCAGGCCGGTAACTCCTATTCGCCTGGCGGCACAACGAAGTTGTTGCATCCCTTACTGGGAGCTAAGTCGCCTGGCGGTCGTAACGATGTCCCTGCATCGCTGTCCCCTGTTAGACTCTGACACGTGTATAGTACAATATTTCAGCATAGTTCAGCATGAGAGAAGAACAAGTTTTATTAACACAAGTGTTAACTGGAGTAGGTACGGCAATAGGCAGAGTTCAAGGCGAGGTTTTCTTACAGGTACCAAGAAATATATAGAAGAAGAAGTAGGTATATTGTTTTGGCTTGAGATAAATTATAGAGAAATTAGTATGAACTACCTACATACAGAATTAAAACGTATCAGTGCATGGTTGGGAGAGTTAAAACTGGCAGTTAGTGAAGTAGAGAATTTGGTGGAAACGTTACAGAGAAGAACGAATAGACAAGAGCCTTATAGATTTAAGGTAGAGTGCAATGAAATAGCAAAGAATAATAGGAGACAGACAGTATCTAATGAAAACAGAAGACAACATAACGTAGTAAATAGGGACAGTTATGTTGAACCAAATAGTCCAGAAGCAGTTATAATAGACGAAGATACAGAGATAGACCTGAGAGAGACCTTTCCAGTAAACAACAGAGTTGGCCTTCTTATAGTGTGACTGCTAGAAAAAGACGGGACGATTGGTTTGAACAAAGACGGAGACAGTATTTGAAGTCAGGGTCGATAAACAGGGTAGAAAACGTAAGTAAAAATTCAACTGCTCCTAAAGTGGTTGCGAATCTGACTGTTAAACAGGAAAAGAAGACGACGGTATTAGTAAAGAAAATAGACCAAGAGACTCAGACGCAGGTGATTGAAGTAGTAGAACGGAACACACAGACACAGGTTGATACAGTAGAAAAGAAAACCCAGAAACAACCAGCCAACAAGATAACAAAAGCAAGTCAAACTGAGTTAGTTTCTTCTTATGGGAATTTAGAAAAAGGAGACACACTTGAAATTAGAGAAGACAGGCAGACAAGAACCAAAGATGTTAAAAGACAGGTGAGGAAAAGTATTAGAGAAAGGAATACAAATAGTATGATAGTTAATAGAGGTACGACGACTGGTATGTCAAGTTCCTCAGGTGTAGACATTAAATTAATCCCTAAATGGTGTAGGAATGTTAGGTGTGGGAGTTCAGGTTATGGAGAGGATATTTCCACCTCTACCGCATATTGTAGTAAATACCGCGCTGCTGGGACAACTATAGATACTGATAATTCAGAGGACGAGTTGACCATTAAGAAGAAGAAATGTAAAAAAGGAGTGTCAGGAATTTCTTTTAACCCAGAATATACAGAAGAAGAAATGAAGAGATATAGAGAATACATGCTTTCTAGACCTGATTTATACACGATTACAGATATTGAAGAAGTTGAATTAGGAAATCTGATCTAGAGCTACGGGTTAGGTTTGATAGTTGACCAATAAGTGACGTGACGAAATACGTTGAGAGAATCTGACTCGTTAATAGTGTGGGATGAAGTGATGAGGAGGTTAAGATAAAGTGAGTGAGTAGTTGACTGTCGGAGTGGTTTGATGTAGAAATTAGGTAGGACGGAGAGTAGTGGTTGGTTGTGGTGATTGAGAAAAGCGAAAATGAGAAAGCAGTTAAATTGTGAAAGTCCTGTTGAGTATTGAAGTAATTCGTCTGGTTATGCGTTGTTCTTGCATGTGTAAAAGTGTAGACAAACAGGCGTTCGTCGCGCTGAGTGAAGCAGGAGTGAGGTTTTGAGACGTCGTCTAAGTGGAGTACATGGATAGAATGATGTGTCAGGCGATTGGTAGTAGATGCGCATGCATGTACGAGGCGTTTAGCATATCTTGTTTCACTGTGAGTAGAAGTAATCGACACGCTTAGGCTGTGGTAAGTAATTTCTAGAATGTTAAATTGGTGTCTAATTTGTTTTTTTTGTAGAAGTAATAGTATAGGCACGTCAGGTTGTCGTGATACGAGAATAATGGTGAGATGAGAACGAGTTTGTTGTACATAATGGTCAATGCATATGAGAAGTATAAATATGAGCGCCGTGCAAATATGCGAAGAGTGGCTGATAAGTGACGCTGATAAAACGTGGAGGATAGAGTAATTGAGTATGCGAAAATTGAGAAGTGGAAAGAAGATGATTGGAAATTTGGGATGTCTTTTGTTTAGAATGTCTGACGTTAGACAGAATTAATGAAAATTTTATGACAGGCTGACAGAAAGAGAGTTAACATTTTGAATGACGTTTCCTAAAACAGATTAGTATTGTTGGCAGAGACATGTCGAAGCAAGAATGCCTGATACAAAGAATTGAGAGAATATGGTTTGCCCAGTCGAAGTGAGATTTCTCGTTACTCATGTGCGGTGTTGTTTATTGTTTCTGAAAGAGTCCCGATAAATAGGAATAAGCAAGAGAAGGAGAGAATAAGATTATAAATAGAGCACTAAAGACTGTGTTCCGATAAGTGTGACTGGTTTGACTATCATCGCGGTATGAGAACGCTAGGAGAGAGTGGAGGATAGTTTAGAGTTGTTGTGGTGAGATGTTAGAAAGTACTGATACAGGAGGTTAGTGGTGTCGGGTAGACGAGAGACTTAAAATTAGAATTAGTTATCGACAAATATAGTAGATAGATGTATTGGTGAAGTCTATAGTAAATAGACATTTTTTTTGCTGGTTGTAGCATTGTGGAGACACCGTAGTAAACGGTAATGTTTAATAATTCTTGGTACAAATCCAAGGGAAACAACTAAATTAGGAAATGGCTGTTCCGAGTTACAATTTCCCTTACTGAGTAGATGAATTGGGGTGTGCTGAAATAGCCACACTATTTGGAAAATAGAGCAATTTTTGCTGTAGTTTACAGTAATTGTTTGGTTAGTATGGCAAGTGCAGTAGTGTTGCAGTAGGATAGTTTCATGAAAGATGGAATGTTGAGAAGGGAAATAATCAATGCTTGACTTCCAGGAAAAGTACGGTCATTTGTTGAGTAATGATTTTGGTTGAAGAGAACAAATATTGTTCTGAGTTATGATGAGAATATAGTCTGTAGGTAACAGAGATAAATATATTAATGCAGGGTAATAATTGGCCTAGCATGGAGTTGTTTTTTTTTAAATGTTGTAAGAGTAGCGAGATAGACATAAATTGACCAATGTTGTTTGGCTACTATAAGCAATTGGTTTTAATTTAATATGTATCATGAAGGGTATGTTATATTATTTTTCTTTATTTGATTTGCTCCTGTAAAATGATTACCATTTGATTATTAGAATAGGATTGTTGTGTTTTCAGTCTTTTATGTGTATAACACCAGTTCGTAAAAGAGACTGGTGTTGTTATATAGCACTAAGTAATTTTCTATGCTGATTAAGTTGATGCTTGTTTCATTTTGTGGGGATATATGAAAACATATTGGAATATCAAGGGGGGGGGGGGGGGGGGGGATATTGTTCTGTTCTGATTGTATCTTCGATTATTCATGACTTATGCCGTTATTTAAGTTTGCCTTGTTTGAACATTGGCAGGTTACTTGATCAGTTAATTTCAAATTTTTTATTATCAGTTATAATGATTCTGTTTCTTATAATTGAGTTGTAGTTGACCATTCTTAAAAATAATTACTTTTCAGTAAAATTGTTTTTCTTTTGACGTTTAATTGGGTGAAGTTTTAAAACAGAAACTAGTTAATAGGGTCCGTGAGAGTTCTGGATACATATTTACATGGGACAATTGTAAAACATGGTCCACACGGGGTCGCAAGTGAACATAGATTTAGTGCCACGATGTAATGGAAATTTAATAAGCGACACGAGATTGCTGGGTTGTAGAAGAAGTAGAAGTGAGTAACGTGCTGCGCCAGACAGCGTGAAGACAAACATGAATTGAATGCCATGTTTTACTCCGAAGAATAACTATATACTGTGGATATCAGTACAATAGTAAAGGGGGGTAAGTATGTTAGTGAGAAATGAACTGTGGTCACAGCGAACGTAGATAAAATGCCATGAGGTTTTTGGGGGTCCGTGATATATGGACTGAGAAAGAATAACGTTGATTGCAAGCAGTGAGGGGTTAGAAGGTCACAGACATGAGTCCAGTGGCGGTATTTTGTTGCTGTGGATAACGGCATAAATTGACAAGTAGAGGTTTTAGGAGGTAATGCCCATAAGAAATGGACATTGATAATATTGTTGGCTTGCTGAGATTTTGGGTGGTCATGATTAAGTAAATGGATGGTGTATGTAATGATCAGACATTAGATTACGTGAATATTTATGATGTTTATAATGTTGAGTTTTATGGTTGACATTTCGAAGTTGCTGGTGTCTGTAATAAATAGACGTTTAGGGGAGGTTGCAGAGTTGTTGGATTGCTGTGGATAACGGTATTAGAGAGAGATAGTTCAGAGCCATGATGAGCTAGACATCAATGATAGTTTTAGTCAAAGATTAAATTAAGTGAGTTTCAGAGATATGAGAAGAAAGTTGGTAAAAGTAGTAGGTTGCATTTGTTTTAGACTTTATTGCATAAAGTCTCATTACAACATAGGGGGGTAGATGTGAGTATGGTTTTGGGAGGAAGAGTTCTGGTTCTTCTTTATTCTCCGGTGGCCACCGATTCTATTTCTTTCTGTCGTGTGTAAGTGTGAGTGGTTTCATGATTAGTTGAATTGTAATGCTGCAATATTGTTGGGGAAAATAAGACGAAGAAGAAGTATAAGTGCACAGTAATTGATAGAGGTTGTGAGGTCTAGGCTATAAGAAACATGAGTAGTTGAGTAGGTTATATTTGAAGAGAAATCGTAGCGACTTACTAAAAGTCGATTCAAGTTGGAGATTTTTTAGTTGAGGATTTAGGCGGATTGCTTGTAGTGATAGGGCAGATAGTTATAAGACCGACCCATGAGTGGTTGAGTAAAGTTGAGTCATGTTTGGTGGTAGCGGATGGCTATGGATCTCAGTAAAAGTTAAGCAATGATAGGGTAGCAATTTATGAAACTTATGAAGATAGTAAGAGTCAGGAAGACTCTGGTGATGAGAAATTGTAGGGGCTTATAAAAAGTCCCAGGTTATGTGTTACTTGGATTTTTTTTTGCCTGTGAATTTAGAGGTTATGGGTTAAGTATGTTGGTTATGTGAATTTATATGTGTGATGATACTTAAGTTACTTAACAACGAAGAAGAAGTAATAATGCTATAAGATATGGGAGACGGGTGGAGAATTGGACTTGAGGCAATAGAAAGGAAGTTTATTGGTTAAGAGGGGGAGAGATAAGGTTAGGGGTTAAGACTTTTGAAGAAAAGTCTTTTTAAAGAAAGGGAGGATTGTAACAGAGCACCATCTCTGTTAATAGTTTGAGAGATAGTTTGGGAAACGAATAACTGATAAATGAAGGGCGCACGCGTGAGCACTATTGAAAGGGGTTGTTAAGGACGCTCATGCGTGACGCAAGGGGGAAACAGAGTAGTAGTTCCAACTTAGCCTGTGATCGGTCAAGATGTGTTCTCAAGAAGTTGTACAAATTTATACCTTTGGATAATAATAAAACCCATTTACACTTGACCAGGGCTTTGGTGTCATCTCTTGTGATTGCCTTTCACCTGTTCGCTCCGTTACACTAGTCCACACGCATAAATCAGTCCAATGCACTAGAAGTAGTAGAACTGTTATAAAAGTTTATAATTCTCCTGTTTTAAGCTTGAAGATTCTGATCTGTTCGCTTCCACTTCGCTCATTTAACCTATAGTGGCCTAGTCATGGACCATTTTGCAATCAATAAAAAAGAAAATTAGTGGTTTTGAGCTCAAATGCTACAAACAAATTCTTAGAATATCCAAGAAGAAGGACCAAGAAGAAGAAAAATACTGAAAAAGCAGTATCATGTCTCAGAAACTGAAATAATGTGGCCTTATAAAACACAACAGTGGTTTGGAGAGAGCAATGATGGAAGGCGTGGTCCCTGGAAGAAGAAGATGCAGAGGTCGACGAGCACAGTATGTGGTGATGAGAGCATGGTCCTACTACATGATGATGAAACTCTAGTCTGTAGATCTTCATGTTGTTTCCTCCACTTCATTTTAATGTATTGTTTTAGAAGTGTTTTGACATTTTTAGATAGTAACCCTAATTTATGAAGTTGCTATCACAGAAGTCCACTGAGTCCATTCCAAGAGGGACAAGGAAAAATTGCAAACCATACTGGGCTAAAGAAACTAATATCAGTATCTAGGAAAGCATGATTTGCGACTGGCTCTTCACTATGATTCCTAACCATCGCGTAACATGCTCTCTTACATTTTGGCTTCCCCCAACATGGCTACTTACATTGTATATTTAACTTCTTTAAAAGTAATACACTTCAGAGATTTTTTAAATAGATTCATTATGCTTGTTTTAATGTATGTTGATTTATTTTAATCTACGTGGCATGTACCTGATGAGATGCTGCAAAATATGTCAGGCAATACATTGTGCAATGTAGCGTGTGTGTCTTTTTCCTTCAAATAATAAACAAAGTCTGAGAGAACAGTCAGTTCAAGGCACAGAAATATGAAGTGTGCAAATGTCCCAGGAAAATGCCAGTGATTAACTCATGCATCGTGATGTTCCCCAAAATCTATCACAAAAGATGACACATCCTGAAAATTAAATAAATGTTTTGCATATCCTTTACAGGACATCGCTGTCAATACCAGCATCTTTCAGCTGTATGTTGATTTCTTGGCAAGATTACACTCAGTAGTTTGCCATTGCTCCTGAAAATTATAAACACTAATAATCTGAAAAACAAAGCACAATATCTGCAAACACACTAAAGTGAAGTCCAATTAATCTTGACCTGTCTGTAAATAAAAACTCAAAGAGAGGTAAAACTCCTGCACCAAACACCAAGCAATAGTTAACACAATGTAATCTCTTTTCTTCAATGCTTTCATCGTCCAGTGCCTTGCTGGCTGGCGTAGGCAATCATGCCTCTCCACATATTGTGATCTCCAATGGCATGGATCAATTTGTGTGTTGACTCCCTTTTGTGCCATGACACAAGACTGCTAATAATTTTCTCACGCTGTCTCCCTCTATCTCGCTTTCCACAAATCTTTCTAGTTGTCACAACATGTTTCAGTGTTTGTCTTCTCATAACATAGCCAAAAAATTGTTACCGCTTCCCTCCAATGTTTGCGACAAGTTGTCCCCGTGACTCAGCCTCCCCCCAAAATGTCCAGACTGCTCACCCCGGCTGTCCAATTAATTCCCAGGACCCCTCTACAAAACCACATTCCCCAGGCCTCCAGGGATTCTCTCGCCTGTCTACTAATTGTCCAGGACCTGCAGCTGTACATTAAAACTGGTTCTGTGTGACATACAAGAACTCCCTTTCTAACGTCCAAGGAAAAGGACTTATTGCAAAAAATGCTCCTCACCCGAAAGAATGCAGCCCCCAATATCCATTCTGTTCTTTATTTCTGTAATGCATTTTCCATGTGATGTTATCCATGTGCCTAAATATTTGAATTTATGCACTTGCCACAAAATAACGTCATCCACCTTAACCGCACATCTAGGCACAATCTGTTTCTTTGATATCACCATGACCCCTGTCTCTCCACGATTCATGCTAAGGCCCATCCTTCCACTCTCTACAACCACTGTATCCATCATTTCCTGAGGTTCCTTCTGACCTGTTGCTATCATCAGCATAATGTAACTTATTTACACCAAGTCCACCAACCAGGATCCCTGACATATTTTCTGCAGATCCCACCATATGTTCACTGCACAATGTTTTAGGAAAGATGAAACAAGAACTTGATAAATGACATGTGAAACTCACCATTCAGCTGAACCTCTATTAATCCTGGTGATATAATCAAGTTGTGACAATCAATCTTTACATCGGCAGTAACTTTCTCATCAAAAAACAACAATTCAGGATTCATGATTTTCCCGTTCCTCACCCACAGATCTTCACGAATAATTTTTCCGCCCCTGAGAATGCGGCAGTTTATATACTGGTACAGAGTACCTGCCCCTGTCACTGATGATGGCGCCATTTTGTTTTCCTGGAAATTATTGTAAAAATTGTATTAGACAGAGAAAAATAATTTTATTTTAACTTATTTTGCGGTACTAAACAATATTTCATTCTTGATAGGAGGTCACCACAAATAGGTCTAAAAATTAATAGGGGAAAGACAAAGATACACTCTTTTTTTTTGGGGGGGGGGGGGGGGGGGGGGGAGGGGGCGCTCGCTCGCTTTGAACTCGCGTAGTCCTTGCACACTCACTACTTCTAGTAGCACTGGACTAAATTTTGCATGTGGATTAGCTTTCCCTATTAGCAGTGTCCCTCACCATCAGGCAAAACCACTCCGATTTCAGAGGTACTTGTAATTTATGTCCCCAAGTCAAGGACGAGGAGTCAACATTTTAATCCAACTATCCGATGAAGGGGTTGAACACCTTACCTTGGCAACAGCACACTGGATGTATAAAAATGTGCGTTCTTACTTATCCATTCGGCCATACTTACTTCCACTCATCATTTTTGGACACATTGTGGGAAAAGAAAAACTGGAACTGTGACAGCTAGAAAGATTTATAGAAGATGAGATACAGACAGACAACAAAAGATTATGGACAGCCTTTTGACATGGTTCAGAAATGTGTCAGCACATGAACTGATCTGTTAGAGATCACAAGATATGTCAAAGCATGATCACCAATGCCAGCTGGCAAGGCACTTGATGATGATGATTCTTCTGTGTAGGCCCCAATAAATTAATGTGGTTTACGGGGTAACATTTCAGTTGCTGCTCTGTGTTTCTGATACATACAACAGCACTGATTTAATGTTAGTATGGTATGAAATCTCCTTTCTATTGATTTTCACAAATTTCTTTGTACTTCTTCTTCTTCTGCCTTCATCCGGAGTGTTGTTTTTTTTCCAGATGTAATTGCGGGTTCCAAATGTTCCTGTTATGTAGCCGGGGCGAGGTTGGGGATGAGTGCCCAACCTTGCATAAATACCCCAATGGCTCGTGCATTCATCACCACTGCAGCAAAAGTCCAACTCCTGGCCTTCTTGTGGCAGACCTGTTTTAACAGGAGAAGGGGCGGCGGCGAGTCACTGGCGCCGAGAAATAACCAGAACGCTCGAGGTGAGTACGCACGTACATGCATGCGCAGGCACGTGTGTGCATGCCTACACACCTAAACTCGAGTAAAACCACAGTCTTCTCTAGCAAAGGAAAGGTGCTGAAGACGGAGGCAACCAGCCAGGAGGCGCACCACAGAAATCAAGATGCCACGCATTCACGCCATGAAATATGTCGACTACTGCTAAATGTTATGGTCTTTGCCCTGCTTTAGACCCCCAGGCAGGTGCAGTGCTGAGCCCTATGCCTCGAAAGGGTCCAACCACAACTACTGGAGGCCCTTCTCAAATGTCCTGTGGAGCCAGGGGACCTGAGAATAGAGCGTCTGGCCATACCAAACAAAGACTAAAAATAATGCACTGGAATGTGGAGGGAGTCAGCAACAAAAATTAGAACTAGAAAACATCTTCTTCTTCTTCTTTAGCATTCCGAGCCACTGAGGTTCTTTGCTGCAGATACAATCCGTCTCCATTCGTCTCTTTGGTTGACCTTCTCTTGCCAGTCGTTGATTCCAAGTGCTTGTAGGTCTGTATGTATATTATTTCTCCACCATCTTCTTGGTCTACCTCGGGGTCTACGGTCATTTATTTCCTCAGTGTAAGCGAGTTTTGTTTCCCTATTATCTTCCATTCTTTCTATATGCCCCAGCCATTGCAGTCTATTAGCCTTCATGATACCAGTGATTAGCGGGGACTTAAACAGATCATAAATGTCTTTGTTGCTTCTTCTTTTCCATTCTCCACTTTGTGTGTCCCTAATGGGCCCAAAGATGCGTCTTAAGACTTTGTTCTCAAAGGTTTGTAACAAGGCTTCGTCTCCTTTAGTTGTACTCCAGGTTTCAGAGCCATACAGCACAACTGGTCTAATCAGTGTTTTGTATATTGTGATCTTGGTGTTACGAGATAGCGCATTTGATTTTAGCAGATGTTGTAGTGCATAGTATATCTTATTCCCAGAGTTCACTCTAGCTTGTATTTCTTCCCTTATTATGTTGGAGCAGTTGAAGATTGTACCCAGGTATTTGTATGTCTCCGTTCTTTTAATGGTCATATTATCTTTTTGTATGTGGCCAGTTTTTAGCCGTTCCTTCTCTTGAAATTACCATATATTCTGTCTTATCTCAGTTGATAACCAGCCCCATTTGTTGAGCTTTTTCCTTTAAGTGAGTCAATATTTCCAATGTCTTTTGTTCACTTTGCCCTATAATATCTATATCATCTGCATAACCAAGCAGCTTGGATGTTCCTCCAATATCACATTCCTCCTTTACCTTCCTTACAACTTTCTCTAGAGCCAGATTGAAAAGGAGCAGCGATAGTGCATCACCCTGTTTCAAGCCAGATGTTATTTGGAAAGGGTCTGATTTCCTGCCTTTATATGTTGCTATATTATAAGTATCTTCCATGCATAGTCTGGTCATGTTGATTAACTTCCTTGGTATTCCAAATTCCTGCATAGCATTTCATAGACTATTCCTATGGACACTATCATAAGCCTTTTTAAAATCCACAAAAATGTCATGGAGATCTCTTTTATATTCCCAACTTTTCTCGGCTATTTGTCGTAAGATAAATATCTGATCTATTGTTAATCTGTTTTGTCTTAAACCCGCCTGGTAGTCACCTAATATGTCTTCTGAATATGGTTTTAGTGTATTTAGTAATACCGCGGATAGGATCTTATAGCTTATGGACAGGAGTGATATTCCTCTATAATTTTCACATTGGAACTTGTCTCCTTTCTTAAAGATAGGTATCAATAATGACTCTTTCCAGTCATGGGGTAATTCTTCTGTCCTCCAGATTTTTATTATTAGTTCGTATAGCTTGAGATGTAATGCATGGCTGCCTGCCTTTATAAATTCAGCAGCAGTTCCATCAGCCGCAGAAAACATCTTGGACCAAGAAAAAGTAAGCTAGCCACTTTAGTAACCGATTACCGAATTTTAACAAAATATACTTGCGGTTTTGTTTGGCAACTATTTCTTGTGTCTATTCTAAGCGGTAAGTAAACCCGTAAATACCGCTTTATGAGACTTACTACATTGTTATACTATGATTATTAAATTTAGCATTCATTTGTATGTCTAATTTGTAATTTTGGACCATTTAAGTTGACAATAAATGTCACACTGAAATTATGAAGATCGCATGCTGTAATGTAGTATTTACTAGTATTTCAATGGTGGGAGATGGCAGTTTTTCTTGTCATACTCCAGCTATGAACATTTAATATTCTTATGGAATATTAAGAGCGACTACAATGATAATTAATGCATGTTTACATTCAACACCCATTATTGTATATATGTGCAATTTTTCATCACTCTAAACGGACCATATCATTGAACCTTAGCGAATGTGTTTTGGTCACAACTTCCCAAAATAGGAAAAGAGTATTTTCTCTTTGTGGATATTAAGTGATAAATTGACACACGAACATTAATATCTCAGCTTATAATTGACCTACAGACTTGAATAAGGTACCGTTGGATTTCTTGTTTCAAGAGGTATCCAACTATGCAGATTGCATAATTAAAAAGCAATTTACAAAATGTTACTAAAGTGGCTAGCCGTATGTTGCTTGCAAGAAAGTCACCTCAATGAAAATATAGCCTCCAAAATCAGAGGCTACCAGTGTTATCGATCTGACCGGAAGGACAGGTGAAATGGTAGGATACTGTCCCTTGTAAAAAATAACATCACTGCTTCCCTAATTGAAGTTTACATGGAAGGGACTGAGTATCAAACACTTAAACTTAAAACAGGCAATACAGACCTTCATCTAATCAATTACTACTGTCCACGTGACCGACCACAGGCACTGGACACACTACCATTAAAAGAAAAAATGATTGTGTGTGGCGACTTCAACAGCCACTCATAGAGCTGGGGCTATGATCACGTGGACCAGAGAGAAGAGAGACTAGAAGACTGGCAGGATGAGAATAGATTCATCTTGATTAACAAGCTGTCCGACCTACATACTTTCTACTCGAGATCATGGCACACTACAACTACACCTGACCTGACTTTTCATTCACCAGACCTGGAGTGGAACATTACAAGAATTGCTGGGAAACAACTTGGTGGCAGTGACCACCGGCCAGCCTTTCTAACTGTAGAAAATTAGCTTGTAGGTGAAAGTAGCACCCTCTCGAGGTGGAACTACAAGAAAGCAGACTGGGCAATGTACAAGCATCGCACCAGCATACTGGTTAGAAACCTGAACACTGAGGAAGACATAAATAAAGTAGTTGAAGAGTTTGGGAAATGCACGCACAAAAAACAGTACCAAGAGGAGCCCGTAAACATTATAAACCCTACTGGAGTAGTGAACTGGAACAGTTGCATGATAATGTGGAAGTGCATAGATAGCAAGCAGAGGCCAAACCCAGCCAAGAGCACCACAATAAATACCAGCACGCAAAAGCCAAATTTCAAAGGGTGACGCTGCAGGCTAGACGAAAAAGCCACTGAACTTTGAAAGAGACACAAGGAAATTGTGGAAGCTAATAAAACAGCTTAATGATGAGGGCACAGGGAGAAACTAAAAAATTGCACTACATAAAGACGGAAAAATCTTAACAAGAAAGCAAGCAGCTGACCATTTTGCAGACTCATTCGCACAAGATAACAATATCGAGATTAGTCAAAAGAAACAACAAGAGATATGAGAGAAATGGCAACATACAGGACAGAATGAAGCAGTATGTGAGGTTCTGGAGGCACCTATCACAATCAGTGAACTGGAGCTAGCAATATCAAAACTGAAAATGAGAAAGTCACCAGGAGCTGATGGTATCTCCAATGAAATTATTAGAAACCTAGGAACAGAGGCCAAAGCAAAGTTGTTGCAGATCTTCAATAACAGCTGGACCATAGGCAGTGTTCCACAAGCCTGGAGAGAAGCAATCATGATATTCCTCCTAAAATCAGGGAAAGATAGTTCCACTGCCTCCAGCCACAGACCAATTAGCCTCACTAGCTGTCTCTGCAAAACAATGGAGCGCATCATCAATCACAGACTGCAGTGGTGCATTGAAAGTGAAATCATCCTCGTGCCACAGCAGGCTGGCTTTAGGCAGTGCTACTCTACAAAAGATCAGACAACCTACCTCTCTCAAGAAATTGAGGATGCATTCCAAGAGAAGAAGCTGATGCTTGCTGAATGGATAAATCTGAAGAATGCCTTTGACAAAGTCTGGAAAGGTCTGATGAAGAAACTGAGATACTATAAAGTGAATGGAAGAATGTACAAATGGCTGAAAGCATACTTGCACAATAGAAGAGCCTGAGTACAGACAGACGGACTCAAGAGCAAGAAAGTACTTCTGCATCACAGTGTTCCCCAGGGTGGAGTCTTGTCCCCCACACTTTTTCTAATCTTCATCAATGATCTTGTTGCTAATCTACCGCATGAAATTAATGCGGCAATGTACGCTGATGGAGCACAAATGAACATACATCAGTGGCCACCAGATCACAACAAAGATCTGTAGATGCATTTGTTGCATGGGCAAATAGATGGTGTGTCAGCATAAACACTGACAAGTGCAGCACCACTATATTTACCTTCTCTCCAAAACAAAAGGCAGGGATCACCCCTAAATAGCCATCCTGAGAAAACTAAGTGGAACCACATGGGGAGCCATGGGAAAATACTTAGCAGTTTATCAACAGAGCATACGACCACACCTGGAATACGGGTCAACTGTGTGGTGTACAGCTTTTTAAAAAACCACACTACAAGAGCTGGACAAGGTGCAAAATCAAGCACTTAGAGTCACCACAGGAGGGATGAGATCAACCCCTGTAGTGGAGATGGAGAAGATGGGGAGGACACAAGCACTGAGAGAGTGCAGAGATACGAAAATGCTAATACAAGCAGAAAAGATCCTCAGCTTGCCAAGCCACCCTATGAAGAACAGATTTGAAAACTTAGCTATGGGGCGGTTGAAAAGAAGCAGTTTTATCCACCAGGCCAAACGACTCTGCAGAGAAACCACCGTTCTTCCCACAGTTTGTATCCCCCTGAAAACTATTCCAGAGCGAACTCCATGGAAAGATAAACATAGACTATCACTACAAATCCAGACAAAAGTGAGAGGAATATTTGACAGGGAAGAAAAGAACAGTGTACAGCGCAGAACAGCCACTCTCAGCTTCCTTGATGAAGAATAGCCACAGGAACTCTGGACCCGAGTCTACACTGATGGGTCAGCACAAAATGCTGTTCGAAATGGAGAAGCGAGAGTGTACATAGAATACCCAGACAATACTAGGGACACGGCCAGAGTACCAACAGGAAAGTACTGCCATAACTATGATGCTGAAATTGAGGCAATCAAGATAGCAACAGAGAAATTACTAAATACCAGTTATGGTACACAACCTGTGGTGCTATTGACAGATGCAAAATCAGTACTCGAGGCGCTCCTGTCTGGGAAATTGCCAGTACTAAGGATACTACTTTCTGAACTTAGCAGTCAGCATAAGGTCACTATACAGTGGATACCATCCCACTGTGGAATACCTGGAAACGACAGAGCTGATCGATTGGCTAAAGAAGGAGCAAAAGAAGAACAGCCTGATGTGCCCATTTCATACCACCAAAAGAAAAGAATGATCAGATCAGTCAGAAAGCCACCAAAACCTGCTCAAGATGATTACCACATTATGGACAGACCAGCACAAGTCATTATTCTACACCTCAGAACAGGACACAATAGATTACACAAACACATGTATACAAAATTCAAGATTGATGAATCAGCCATGTGCACATGTGGATTGGCATCACAGACAGCAGAGCACATACTCCAAGACTGCCCAAAATAAACATATCTAGGCAAACCTTCTGGCCTAGAGAGACAACAGTGGAAAATAAACTATATGGACCGCTGAGTGAACTAAACAAAGACAGTTAAATTCATACAAAAGACAACATTGCAGTTACAGACATATTTAAAGCGAACGAATGAAGAAGATGTAATTGCGTTGTGCCAATTTTATTTGCACCCTTAGGCCTGAACACCTGACTTCTGCGTGCGTTTGTTGACCGGTTTGTCTTTCTGGGTGTTTCGAAGGACTTTTGACTCTCATTGTTGTGGTGCCATCCACATCCCAGCTGGTCAAGTTAGAACGGCCGAAGACATCCTGGTCACCTCTCATGGGAAGGCAGGTGCTGTCCAAGAGCATTATCTGCCATCCAAGGAGGCTTCCATAATTGCAGAGCCGACACATAACGTTCTGGTCCTGGGTTCACCCAAGGAATCCCCACTTCCTGTACATGGCTGCTTTAATTCCTCACTTCCAATTTCTTTGTACTATGACTTGACTGGCACCTTGCTGTCTTGATAGATCCTGTGTGTTTGTAAAATGGAGTTATACCTCACAATAACACAAAGCCTGGGCTGAATTTAGACATCATGTATTGTCCATGCAGCATGATCCCTCTCTCAGCCTGCCTAGTTTACTCCAGAAGAAAGGTAACACCAATATGTCTGGAACAAGACAAGCTGCAGAAGCTGCCGGATCAGCAAAACAATATTCAAACAGTCCTCCTGCCGGAGCTTCCATCCTAAACCAGTTGCCAACAAAGGCTTAGGGCCTAGTCTGCCCTGCCATGACATTTAGTATTTAGGTCTGCCCTGCCATGCACATTTAGTCTTTAGGTTGCATTGTTGGCACAATGGGGGGTGTCGAGTTTGGTGAGCGCGGCCCAACATTCGGCGCTAATAGAAATCAGGTAGTACCATCTTCTGTCATATGGTAGCTCAGTCATATCTGACTAAGATCTGATTAACTTTGTGCTATGAATCCATAAAGAAATTTGTGGAAATCAACAGAAATTGAATCTCATGCCAGACTCTAACATTAAATCAGTACTGTTAGATGGATTAGAAACATGAAGAACCGCAATGAAAACCTTTTTCGACGTAAACCACATTAATTTACTGGGATCCTAAGCTAGCACTGTACCAAGGGGGTTACAAATTGTAACAAAATAGAATTGCACCTCAGGATGGGGCCACCGAATCCACACTCTGCGGCACCCCATTTTCATGGGTGTACGGTATTATAGTGTGTGTGGTTCTATTTTCGGTGTCCCAGACAAGCTTCGACCATCTTTGGGTTCACGAGAAGCTTGTAGTCCACCTTCAGTGAAGTTCACTTGAGTGAGAAAGATATTGCGCTATATTCTCCATAACCTTTTGCGTAGTATACCTACTAGTCTATCCAGAATGTCGCGTCATTTGATTTGACGACACTTCCAGAGAGTACTGGCAATGGCATTCTCAAGTGATCTCTAATAGAACAAAGGTCATGTCTTGTGTTAAGGGATTCTTATCCTCATACTGAAGGCAGAGAGGCTAGTCTATGGAAGAGCAGGGAGCTGCCCTGAAGATCCTGTGAGTCCTATTCTACCGTCAAGATGAAGTCCTGTCTACTGTCAATTATCTCAACATCTGGGGACCCAGATAAAGAGGGACAGTGATGGCTCTCTAGATGCTAGGGTAGCACATTCTCTGGCTGATTTGTTCCTACAGGAAAGGTAATTTCTCTCTCCAGCTGTACTGATCTATTTGAGTGTCTTGTGAGGTCTGTCCACTCGCGGCCACGTCCGTTTAGTTATGAGCCTGCTGTGGGTTCTTTTTGCATAAAGCTCTAATTTGACTACCCTAAAGATGGGAGGGCACTAGCGACACAGATTATTATCATCATCAGGTGGCGCACCAGAGCCATGACGGGTATTTCACCGCTGAGGAGGATAGAGGAACCGTAAGCTATGAAGGGATATTGACCTGGATCGAGGGGTATCTAACTTGGGGTGTGGAAGAGGGTTACCAATATCTTCATATCTATTAGGGTAGAATCGCCCTGACACATGTACATAAACACGAGGCACACACATACAATGTTTGCTTTTTAAATTCCGAATTGTTTAATGGATTACCTCTTTTGTTCAGAGAGGAATAATATTAGTATGCTTGTCTAATGGATACACTGCCTGTTGTATAACAGGAACAGGAAGTTCTGCACATAAACTCTACACTTGTTTGGGCTGCCAAGAGAAGCCAAACCTATGGGGTTCAGTGCATATAAATTCTAGACTTTCCATATGCCCGAGGAGAGGACGAGAAAAAGCGACAGACCCAAGATCATATTCTTCTTTCTTTGTCTGTCAGTAATCAGTATTTCAGAAAAGATTTACCAGCGCAGCTGGAACGTAGAGCAAGTATAGGGGAAATATTTATACCTGAAGTCTTGAAACTTATATCCTCCCTCTAATGGTAATAGACTGTGTTTTCCAGAGAGGCTATCCTTGCCTTGAGTGAGGTTAAGCAGGTACATAAGAGTCTAGTACCTGGCTGCTCTGCACAGATCTAGTGCCTGAAGTTCAGACCCATGGAAGTGGTCTGAGAGTGGAAACTGACCACACAGCTGGTGTCAGTCTATGTCATATAAGGATGTATTAATACCAGGTGAGATGGGTTGGTACACCGGGTCTCTTCTTACTTGCAGGAACCCTTATTATTGTTTTCCGGAGTCAACTGACGTGCTTGATGTGCCATGTAGGAGAAGAGTTTCCTCCAGTCAATTGACCAGTGAAGATTGGGCCAGCGATTCAAGTCCGATAAAAGAAGCAGAGATGTGGCAGATTGAACTTTATACTCCTTGGCTCCTTGACACAAATGCAATTTGTAATCCCGCATAACACAGCTTCAGGTGACTTGGCAGCAGACCGCCTTGTGTTGATTTCCGTGCAAAGATATATGAGTGTTAACTGTTCAGAAAGCAATGGCAAACTGCTAAAAGAAAATTTACCAAAAAACCATAAATAGCCAAAAATGCAGGGGTTGACTGCCACATCCTGTAAAAGATATGAAACTAACTTAACTGAATCCTTATTCAAACAAGAATAAATTACAAGAAGACAGATTTTAGCTAAACACTCTTAATAAAAAAAAAACATACTGGAGGGTAAGGTTGAAGGCAAGCGAGCAAGAGGTAGACAACTGTTCAAGTGGGAAGATTTCTTACATTAAATGATGGAGGAACAGCAGTCTGACAGTACATTATTAATTATTAATATTATTATTATTATTGATCATTTTGATTGATTGAGCTTTTAGTTTTAGATTTCAGTTACAAGAATTAAAGTTTAGTGCCTCTGTGAGAACCTTGAAATTTAAAAAACAGAATGGCCATTCATGATGATGGATAGTAATAAAATAATAATATAGAATACCTAAATTTTAATTTAAAATGAAATGCACGTGTGGGTACGCGTGCTACGTAACATATTACTAACAACACAACAAACTTTCAACTGTCAATCATCAATAAAATTTTTTTTAGCTTTTTATACTTTTACTTTGTTAGCTTCTAACTAGATTAGCGACAGCACAGGAACACAAATACCTGTCTATTTTCTAAATCACCTTCACGAAACCCTTGTACTGTGCGGAAAACGGCCTAGATTGCGTGATTGATTGTTTGTGGGGACAATCTGGAGATACTTATCAATCCAGGTCAGGAGTTCTTGTTTGTCAATCTCTGTCATCAGAGTGATCACGTGATATCTAAAATTAGAAGTGAAGGGACGGCACTCATTAAATACATTATTTTTCTTCAATTCAAGACGACTCATCATCATCAAGTGCCATGCAGGCTGGCGAAGGCGTTCATGGCTCTCCACAGACCTCGGTCTTTGGTTTTCTGGATCAACTCCGCTGTTGATATTCCTCCATGCCACCGTCTCAATCCACCCAGCATCATTTCTCTTGGTCTGCCTCAGCCTCTCTTCCCCTCGATCTTTTCGGTTGTCACGATGTTCTCAAATTCCTCTCTAAACTCTTCTCGTCGTTTTTCTTTTTTCTTGCATATCCGTTTTACATTACATCGCTGTTAACACCAGCATTTTACTGCAGTTGTTGATGTCTTGGAAAGTTTACGTTCATTAGTTTGCCATTGCTTTCTGAACGACCGGCTCCCATACCAACTCGTTAAAACCTAGCAGAACGCGGTCTGCTGCCAAATCGGTCACAGCTGTGTTTCGAACGATGGTAAGCGGGCTTACGAATCGCGGCCGTAAAACCTTTCACCAAGGAGCGCAGCCTCTTCTCATCACATGACCAATAAAAGCTGTTTGTCTCTTTCTTATTGTTTTATACAATGTTCTAGTTTCATTAGCCTCTTTCAGGCAGTCGTTGTTAGTTCCATCCACCATGTGCCATGCCGGTAAGCATAGGCGGTCATGACTCGCCATTTCACTCAATCACCAGAGTCGTGGATCAGCTCAGTGTTCTTGTCTCGACCATGCCACGTAGTCAAGCCATCCGGATATTTACTTCTCTGTCTGTTATTTAGAATAACATTAGGCAGTCCAAGGATTTCGCAACATTCGTCTCAGGAACCACATCTTGTTGCTTCCAATCTCTTCCTAATTTGTTCATTTACATTCCAAGATTCACAGCCACACAGCAAAACATGTTCTATATAGCACTTCGGCACTCCCTTTCTTACATTCAATGATAGTGACTTATTTCATAAGATATTCTTCATTTTCTTAAATTCAGCCTTTGCTTGCCTTATTCTGCTCTTAATCGCTGTCGTGCATCTTCCATCTGATGTTATAAATTCCCCTAGGTATTTAAAACAATCTATTTGGTGATGAATTTTCCATTCTGTCTCTATTTCACATTTGGGTGACACCTTTTTCTTTGATATCACCATTGTTACTGTTTTATTGATATTCAAGGAGAGTCCTTTCTGTTACTACAGACGACTCAGGGTGATTTATTCACAAAAGAGGTCTGCTCCTATAGATTGTCAGTGGTCTCTCTCTCTCTCTCTCTCTCTCTCTCTCTCTCTCTCTGTGTGGATGGGTGGGTGGGGGTATGTGGATGGGTGTGTGGGGGTGTGTGTAAGGAGTGTGGGGGATGTAGTTATGGGTTGGGGATGGATGTGGCTGATGTGTATATGGATGGGGGAGGTGTGTATTGGTGGGGGATGTGTGTGTGGGTTTGCGATAGGTTGTCTTTGCGACTCAGCTTCCCTCAAAATGTCCAGATTGCTCATTTTGGCTGTCCAATTATTGCCCCTCTATGTTTGCCAAGTATTGCCTCTCTTGTTTGTCAGGTCTTAGTGAGATATGATTGAGCTACACAGTATGGCAGTAGACGGTACTACCTGCTTTCTGTTAGCACCGAATGTTGGTCTAGGATAGAAGCTCCGACAGGCAGACAGAGCATTACTTTATTGATCCGGTAGCTTCTGCAGCTTGTCTTGTTCCAAACGTATTGGTGTTACCTTTTCTCTGTAGTAAACTAGACAGGCAGAGAGAGGAATCATGATACATGGGCAACAAGTGGTCTCTAAATTCTTCCGGGCTTTGTGTTATGAAGAGGTATAACTCCATTTTACAAACTATCGTCTGTCAAAACGGCAAGATGTCAATCGTGTTTGCCAAATAGCCACACAGCTTGTGTGTTGCCAGGGCCAGTATGCGAAACAAAGAACAGTAGCACTGCATCCTAGCAAGCATGTCATAACAGGCATCTCAGGACGGTTGGTGTGAGACTAACTACCTCATCCAGGAGATAACTTTAGATGTAAAACCCAACCAATCATGAACAAGTATGCAAAGAGCTTGGTGTGATTTGGATGAGGATCATTGTTCCATCCGGAGGATATGAAGGAGGAGAAGCAGGAAAAGAGGAGGAGGAACTGAATAATATTACTCTTTTATTCACTTTAAATTTGTCTAAATCTCCAGTGTTGTCACTGAATAATCTAAAAAGAATAGAATAGTCGTTTAATGTCTCCGAAACATGCTACTACAAAATCACATTAATTTATTTCAATTGTTGTTGTATATTTTAAAAAATAGTGACGACTTAGGTTGGTACAACGAGTGACTTAGCAACGATACTTCGACGCTACACTACAAAAAGGTTGCCGATCTTAGGCCTAGAGGAAGAGCGAAGGAAGCAGATGGCAGACAGGTCGTCCACCGTGATATAGCGAACTACGGATGCAGCAGCAGAAGCAAGACGGCCAGGGGAAAGGAACTGGGTTTCTAATGGCCACATTAAAGATGTGTGAGAATTAGGCAGATCTAAAGGTTTAAATGGTTGATAGTATATATTCGCCTACTCGAGGGCAGGGGAGGCTTGTGGGTAGGTAAACAGTGGCGTATTTGTGGCATTAGTGCGCCAAGCGATAAACATGTGTCGCAGCTGGCGGTCAGGGTGCGAATGTACGACAGGGGAAAGACACTTGGGAGTCATGACCTTGTCGCCTTAAGCGAGTGTCAAGAAGTTAAAGACGCTGAAATATTCGTGGAGGGGGGAACACTTCTGCCGATCCGAAACCTCATGTCGTATTTTCTGCACGAGTAGTTTATGCAATTCTTGTCTTTCTTCCTGACAATTCACTAATATGTTGGTGCTAACTGAAAACATTACAACCAGTTTAGCCATTACTTCGACAAGTTGAGTTGAGCTAAGAACTGACATCACTGCACTCAGGACATTCCCATACGCGCTCCGTCCCCTCGTTCAACAGCCAGAAACACTACTAATCGTTCCCACCGCTATCTGATTGAAAGTTTTAATGGTCTTCCATCTCAGTTTTGAGATTCTACCAGAACCCCTACCAACCAATCCCCCGCAATCTCATCCTTTCCACATACGGGTTCTCAATCTGTTCCCCCCCCCCCCCCACCTTCATTACCTGGTCCTACAGACGCACGACCACCAACCCCTTGTCCATAAGTAATCTACCACCAAGAGGTGCATTCCCTGCCAGCCTATCAGCCGGTTCAGTTCTCACAATCTGTGACCTCTGAAACGAGGTGAGTCATTCAACACGAAACATTTCTTTCTCTACCTTACTAAGCATACTCCTTGAGTTTATTATGAAGACAATGTGTGTTGCAGTAGTCTCCTCTAATCAATGGAAAGCCCCTGTGACTGCTTCCATCTCCATTCTCATGCCGGAGGTCGTAGCCTCATATGCCATACTCTCCTTTTTCAAGAATCGTCCATTAGCCTTCGCAATGAAACCCCAACCACTCCGTCTGTTTCTCACCACTGACCCATCAGTAAGATCACCATGTCATCTTGATGTGCGTTATTCTTGATTAGTTGTTACACCTCAAACTCTGTGCGGCCCGCTGCCCATTCTCTGCACTTACGACCCAGTGTTAGTATTACATTGTGCCAGTCCGTCATGTCTTCCGGTACTTCAACCCACTCTTTTTCGCGATTGATGGTCTCTAGATCACACACCTGACGTATAGAAAGTTCTGCCTGTGCCATCCAGGACCTGCCTAGTCTAAGTATGTGACCCTTGACCATATCCATGGCTTCATGCAGGGGGTGATCCCTGTCTGCGGCAACTCTCAGGTACCGTTTGGCTTGAAGGATCCTATGCCCATCCGCTATTGTTGGTAGCGCAAAGATATGCCTCATGCATATAATCGGTGTGTCCTTTGAGTATCCCAGGATCACCCGCATAACAGAATTCTGTATGCGCTCCAACCTTTCAAGCTGGCTCTTTGATACTACCAGGAACCCCAAACCATACTCAATGACAGAAATTATTAACTACTGAAAGAGCCTGTAAAACATCCTCAGCTCTAGCCCGGCTGCTGCCTTAGCCCTCAATGCATTGTCCCCTACCAACCTTCACCACAAAAGCCTCTACATGATCCTTGAAAGACATACACCTGTCAAAGGTGATACCCATGTACTTCAATTTACTCTCTCTAGTTAGAAGACATCCATTCAATATAATACATGGGACAAACAACAATCCTACCCCTTTTTGTGTCGAACCTGAATATATGATTGTGTGTTGAGTTTGATTGATTGATTTAGGACGTCACAGCATTCGGGGCATTCCCATAAGTGCTCCGTCCCCATCCTCAGCAGCCAGCGAAGAGTTCCAACACTAATAGTACCAGTAGCAATCTGATTATAAGTCCGTCTCGCCTTTCCTCTGAGCGTTGAGCGTCGGCCAGATCCCTTCGTCACTCCTCGTTGTCTCATTCTTGCCAGACCATGGTAATCCATTTGCTCTGTCAGCAACTTGCTTGCTACAGGACTTTAGGACTCCCCTACTTTTGCACAGCACGAAATAACAACTCGTGTCATTTGCAAAAGGAATGCAATTTATTTAGAGCTGGCAATTTACAAGCTCTGCGAGCGGTATGCTTCATTGATATTAAACAACATGAATGCAATGAAGTGGTGAGAAATGATGCTAGTAATCACAATCTAATTCTACAGCCTATTATTAAACTATTGCCTAGAAACTATAGCATTTGTCAAGAACACGTCTACTCTCTATCCGTCTCCAGTCGGTCTGTCCACACGCTACACATTGCGTGGTCAAGCACGGACGCTGTACCCTCCGTGCATTAACGGGTCTTGCGTGCATGGAGTCCCAAGCACGCTGGCTCGTGAACTTGAGTAACCGGGCACACCACGGTTACTCACAAGGCCAAGCTTCCCAATGGCTTGGGGAAGCCCTCGCTCACTTGTACTTCTTGCCCTCTTGGTTGACACAAATGTGTCCCCTTGTGCAGCTATTTATAGCGCTGGTGTCTCTCCTGTCTGGTGTCTCCCTACTAGACTTGTGTTAACTCTTATTAACTCTCTAACTCTTTATTGGAGATTCTGACAGGCTCCCCTCCTCTCTGTGAAGTGTTACTCCCCTTTAACTCATGTTTGTAACACGTATGGTCACAAAGAAAAATTGGATGTCCAATTTTGTCAGATATCCAATAAGTATCCAAACCTATGTAGAAGTTTATACGACAACAGTGAATGCATAGTGAGAGCAACTGGAGGACACTCAGAACCCTTCACCATAAGATCTGGAGTACGACAAGGTTGTGTCCTGTCCCCTCTCTTGTTCATAACATATATAGACAACATATGTAAAGAAACCAGCCAAGCAGAGACAGCAAGAATACCGCATGACGAGAACACAGAAGAAGAACCATCTGCAAATCTAACCATTAGAGAACTCCTGTTTGCGGACGACCAAGCACTAATAGCAAAATCAGAAGCTGAATTACAAGACCACATGAATAGTCTAAACGAAATGTGTAGGGAACATAACATGAAAATTAGCACAAGCAAAACAGAGGTAATGACTATAACTAAAGAAGAACAAACAGCAACAATTCACCTAAACGAACATCCCTTGAAACAAGTAAAGAGCTTCAAGTACCTAGGAAGTATAATATCATCAAATGGCAGATCAGAAGACGAGATCGAAAATAGGTGCAATAAGGCAAATCAACTCATTGGACAAATGGCACCAATACTAAAGAACAAACATGTATCAATAACTACTAAGAAAGCACTTTACAACACAATCTTCCTACCAACTCTGTGCTACCAATGCCAAACCTGGACAATGACAGAAAAAGAGAAAAGAAAAATCACAACAACAGAAATGAGGTTCCTGAGAAGAATACTCAACGTATCAAGAAGAGATAAGATCAGAAATGAAGAAATCAGGACTAAAGTGGGGGTTAAAGCTGCTCTAGATTTTATTAGAAAGCAGCAAGTCAAATGGTTTGGCCATGCAAGTAGGCTACCAGTCAACAGCATGCCACAACAGGCAATGACGTACAGACCAGATGGAAACAGAGGAAGAGGCCGACCACGTAAACGCTGGACGGAGGGAATAACAGAATCCATGGGAATGTCGATATACGAAGCCCATAACCGGGCACTCTCACGAAGTTTATACTTCACCTCGACACCGCAAGGTACAAGAGGAACATGATGAGATGAGATGAGAGATCCAATAAGTTGTAAATCTCTCGTTTGGGGATAGAACAACTCTCTTCTTCCTTTACTCACACTGTTCTATCTTTTCACTCGGCTAATTAAGTAGCCCATGTATCAGTATAGTTGGTTCTATAGATATCTTTGGGAATTGTTTTGAACCGGATCCGTTGTCTTATGACTTAGTCCTGGCTTACGTCCTTAGACCCTATGTCTTTTGACTTTATCCCGTTGACTTCTGTCTCGACCTGTCCTCATATTGCCCAAAATGACAACCCAAATACAAGTTGACTCTGTTATGAGTGCAACACATGAGCATAAATATGTTTATGTTCCCATTAATATCCCCTCCAACTCATATACACACAGTTCTAATTTTAACCTTCTCGCTTCCGCTTGTGAAAAGCTATTTTCAATGTTACATTAAGGTTTTTAAGAAGTTATTGTGTCCCCTGAATTTAAGTTGTTGTCCTTTGAAACAAATATTGTGTGCAACTTTTATGTGTTTGTTTTCCTGTTTGTTTGCGTGTTTACTAATAAACTACAGTGTACTTAACTTGTTAACCTGTGAATGTGTTAGTGTATTAAATGTGTGTAATCCTTCGAGCGCCGTAACTCGGTTTATTGTGGTTACAAATGTTTGTTATTCTTATTTATGACCACAACTCCGCTTTAAGAAGCTCCAAGTATATTCCCTATCTACTCTATTAAAGTATGGCAGTAACACACATAAAAACGTGACAACACATTGGTTACACAGATGACACAGACAAGTCGAAATAAGATGTTTTCAGCGGTGACAAAATTTGCCGCTACCTTTCTCTCTCACTCTCTTTCTTTCCATGTTTACTAATTTTCACATTCTCTTCTCTCATTTATTTCTCTTGCATACGTCTTTCACTCGCTTTCATACTTTCCTTTTGCTCAAACATTCCCTCGTCATTAAAATATGTTTCATAGCATCACCTAAATGAACATTACATATTTACAATAAATGATTGGCTGAATTATAACAGTATTCACGCCAAATGACTGTGCGTTTTGTTTGCACGTGTCATGTCTATACAAAATATACACGTTTGTGAGGATGGTTTGTCACCAATCCTGTAATAGTAACTAAATATGATTTGGTGTGCTGTCCTAAATTATCCCAAGGGAAATAATCTAACTACTTAATTTCATTTAAGAGAATTGAGTTACATACCTTAAAGTATTATTTGTAAATAAGATGATGTTAATTCCTAAATGGTTGGGTTAGTTTAGAAATTATATTTTAGATAGATGAATTTATAAATGATTATGATTATGGGGTGATAAACTAATGTAATATCTAACAATTGTATTTCTATCATTGGTGTTATATTAAATGGGTTATTAACTAAATGATGGTGATTTCTAACTACCACATGACATAAATAAAATTATATATGCATTTGAACATTTTGCAATTCAATTATTCATAGAAAAATGAAGCTATGCATACTGTTAATAAAATAATAATATATATATATCACAGTTACATTTCTATATCTAATTACACTAACTGAAGTCCTCCTTTCCGGTGTGACGATGGAGCAATGTTCTTTGTAGACTATTATAACATAGTTCGTTTCGGCAAAGTCATTCTATGCTCTCCTTCGTGGATAGTGTATAAATATAGTTCCCTACTAAGTTATGTAGGTTCATAGCTACCACTTCAACGTTAATATAGCTTATGTGTGATTCAGCGCATGTTACTTCTGTGTCTGTTCGTTACACTCTTTATAGCACTGTTAATTTCACACAGTTTACATGTTTGGCGATGATAATGCACTTACAATGTATCTTAATCACCACATACGGCACTGAGTTACTTAACATTCACAGTGTCACTGTTTCTGGTGATCTGTGGTCGATCCCTTCCTGCAAATCAGGTATTTCAATGGTTGACGGTCGACTCAAAATGTCTGCAACAGTGTTCAATCTCCCCTTTAAGTGCTGAATGGTAAATGTGTAATTTTGGAGAATTAAAGCCCACCTGTAGACTCTGATGTTGTGGGGAACGCCTGATTGCATCACAGACAACGGAGAATTATCGGTTTCGATCACAAACTGTGCTCCTGCCAAAAATCTATGAAATTTCTTAACACAATAGATCAAACTGAGGCCCTCCAATTCTGTAGCTGAGTATCTAGATTCAGCAGGGCTAATCTTCCGACTTACGTACATTACTGGGTGAAACTTCCCTTCGTAGAACTGCTCTAGTATCCCAGATATGGAGATGGCACTGGCATCTGTACGTAAAAAATAAGTAAGTTTTGGATTAGGCATACGAAGGATAGGTGGAACGCTAAAAAGGTATTTCAATTTTGATAACGTGCTAATTAATCCTGCATCTTGTACAGATAATTTAGCCGAAGCTTTTAAGATGTTAGAAAAAACACTGGTGATTTCCGCCAGATTTGGAATAAATTTACTATAGTAGTTTACCAGACCCAGTAAACTCCGGACCTGTTTCTTTGTCGTTGGCATTGTCCAATTCAGAATCTTGGTGACGATTCTGTCATCTGTTCTTAATTGGCCCCTGCAGATGGTATGACCAAGGAAGTCAATTTGTTCCATGCCCAACTCTACTTTGGTCGGCTTCACTGTAAGCCCGAATACTCGCAACCGGTCGAAGACTTGTCGTAGTTTCAGTAGGTGTGTTGTCCAGTCTTCCGTATGGATACATATGTCATCTATATATGTAGAAATATTGGTCATCCCATGGAGAAGATCCCTAGTTAGACGGACGAAAGTCGCTGGAGCGTTACGAAGGCCAAAAGGAAGAAAGCACCACTCATACAGCCTAAAGGAGTGGAGAAAGCTGTTAAAGGAATCGAATTTATTTCCATCGGAACTTGCCAATAACCTTTCGTGAGGTCAAGCTTGCTAAATATGCGAGATTTAGACATGCTGGGATTGGTTCAGCATCAATTTTGGTTATTTTGTTTAAACGGCGATAATCGACACAGAGTCGAATAGTAGAGTCCTTTTTGGCGACAAGGACAATAGGGAAAGAATACTCTGACTGAGATTTCTGAATAATTCCGCTCGACTCGAGAGATAGTAGTTCTTTGTCGAGGTTCGACCTATAGTTTAGAGGGATAGAATACGGTCGACACTTGATTGGTGTATTGTCAGTCAGAATAATAGAATGTTCTATTCTGTCTGTCTTTCCTGGGATGTCGAAGAAAATGTCTCTATATTCTGTCACTAGCTCTATTATTTGTCGTCGTTGGTCGTTTGTAAGTTTGGTTTCTATCTTTATACTGTCAATGGTCGCAGTCGTGTCTACAGTAGGGACTGGTAATTCCATCTCGTCTTCATCTGTCTCGTTCAATACTGTTGTTGTACTAGCTGAGTGTGCTGTTACCTGGCTAAGTGTGTTTGCGTTGTTGCTGTCGTGTGTCGCCCTACCTAGTGAAGTTGTGTTGTGTACGTCTGTCATCCGATTACTTAGTGTTGGTGCATTTTGTTCGTCTGTCTGTTCTTGTCGTGAGAAGTATGGTTTCAGCATGTTGACATGAAATATCTTTAATTTTCCTTTTATCGATATTTCATAATCCACATCTGATATTTTACGTTCAACGTTGAATGTCCCTTGCCAAGATGTTAGTAACAAATTACGTTTATCAGGTAGTAGAAGCAAAACCTTCTGGTTTGGTTCAAGGTGAATAGTTTTAGCACCCTTATTTGCATAGTCGCGGTACGTCTGTCCTTTCCTCTCCAAAGATGCCTTGGCTATAACACACGCTTTCATTATTCTATCGCGTGTCTCCGTTACCATCTCATACGGTGTTACTGCTGTTGGATTGTCTGGTAAGCTTGTAATTAGCTGATGGTAAATGGTTAGGGGTCCTCGAGGGTTCGCCCCATAAACTAACTCAAAAGGTGAGAAACCCGTACTCGAGTGCGGAATTTCTCTATGGGTAAATAGCACTGCTGGCAATAGTGTGTCCCAATCAGATGGGTTCTCCGCTGTTACTTTAGCCAGCATGTGTTTGAGATCGCCGTAAATTTTTTCTATGATCCCGTTGCTCATTGGGTGGTACGGGGTACAGAAATGCTGCTCTACTCCTAACAATTTTGTTAAGGCTTGCGTAGCAGCCGAAATAAACTGCGTTCCCCGATCTGATAAGATAGATCGTGGGAAGCCAAAGCGAGAAAATAGGTGCAAAAATACATTTGCCACATCTTTGGAGGTGATGTATTTTAGTGGAATAGCTTCGATCCACCTCGTGCATAGATCCACGAGAGTAAGAATATATCGGTTTCCTTTGCTTGACACCTGATTTAGGGGTCCAACAATATCGACCGCTACACACTCAAATGGTCTAGATGCTAATAATGACTGTTGAACTTCGGCTGTCACATGCTTTCCCTTTCGTACAAGATGTTGACAAATAGTACACGAACGACAGAACAATTTTATGTCAGAACAGAATTTAGGCCAGTAAAAGTGTGACGAAACTCTGGCTCGCGTTTTATCATAGGCCAAATGTCCAGCAAACGGTGACTCATGTGCGATCTTTAGCACATTTTGTCGGTATGTTACAGGTAACACCGTCTGCTGAATTTCATGGTTATTATTTGTGTAATAACGCATGAGAATTCCGTTAAATTTTCTAAAGTACCAAGATGCATTTTTAGTAACTTTCGCTTGCTCACTCAACAATTTAAAATAAGGTGCGATTGTTTGGTCGGTGCTTTGTTCCTCGATAAATTTCTGTCGAGTAGTGTTGGTATCTGCACCACTTGGTGTTAATAGCTGTAGCATTTCATTTTGTAAGTCAGTATAGTTTGTTTTGTATCTGACCTAGTTACAGCGTTAGCCATGTGTGTATGTTTCCAGGCTCTTATGTCATCATCTATACATTGTTTCAATGAATCTAGGCATCCTAAAATAATATCCGTGCATGGATCTTGCAGGATTGCGCAAGTAAATGTGCCGGTAAGGAACGGGGTATTGATATGCGCTTTTGCCAGTGGGTATTTCTCAATGGTTCCAGAGAAAGTACGGCATTTGACAAATTCACCCGTATAATCTTCTGGTCTAGCAAGTTCTTTCCTTAAACCCAGTAGAGTGCTTCCGCTATCAATTAAACATTGGCATGATTGATCATTGACCAGTGCATCGTAAAACTTAAGTTTACCTCTGGAGGCACTTGCTGCGTTAGCATCTTCATTATAATCTTATAATGGCCATAACTGGAACAAAAGTAACATTTAACAGCACGTTTAAATGATGATCTTCTGCTTTCTTGCTTCTTTAACACTGCTTCTAAGTGTGACAGATATGCGGGGTTTCTATCGCACATAGAGTAGCTAGGATGAAAAAGACTACAATATCCACATCGAGGTGGCTTCTGAAATGGTTTATCCTTCTTACGGTAATCTTTCTGATTGTAAGATCTATCAGGTACTTTGTTTGCAAAAGCAGTTATTTCTGTATCATGTGTTGTAGATTTAAATATGTCCCGATTTGATGAAAAATATGCTGACCCCCGTTTTTCTAATTGCTGAATGGACTCAATATCAGACTGTTGGAGAAACTTCACAAAAGGGGTAGGGACGTTAGATATCACCTTGTCCATTACCATAAGGTCTTCTAATTTTTCATAGTTGTTACCCACTTTCGCTGCCCTAGTCCACTTTTTAAATGTGCTCTGCACGTTAGAGATGTAGTCTAAGAAGGTTTCAGTGGCTTTTGGCTTAATTTGGGAGAATTGAATTTGGTACCCAGTGGCGTATAAAAGAAAGTGTTGCATTATCCTATCGTGAATGTACTGATAATTGTTCCTTAGCTCTGTAGGTATGGATTCTATTACTTTTAACGGCTCCCCACTGAGGTTTCTCATGTAGATCATTGCCCAGTCATCCAAAGGTATTTTCTGCGTCTTTAGTTGGAATTCTATGTTCTCAGTCCATGCGCTAATTGAATCCCCTACACTGTATGGTTTGATAAGGCCTTTATACTTACTAAATTTGTTCTGTTCTTCTTGGCTCTTTTGTTTGCTAGAGGCTATCTGTATGTTAGAATCTACCTCTATTTCCTTCATCTTTAATTTGGTAGCTTCCTCGATTTCCTTCATTTCTTTTTGATGCTGCCTTTCTGGTGCTCTTTCGTCTCTCTCTAGAGCAGCTTTTCTTTCTGTTTCTTCTCTATGTCGAGCAGTTTCCTCTTTGTATTTTTGATCTACCCATTTTTCTAATTTTTCACCAGTATGGCCCATTTCCTTGCCTGCCTGGATACAATCATTTAGTGACGCCATTTTATGGCTTTATGTTAGTTCAAAAATGATATCACAGTAATATTCACACAATAGTTTGTAATAATGTGTTAGTAAATATACATCTTTACTGAAAAAGAAGATGCATGATTAATTTAGAGCATACCAAAATATTCTGAAAATATACTCATCTAATTCTTTGGAAAATACGGTTCTTGGGATGTTTCACCGCTGTCTTCCACACTCACAAAATGATTGACTTGATAACACACTGGATGCTTCTGTTTGGTAGAGCATCAAAAATTAGACACACGCATATGTTGTAAATACAAATTTATCTTTCATGCGAATGATGAATGAGAAAAATGTGGTAGATAATGATAAATGGTGTTAATGAATGAATGATATGATCGTCTGAATGATTGTCATGATACGTAAGATGATTCGTCGTATGACAGTCGATGTCGTCTTGTCTTCACTTTCTGACTAGCTTGGTATAACTTCGTTCTAGGCTTCAGTTCAGTAGCTAATCTATTTACTGAGTAGAAAAAATTGTGACATTGATGGCTGTATCACACAAAATGAAATGTACATGATGGTTAGCTTGATAATATTCACTGATGATTGTATACATTATCATTACTTTCCGTAGAATGAAAATTAATTTTAGTAGAATTTCACAATTTATAATTTACTTCTACTTCATTGTGGTTCAAGCTCCACAAATGGTATGATCGTAATAATTCACAAGAGAAAATTATTTCTGCTCTATATGCAAACAAATTTACATTACTTTCAAATATTTTAACACAGCAATGATGTTGAATCGTGCAATTGTCTGATTGGCGTTGGTTCACTGGTTTCTGACACCAATTGGGTAATTGGCGTTGGTTCAATAGTTTCTGACACCAATTGGGGTCCTGCCTGTCAGCAACTTGCTTGCTACAGGACTTTAGGACTCCCCTACTTTTGCACAGCACAAAATAACAACTCGTGTCATTTGCAAAAGGAATGCAATTTATTTAGAGCTGGCAATTTACAAGCTCTACGAGCGGTATGCTTCATTGATATTAAACAACATGAATGCAATGAAGTGGTGAGAAATGATGCTAGTAATCACAATCTAATTCTACAGCCTATTATTAAACTATTGCCTAGAAACTATAGCATTTGTCAAGAACACGTCTACTCTCTATCCGTCTCCAGTCGGGTCTGTCCACACGCTACACATTGCGTGGTCAAGCACGGACGCTGTACCCTCCATGCATTAGCGGGTCTTGCATGCATGGAGTCCCAAGCACGCTGGCTCGTGAACTTGAGTAACCGGGCACACCACGGTTACTCACAAGGCCAAGCTTCCCAATGGCTTGGGGAAGCCCTCGCTCACTTGTACTTCTTGCCCTCTTGGTTGACACAAATGTGTCCCCTTGTGCAGCTATTTATAGCACTGGTGTCTCTCCTGTCTGGTGTCTCCCTACTAGACTTGTGTTAACTCTTATTAACTCTCTAACTCTTTATTGGAGATTCTGACATGCTCCTCCGAGGTGTGCACGTGCTCCCACAAGGCCGCAACCACGTCTGCCTTGTCATGTATCAATACTCCACCAAGTTCTGCAGAGCCAGCCAATCTGTCCGTCTGTTCATTTCCCAGAACACCGGCATGCCCCGGAGAAAAGATCCAGGCAATGCTTGTCACCCGTGACCTCCGAAGCGAAGCAAGCCACTCCGCACGAAGTCTGCCCGTCCTCACCCTCATCAGCATGCTTTCTGAGTCAGTTACAATCACGATGTGTGTGTGTGTCGTATTCTCCATCCAGCGGAGAGCCGCAGTGACTGCCTCCACCTCCATTCTTAAGCTGGATGTTGTGGTATCATATGCCAGGCTCTCCTGCCCCAAACATCGACCATTAACTTTGGCTGTGAACCCCCAGCCATTTCTCTCACCTCTTGACACCGAACCATCTGTGTAGATAATCACATCACCCGAGTGAGCATTGTCCTGAATTAGTTGCTGGATTTCCACTTCCGTGGCTCCTGCTGGCCACTCCCTGCTTAATGTGATTATAACTCTGCACAAGTCTGACTGCTCCGCTGGCACTCTGACCCACTCCTCTCCACGCCTAATGTTCTCCAAGGGGCACACCTGTCTGATCGTATCCTCCGCCTGAGCCATCCATGATTTCCCTCTTATCAGTCGCTGACCCTTAACTGCGTCCAGCGCCTCATGCAGTGGGTGGTCTGTGTCTGCAGCTACTCTGAGGTATGCCTTCGCCTGCATCACCTTGAGCCTACCAGCAACAATCGGCAGACCAAGGATGTAACGCATACACACTACTGGGGTGTCTCTAGTGCATCCCAGAATGACCCACATAGCTTTGTTCTGTATGCGCTCTAACTTCACCAGCTGACTCTCTGAGACAGTGAGCAGACCTAATCCATAATCAATTACTGAGAGGATCAAGTGCTGGTATAGTGTGAAAAGCATTCTCTGCTCTATGTCCATTGCAGCCATAATTTTAAGTGCATTGAGTCCCTTTTGAGATCTTGTCACGACCGTCTCCACATGGTCCTTGAAGGATAGGCTCCTGTCAAATGTGATCCCCAGATACTGCAGTTTGTTCTCTCTGCTGACATTTCTACCATCTATCGCGAGGCTTGGGACATCAGCTCTTACAATCCTGTTGTCCAGAGAGCACCACAAAACAGCCGCCTTTTCCGGGTGGATGACAGCACTCATTTCTGTGCACCAGTCAATCACTTTATCTACTGTCGCCTGTAACTCCTGGGCTGTTTGCTCCCTATCTCTCGCCTGCCTATATGCAAGAATATCATCTGCAAATGTTAGTATTCTTCCAACCCCTGGTGCTTCTAGGTTTGCAATCTTGCTCGTATACACATTAAAGAGCACCGGTGAGACTGCAGATCCCTGTGGCAGACCCGGGGTTAACATATGTGGCTCTGAGGTCCATGCGCCCAGACGAAGAGCAAGGGTTGTGTGTTGAGTTGAGAGAACAAACCTGGCATACCCCAGACATATGAACGCTGTCCATATTTCGAATAGAACAAACTTTGTATATCTCAGACATATGGCCACTGTCCAGATTCCAGATGTGACAAACTTAGTATATTACAGGCATATGAACATTGTCCGTATTCCACATGTGACAGACTTAGCATATTACAGACACATGAACACACACATAACTCAATAATCAGATTATAAGACATCAATATTTATTGCACGAACCAATTGAGAACAACAAAAGCAAAACAGCTTAATAACGGCAAATACTCAAACTAAAACAAAAAGTCAAACAGTTTCAAATCAGTTATAAATGTTTTTTAAGAAAGACTGCAACACCTGGTTATTTTTTTCTTCTTCTACATGGACAAATGCTTGCTATGTATCTATTCCGGAATGGATCATGAATGGATCAGTGCACTTGAGGCTATCACTAAATCCAGAGGTCTGCATGACTGAATGGATAAGAGCGATTACTCTTAAATCTCCAGAGTGCATATGCCGAAGTAGCGGGTTCAACTCCTACACCGGACAGTTGGACTAAAAGGTTGATTTATCATCCTTGACTTGGAGACATAAATTACAAGTACCTTAGAAGTCAGAGTGGGTTGGCGGCAAGGGACACTGGTAATAGGGAAAACCTAATCCACATGCACAAATCAGTTCGGTAGACTAGAAGTAGTAGCATGTGTATGGACTAACCTTGAGTTCAAAGCCAGCGGACGCAAGCACACAAATATCACTAGATGCCAACAATTTGTCATGCAGGGTTGCTCCTGGCAAATCCTCTACGGCGAATTGAGCCAAATTCCATTCTCTGGGCAGTCTTATGGGGGTGTGCTCTGGGGTTTTCTTCGGTGCTGTACAGCTGCAGGTGGCAGTCTCTCTGAGACCAATTCGGTGAGTGTGAGTTCTGAGTGCATAGTGTCCTGTCTACAACCAGGTTTTCAGTTTTGATGGGAAGTTCACCTCCCTTCGGCCACTCTGGCTTTCTTCTTCTTCTTCTTCTTCTTCTTCTTCTTCTTCTTCTTCTTCTTCTTCTTCTTCTTCTTCTTCTGTTTTCATTGGCTTGAAATAAATTGTTTATATATGATATGTTGTCTCTTGAATAAATTTTACTGTCTATAAACACATGGGGCTACACCATATGCTCAATACACCTGGAGGAGTGTGAAAATCATCCTTTACAACATCTCTTTACCTCCACAAAGGAGGATACTAGAATTGCCAGTAAAGGGAGGCTCCTCTGTTATCTTGGCTCATTAACTCATTTTATCTCACAGAGTTGTTACTTTAACTCTTTCTATCCCACAGAATTGTTACTTTAACTCATTCAATCCCGCAGAGTTGTTACTTTAACTCTCTATCCACACAGAGTTGTTATTTTAATGTAGCTGAGTTGTCCACTCTTGGCAGTCTAATCTTGCTGAGTTATCTACTCTTTGCAGTCTAATCTTGCTGATTTGTCTACTCTTGGCAGTCTAATGTTCCTGATTTATCCACCACAGGCAGTCAAATCTTGCTGAGTTGTCCACTCTTGGCAGTCTAATGTTGCTGAGTTGTCCACTCTTGGCAGTCTAATGTTCCTGAGTTATCTGCACTCGGCAGTCTAATTTTGCTAAGTTGTCCACTCTTGGCAGTCTAATGTAGCTGAGTTGTCCACTCTTGGCTGTCTAATCTCACTGAGTTGTCTACTCCTGGCAGTCTAATCTCACTGAGTTGTCTACTCCTGGCAGTCTAATATTTCTGAATTGTCTCTTCTTGGCAGTACAAATACAATGCCATCATCCTTAAGAAGGTGCAAACTCTATTTTTTATTTTACTTACAGGCAGGCAAGATTAAAGTGAAAATAAAACAATGTATATAGTTTACAGCCCAGGTAAATAATCAAACCTCAAACCCATAAATGATTCCTCACACGCATACAACACACAGAGAACTCCTCTACAAAATTTGGCAATGTCATTAAAAGACATGCATTGGCATAATATAAAAATGATATAAGATGTAGTTTACATTTCACCCACCAATTAATAAACAATTACACACTGGGACAATACAACTTTTTCAGAAAGAAAAACAAAGCAACAAACAAAACCTGCAATCGGAAATAATAAGCAATACATAATCCAAAAGGGATTGCAGTGGATATGACTGTGTCCACATGAAATATAAATATATAGTAATTTGTTCTTTACTTAAAGTCACCAGTAACCACACAATGAACTAGCTTGAAGATTCTCAAACTATTTCAAGCTACCACTGTTTTAGTCTTACAGGCCACATTAATATCAATCTTCCCTCTAAGACATACTATTGCACAAACTTTGAGCCCTCAGTGCACATAGTTTTGGCTCAGTGCACAAGTAGATGATGTAAGGATGAAATGTGTGTGATAGTTAAGTGAATACTTGCTCATAGGTAGAATGCTAGTGGCTAGTGACAAAGAAATTGTTTGCAAACAACTTTGAGGAAATACTGATCTCTAGCGCTTCCAAACATAAAAATGCACAGACACACACCTCTTTCGTGGTTTTATTTCCTACTGAAAACTAATAATGTCATTGCCCCTGCATCTGTATATTTACCTCAGGGAGGCCGTACCACTGAGACAGCTCAATAAAATCTTCATGAAGTACAACAATATAAAAGCCATTATCTGTTACTGTGTGTGCTGCAGTTGTGATTCACACATATTTTACACACAGACACTCATTTACTGTCCCAATTATCCTCATAGAAATCATAGTGGTCAATTGTTTTAACAATTTTTAAACAAAAACAAAACATAAGATCAACATTGTGCAAGATGTGTTACCTTCTATCTGCATAAAAACATCAACAATGATGATTATAACAAGAAAATAGTTGACCGGTTTAAAATATGTAAATAAAAAGAAAAACAATTTCATTGAAATATGTAATATGTGTTTGCTAAGTGGGGAAAAATAATTTAATTAAACAAACTAAATGAAAATGATATGCAATAAAAGTAGAAACACGATATCATTTTCAATATAAAGTGCATAAGTTACAACGAAAAAGTGTAAATGCAATACAGAATAAGAAGTCTCTGAGAAACAACACTAATACATGATTCAACAGCTATTGCACAAAACATAAATCTTCCATAAAGAAATCAAAAGTCAACATGGAACACACCATCAACAAAGTTAATAAATCATGGAATACAAAAGCTTGCAAACATTAAACATTTCTGGAATACCAGAAATATTATAAATACATTTTAAAGCTGCTGAAGTTCACATTCTAAAAGAAACAATATATCCATATCTGTTTGCACACCTTCGGCTCCACATGTTATTTGGCACCTTTCACAACTGAACTCCTGTGCAGCCTTCGTGGCCAATGTGCCATACTTAGACTTGTTAATTTTATTTCTTTAGTAGTATAATTTCATGTTTTTCTTTAGATCTATTTGTGTTGTTCCTGGGGAAAATTATTATAATCAAAACGTCAATTTGTTGTGTCGTGGTATACTTATTTTTTTTTGGGGGGGTGGTGTGGGGGAGGAGGAGGATGTGGTGTGTGTGGGGGGGGGGGGGGGGTGTGGATATTATCATAGATTATGCCCCTGTGATTTAAGTTTGCCGTAGTGAAGTTCATAGTAAAGTATGTACACAGCGTCTGTGTTTAGGATCTCTCTCTTGTTAGCAGGAGTTATACATACCTAACTTTTTATTTCCTAAAATTGTGCCACACTGGCAGAATCTAATTTGCAGGAAACTAGATGGTTTGCGGTCATGTCAATAATTCAAACCCGCTGCAGCAACTAATTTAGCAGTCTTACTAACAATGTACATTGCCGTCAGCCTGCAGCCACTGTTAACAATGGCTAGGACAATACGCTGACACTGGCATGAATGTGGCCAGATGAAGGTTTGTGACTGGGACTGGCTGTTGGTTAGGCCAAGGAAAAACTGGCCACCTATTGCACCCTCTGCACTCAAGCCAAAACAATGTAATTAATGGTCCTGGACTTCACATAACTACGGCAGATTCCTGATACAAGACTCTTTTTTTTTAAATATAGTCATATTAATATTGTTTTCAGACAGCAATTGATTCAAGGCTAGTGGAATACTGACTTTTTTTGGGTGTGTATATCCTTTACAGGACATTGCAGTCAACACCAGCATTTTTCAGCTGCTGTTGAGTCTTGGTAAGTTTTACGTTCAGTAGATTGCCACTGCTTTCTGAATGACCGGCTCACTTACCCTCCGTAAGAAACCAACATGACACGACCTGCTGCCGAATCTCACGCAGCTGTGTTTCATACGAGAATATACAGGATTACGAACAACATCCTTAACCCCTACCTACTCATATTTCAGCTTGAAGGATTCACTGTTTTGTTTTATGTAGTGTGACTTCTACAGTATGAACTAACTTTATTTTCAAAGGGTCACAAATAGGGCACACAGGTCTGTCTTAGATTCGGCCATTCCAATCACTCATCTTTCGTACATCAATTAACTATTTTGCATGTTACATTCACATAGGAAAAAAACATTTTCAAATGAAAGTTGTTAACATAAAGGCATATTATCATGTTATGAGACAATACACATGATGAGACTCAGCGAAACATGCCAGGCAATAAATTGTGCAATCTATCATTTGTGTCTTCGTTATTCAAACTAATATAAACCAGTTGGAGGCAAGGGAAACCCAGAATTGTAGCCACCCCTAGAAAATCATACTGGTTAGCATTTCAACTGTCAAAAACTGTCATTGTCATTACTGCCTACAGTATGTTGCGATATAGGACAGAGGGGTCTTGAGCCTGAGGAATTAAGGCCGTCTGGCTAGTGCAGTCGCCGTGAACTGTGCAGGATAGGGCTTTCATTTTCCCCCCAACAGAAAAAAAAAATCCACCATCTTACCGAGGATTCGAACCCGAGTCTCCTGAAGGAGGACCTGGCATTCAAACCACTCGGCCAGCCGCTCCTCCAACACAACACTAAAATAAACTGTTTAAGTAGTGACCTGGACCCCTGGGTGAATCCGGTATTAAGTGAGCACAAGGAAAAGATGTTCTGTGGAGTCAAGGCAACTGGCCTGATATCAGCCATGAGTGTCAATTGGTCTATTAAAATGTGGAGGACAGCACCATATATCTAATCTTCCCCTAAGGTATAGACATGGTTTCTTTATCTTCATTTTTCATCAACACAATATGATTATTTTAAAAAATACATCCACAAATAAGATACACATGAAAAATGTAAATATATAAAATATAACAATAGATACATTTTCTATAATGACAAAGAGGGGAAAAAGATGATATTACATAAAAGTTGTTATATCACAGCATCGCTGATGAGGTCCATGCTAGGGCACATGATTGCCGTCAGTGCCCACGACTAGACGAGACAACACACACACACAAAACTACAGACATTTCTCTACAACACATACACACACTACAAGAAAAATCTACACCCTACTTATGCTAGTGAAGCCATTGTGTTGCCTCTGAAAGCTGAGTGGACAGGTCTAGGAATTACAACATGAAATGGTACGCAGGTATAATTTAAAGTTCTGACATACTATGTTCCAGGTTGTCATAAAGTGAATGTTAACATAAGGTGAATCAGTGTGTCTGTTCTATTTGTTGATATGGGACAGGTGAGATACTGAAGTGATGAAAAGTGAGGTGATAAACAGTGACATGAAAGAAGTTGATCTGCAAGCCTGTGTACACAGTAAGAAAGCATATATTAGAAGATCTGTGTACACAGTAAGAGAGCATACATTAGAAGATCTGTGTACACAATAAGAGAGCATATATTAGAATATCTGTGTACACAATAAGACAGCATATATTAGAAGACCTGCATGCACAATAAGAGAACATATATTAGAATATCTGTGTACACAATAAGAGAACATATATTAGAATATCTGTGTACAGAATAAGAGAACATATATTAGAATATCTGTGTACACAACAAGAGAACATAGAATATCTGTGTACACAATAAGAAAGCATATATTAGAAGATCTGCAAATACAATAAGAGAGCATATATTAGAAGATCTGTGTACACATATATTAAGAGATAAGTGGTGGGATGAAACACTTTGCAAAAGGAGAAGTTCTGCCACCACAGTCTAGTACCGTATGTAACATATAATCATACAAAAGAAAGAAAACTATGAAAACCACATACAAAACTAAACTACTACATATGAAACTATTACATATAAAAGTATTTCGAATTAAACTATTACATAATAAATTATGTTATTTTTTTACAGTGGGTTCACACATACAGAAATATATGTCATGCGTTTGGATTAGATATAAAAGTGTGAAACCAGAAATTTGTACAGGCAAATGTATGAAGATTGGCAAATGTGTGAAGATTCCTTGGTTACGATAAACTGCATACGAATACAACAAACTCCAGTCTATTCAGACACAAATGAAATTAGACTAAAAGTTAGCTACATTTCAAGGAAATTCTTAACTTCTTTCCAGGCATAAAAATACAAACAAACTATACATCGCTCTCCTCGAAATGATGCTAACAAAATGGCTATTTCATTGTGGTTCAATGGCCAGGTGTTTTTTTAATACATAAACAACAGATTGGTGCCATATTTTTTGCTGTTAAAAAATATAACTATCATCTATTGCCTATAGTAGTACCTTGTGGTGTAGGATATAAAAGGGGGGGGGGGCATCTTGATCCTGAGGAATTAAGGCTGGCTGGCTAGTGCAGTCGCTGCAAACTGCAGTTTAGGGTTTTCATTTTACCCCCGAAAGAAAAAAATCCTCATGTGACCGAGGATTGGAGCCCAGGTCTACTGAAGGAGAACCTGGCATTCTAGCCACTCAGCTAGCCTCTGCTATAGCTTGTGCAAACAATGATAAACTTAATTACATATAATAATGGAGGTCAGCAAGGCTGAATTGATGACAGCGCTTGTTCTTAAACATCTGATGTGCTACTGAGGTAGCGGGTTCAACCCCTACACCGGTCAGTTGGACTAAAATGTTGACTTCTTGTCTTTGACTTGAGGACATAAATTACAAGTACCTCTGAAGTAGGAGGGACACTGATAACAGGGGAAGCTAATCCACACACAAAAATCAGTCCAGTGCACTAGAAGTAGTGGCAAGTGTATGGACTACACTTGAGTTCAAAGCAAGCTAACAACAACCAAATAAAACATAATCACAGCAGGTTCTTATTACAGGACCTGGATGTACATACAATACCCAAATAATACTAGGGACACGGCCAGAGCACCAACATAACTATGATGCAGAAATCCAGGCAACAGAGAAATGACTAAATACCAGCCATGGTACACAACCTGTGGTGCTATTAACAGATGCACAAACAGTACTTGAGGCGCCCCTGTCTGGGAAATTGCCAGTACTATGTTCACTATTTGTTAACCTTTGCAGCCAACGTAATGTCACCATACAGTGGATACCATCTCATTGTGGAGTACCCAGAAATGAGAGAACTGATCGATTAGCTAAGGAAGAGGCAATAAAAGAACCTGATGTACCTGTTACATACCACCAAAGAGAAAAGAATGATCAGATCAGTCAGAAAGCCACCTAAACCTGCTTAATAGGTAAAGCTAACCCACACGCAAAATTCAGTCCAGCACTACTAGAAGTAGTGTGTACGAACTACGCTTGTGTTCAAAACAGGTGAGTGCAAAAAAAAAACATACTTTGTTATCATAAGGTAGTGAAAAATCTACCTCACACTGTTATGGTGTAAAATGTGATTTATATATATTACGACAGACTGAAAATGTGGGTAAAATCAGATGATATATGTACAACACATTAAGATGTCAAGATAAGTTGTAATATGTTAAAAATGTGATTAGTTGTAAGTAACTAAAAATATAGTTAAAAAATGGAATGATGAGTTTGTTATACATTGAAAATGCAATAAGTTATAACATGATAAATATGTGAAATTATAGCACAATTAAAATGTGATGATGAACTGTAATATCTGAAAATGTGATAATTAACATGTAATGATAAATGGTACGACATTAAAAATGGTATAAGTTAAAGCATTCTAAAAACATGATGAAACACCTCTACATGTGATAATTCAAATGTGATAATTAGTTGCACCACACAAAAATGTGATAAGTAAATTCTGATAGTCATTTCCAGCACAGTGGAAATGTGATGAATAGTTCTCTTTTCTTTAGGCCATAAACCAATTCACACCAAGCAAGTTTATCTTCTACCAACTCCTGGAGCTCTCTACATGTCCTCTTCATATTATTATCTCTGTCTCCAATGTTCTTTTCCGTGTTTTTTTTTCTTTTTCAGGTTCTACCTCTGTTTCCTTTGCCCTGGAATGTGATTATTTCTAGCACACTGGAAATGTAATGAATAGTTCTAACACACTGGAAATGTGATTAATTCTAGCACACTGGAAATGTGATTCGTTCTAACACACTGGAACTGTGATTAATTCTAACACACTGGAAATGTAATAAATAGTTTTAGCACACTGGAAATGTGATCAGTTCTAGCACACTGGAAATGTGATTAGTTCTAGCACACTGGAAATGTAATGATTAGTTCTAACACACTGGAAATGTGATTAGTTCTAGCACACTGGAAATGTGATTAGTTCTAGCACACTGGAAATGTGATTAGTTCTAGCACACTGGAAATGTGATTAGTTCTAGCACACTGGAAAATGTAATTAGTTTTAACACACTGGAAAATATAATTAGTTTTAACACACTGGAAATGTAATTAGTTCTAACACACTGGAAATGTGATTAGTTCTAGCGCACTGGAAATGTGATTAGTTCTAGCACACTGGAAATGTAATGAATTGTTCTAGCACACTGGAAAATGTAATTAGTTTTAACACACTGAAAATGTAATTAGTTCTAACACACTGGAAAATGTATTTAGTTCTAACACACTGGAAAATGTAATTAGTTCTAACACACTGGAAAATGTAATTAGTTTTAACACACTGGAACACTGGAAATTTGATTAGTTCTAGCACACAGGAAATGTTATTAGTTCAAGCACACTGGAAATTTGATTTGTTCTAGCACACTGGAAATGTTGTTAGTTCAAGCACACTGGAAATTTGATTTGTTCTAGCACACTGGAAATGTAATGATAATTTACAAAAGTTTGAAAGCATGAGTTTGGAATATTGAGTGTATCCTGGACTTTTACAACCACTATTTCAATGTTTTTCAACTGGCTACCACCGTTCGCTCTCGTGGCCACAAAGAAATAAACATGATGATCTTAAAAACCTTTCAAAACCAGGAACTCCCTTGGTGAATGTAAACACAGAAGCCACAAACAATATTCACATGTGTTGTTCCAATGTTGAGCATGTGGGGAATAACAGATGCTGCACATTCAAACAATACCTGTCACTATGTGTTTGAATTATTTTAGCTAAAGTATTATTCATTTATTCATTTCATTTTAGATGCTCCACATTCGAACAATACCTTTGACTAGGCGTTTTAATTGTTTCAGCATAGGAACGGAGCATAATGGGGATGACCCGTTGCCGTGAAGTTGGAACCGCGACTAACTAACATACATTGTTTCAGCTAAAGTATTATTATTTATTCACTTCATATCAGATGCTCCACATTCGACCAATACCTGTGACTATGTGTTTTAACTGGTTCAGCTAAAGTAGTATTCATGTATTCACTTCACATGATATATAATTCTGCACTGAACGAGATGCAGCAAAATATGCCAGACAATAAATTGTGCAACATATTGTTTGTGGATTCTGTGCTTAAAAACTTTTGCCAGCCATCAAAGCCAGAAATACATTAATAGCTATTAACAGGCGTTCATCAAACGGCAACAAAGAAGACCACTTAGAATATGCTAGGTAACAAATACCTGTAGGCAGACCAGAACCAATCATTTCAAATGATCCAGCCGCTCCAATAAAAGGAATCAAAAACACACCTTGACAGAAATTATGATTTGAGTTAAAAGTTAGTTGCATATCCTGTACAGGACGTCACAATCAACCAAAGCATTTTTTGGCTATTTGTCATTTACTAAGCAAATTTACTTTCAGTAGTTTGCCATTGCTTTCAGAACGACCAATGCTCATACCATTGTTAAAAATCAACACAAGGCGATCTCTTAGCCAGAGAAAGCGGCTTGATTTGAGGGCTGGGCTGACATTAGGACTTTCAATCGAATTAATCAACATCAATTGTTATAATGCAAATGTTTAGATTGGATATTGGGTTCAGCTTGAAGGCTGGATACCCAGGAAAGAGAACACACACATATAGTGCTCAACCATGTATGCATACCTTACAAGGATTCAGGCAAGGTGACCAGTGTGAAAATTAATATAAATAATATGAAAACAGCTAAGAAAAGAATTAATAAATATATAAAAACGAGCCACGCATAGCCAATATTTGGATCCTTGTATGGTATGAACGAGTAACTGTGCTTTGTTCCCTCTCCATAGGATCTTATGTTGCAAACTCCTTGGATTGCCTGAGTAACGACGACAGCCTGAAAGAGGCTAATGAAACTAGAACATTATATACAACAATAAGAAAGAGACACACAGCTTTCTTTGGTCATGTGGTGAGAAGACAGGTATTGGAGAACATGGTGACAACTGGAAAGATCAAGGGGAAGAGAGGCACAGGCCGACCAAGAAAAATTATGCTGGATGAATTGAGATGGGAGCATGGAGGAATATCATCAGCCGAGTTGATCTAGAACACCAAAGACCGAGATCTGTGGAGAGACATGAACGCCTACCTCAGTTGTCAGAGCACTTGATGACGATGATGACCTTAACATATCTTTTCATTCCATTTGATATTGCCATATCCTGCTTCAACCAAGATCTTTCTTATTCAACAAATATGGAACCCAAAACAGAACTGTCAATTTCATTGGACAAGTGGCAGACATGAATCCAGAAGTGGACAGTTTGTTACAAAATAACAGAACTTGGGTTGTTATATTCCCTAAAAAACCTTTGGCAGTGGATCAGATTAGATCAACAGACATGTACAGGTTCCTTTTACCCGACTATAATGCATTGGATATATGGTGCCAAACCCGCACCTTTGAGACCTATCAGCACTCGGGGGATAATGGGGTCAGTACCACACCGGACATCTTGACTTCCCAAGATATTTAATGATAGCCAGTTTAGGCTGGGTCGACCTGGCAGCTCAAGTCAATTTTTAAAATCCATCCCAATGCGGATTCAAACCCATGACATGTGAACCAACAAGTGAGAGTCTAGCCACTACGCCATGGTGGCTCCCAGTGGATCAGATGCCTAACCTTCTTCTCCTGCCCTATATCTCTTAATGGAGCACAGGCCTCAAGCAACCCTCTCCAGGCCGCCCTATCTGTTGCTGTCTTCTGTAGCTCACTCCATGTCCTCCCTCCCCATGTTACTCATCCCTTTGTCGGGGCCCTCTGGGATTGTGTATATAGTGCACAAGAACGGGTAGATCATCACGGCCTGGACAGAATGGTGCTGCAGGGAGTGACAAGAGGATCTGGCTGACACTCTTAACTCTGAGGAAAGGCCAGTTGGACACATAATTAGACTGCTACTCCCAGCAAGGTAACCTGGTCAACAAATGCCCAAAGAAGTCAGATGCGTCGGCTGAAAGGTGCAAATATCGCAGCTCTGCTCTAAACAGGCACAATGCAATTATGTCTAAAACAACATTTTGGACGAGGAGTAAGAGGAGGAGGAGGAGAAGAAGACTGCTACTAGTACCATTAGTATTGGGACTCTTCACTGGCTGTTGTAGATGGGGATAGAGCACATATGAGAATGTCCTGAGTGCTGTGATATCAGTGTTTTAACTCAACTCAACTTCACTCATCCCTTCTACACAGATGCTTTGTCTTTCTATGGAGGAAACAATTCAAAACTAGAAAACCTTCACACAACAGGCATGTGTGGTTTGTGGGAATACACTCATTGGGAGTTCATGCACTCAGCTGAGATTCTCTTAGTGTTATTTGAACTAGGATATTTAAGCACTAATGGATAATTTTACAAATACAGATGGTCCCTAAATACAATAAATAAATCTCTATATTTGAATTATAGCATATGATATCTCTATCTCTCTGCTTGAATAATTGCACAAATACCATAAATAAAAGCTGACATTATGCCTATCTACATATGTGAAAAATATTAATCATGATTACGTATAACTATAAGTACACATATGTATAACTATATGTGCATGTATTCTTTAACTTCAACATAAAATGCAGAACAAAAATATCAGATCACATTCCATACACATACTCTTAACACCACTTACACTCAATTCTTCTTTTTCCGCTTCCTTCTCCTGCAAAAAATATAAATCAAGATTATTTATAACTGTGGAGGTCAGCATGGCCGAATGGATAAGAATGCTCACTCTTAAACATCTGGTGTGCCGATGCTGAGGTAGTGGGTTCAACCCCTACACCGGTCAATGGGATTAAAATGTTTCTTCTCATCCTTGACTTAGGGACGTAAATTACAAGTACTGCTGAAGTCGGAGTGGGTTCGCCTGATGGCAAGGGACACTGGTAATAGGGAAAGCTAATCCACACACAAAAATCAGTCCAGTGCAATAGAAGTACTAGCACATGTACCCTTGAGTTCAAAGCAAGCAAATGTAAAATATATATATATTTGTGGTTTTTTTTCTCACATATCCTATTTACAGGACATCGCTGTCAGCACCAGCATTTTACTACTGTTGTTTGATGTCTTGGAAAGATTACGCTCAGTAGTTTGCCATTGCTTTCTGAGCGACCGGCTCACATGCCCCCGTAAGTAACCAATGTGACACGATCCGCTACTGAATCTTGCTGCAGCTGCGTTACCCTACGTGGATATACAGGATTAGGGAGAAAGTCAATAATCCCTTCGCCAGAGAGACCATGTATATAAAACTATTTCTTGGATGAATGCAGAAGAAGAAGAAACTGTATTTATCTACATTTGTGTACTTAACTCCACGTAAAATACAGTACACATATGATCTGACATTCTAAACACATACACTAAAACACATGCAGCCAATCCTCCTCATTCTCCCTCTCTTGCAAAAAATATAAATCGTGATTATATATAACTGTGCCTAACCACTTATATACTTAATCAATTCTACATGAAATATGGTACATAAATAAGAACACATTCTATACATGTATACACTAAAACAACATATGGTCAATGCTCCTCCCCTTCTTGCATATATATCAATCATTTTTATATATATAACAACCTCATCTTCCAACATATTTGTTAGAGGAACAAAGTGATGTCTGTTTCCAACATAGCTGTTAAAAGAACGAGGCGATGTAGTCTGGTTCCAACAAAACTGTTAAAAGAACCAGGTGATGTAGTCTGGTCCCAACATAACTGTTAGAAGAACCAGGTGATGTAGTCTGGTCCCAACATAACTGTTAGAAGAACCAGGTGATGTAGTCTGGTCCCAACATAACTGTTAGAAGAACCAGGTGATGTAGTCTGGTCCCAACATAACTGTTAGAAGAACCAGGTGATGTAGTCTGGTCCCAACATAACTGTTAGACGAACCAGGTGATGTATTCCATGGGTGAGGCGCTAATGGTGTCAAACAAAGGAGCATGATGTAGATTGTAGTCAAGGTGCTGAGGATGTTGCAAATACACGGTGTTGCTTCTGCTATGAAGAGACAGTCACACATACAACAGTCACTGCATGAACTTCATTCTTTTCTAGCTGTCCGTTTCCTGGGACTGCCTGACATCCTGCAAGCACAAACCATAAGGGTACGGTTAATTCCATGGAGGATACGGCAGCAAGAGGTGTTGAGGTAGGGCATGACGTGTTCTAGGCCTGAGCATTCAGAGATGGGGTGACCAACTCACTTCTGTTGGAAAGTGATGTGGTTGAAAGTGGGCTGTTTGTAAGTGGACTGATGGAAGGTGGGTGATGTAAGGTGGGTGATATAAGGTGGGTGATGGAAAGTTGGTGAGGGAAGGTGGGTGATAGAAAGTTGGTGATGTAAGGTGGATGATGTAAAGTTGGTGATGGAAGGTGGGTGATGAAAGGTGGGTGATGTAAGGTGGGTGATGTAAGTTGGGTGATGGAAGGTGGGTGATGGAAAGTTGGTGATGGAAGGTGAGTGATGTATGGTGAGTGATGTAAGGTGGGTGATGGAAGGTGGGTGATGTAAGGTGTGTGATGGAAGGTGGGTGATGTAAGGTGTGTGATGGAAGGTGGGTGATGGAAGGTGGGTGATGGAAAGTGATGTGGGTTTTTTTTTTTGCGCTTGCTTGCTTTGAACTCAAGCGTAGTCCATAGACACTACAAGAAGTGGCGGACTGAATTTTGCATGTGGATTAGCTTTCCCTATTAACAGTGTCCCTAGCCATCAGGCAAACCCACTCTGACCTCAGAGGTACTTGTAATTTACGTTCCCAAGTCAAGGACGATAGGTCAACATTTTAGTCCACCTGTCCAGTGTAGGGGTTGAACCCCTTACCTTGGCATTAGCACATTGGATGTTTAAGAATATATGTTCTTATCCATTCACCCATGCTGACCTCAGTGATGTGGTTGAAAGTGAACTGTTTGTAAGTGGGTGATGGAAGGTGGGTGATGGAAAGTGAACTGTTTGTAAGTGGGTGATGGAAAGTGGATGGTGGAAGGTGAACTGTTTGTAAGTGAAGTGATGGAAAGTGGAGTGATGGAATGTGAGTGATGGAAGGTGAACTGTTTGTAAGTGGAGTGATAGAAGGTGGGTGATGGAAGGTGAAATGTTTGTAAGTGAAGTGATGGAAAGTGGAGTGATGGAAAGTGGAGTGATGGAAAGTGGGTGGTGGAAGGTGAACTGTTTGTAAGTGAAGTGATGGAAAGTGGAGTGATGGAAAGTGGAGTGATGGAAAGTGGGTGGTGGAAGGTGAACTGTTTGTAAGTGGAGTGATAGAAGGTGGGTGATGGAAGGTGAACTGTTTGTAAGTGGAGTGATGGAAAGTGGGTGATGGAAGGTAGGTGATGGAAGGTGAACTGTTTGTAAGTGGAGTGATGGAAGGTGGGTGATGGAAGGTGAACTGTTTGTAAGTGGAGTGATGGAAGGTGGGTGATGGAAGGTAGGTGATGGAAGGTGAACTGTTTGTAAGTGGAGTGATGGAAGGTAGGTGATGGAAGGTGAACTGTTTGTAAGTGGAGTGATGGAAGGTGGGTGATGGAAGCTAGGTGATGGAAGGTGAACTGTTTGTAAGTGGAGTGATGGAAGGTGGGTGATGGAAGGTGAACTGTTTGTAACTGGACTGATGGAGGTAGGTGATGGAAGATGAACTGTTTGTAACTGGACTGATGGAGGTGGGTGATGGAAGGTGAACTGTTTGTAAGTGAAGTGATGGAATGTAGGTGATGGAAGGTGAACTGTTTGTAACTGGACTGATGGAGGTAGGTGATGGAAGATGAACTGTTTGTAACTGGACTGATGGAGGTGGGTGATGGAAGGTGAACTGTTTGTAAGTGGAGTGATGGAAGGTGGGTGATGGAAGGTGAACTGTTTGTAACTGGACTGATGGAGGTAGGTGATGGAAGATGAACTGTTTGTAACTGGACTGATGGAGGTGGGTGATGGAAGGTGAACTGTTTGTAAGTGGATTGATGGAAAGTGGGTGATGGAAGGTGAGTGATTGGAAGTGAACTGTCAGTAAGTGGAATGGTGCTGAATGAACTGTTCAAGAGTTAAGAGACTGAATGTTAACTGTTGAAAAGTTAATGCCATCAAGTGAATTGAGGGAAACTGAACTGTCAAAAAAAAGTGAAGTGTTAGCAAGTTTTAGAAATTGAACTGTCAGAAACTGTGGTATCAGCAAGTGAAGTGTTGGAAAGAGAACTGTTAGAAAATGAGGTGTTGGAAAGAAGTGACAAAAGTGAAATAAGGTCATGTTTTAAAGAATCTGCAAGTGAAGTAATGGAAAGTGAAGTGCCAGCAAGTGAAGTAGTGGAAAATTATACATTTGTTCTTTACTTGTTGAGAATATATTCACCAAACAGATTAATGTTTTAATTTGAAGCCCCCCCCACCCCCCTCCCCCCCCCACCACCACCCCCATATTAGAAATTACATGGTAAGATTAGGAACACTTACTTTGGTGATCCTTTCACCTCTTGAATTAAATCTCCTTCATCCACCTGAAAAAGAAAGCGTACAAATGTTGTCATCACCATGTGTCATGCCAGACAGTGCAGGTGATCAAGTTCCTATGAATAATGGTGACAGATGATACATCCAGTTCTGACCTTCACCTTCAGATATCTTGTTTCTATTTCTCTGTCAAGTCTTCCATCTTCTGTAAAATTGTGATCTACATACTTGAACTCTGTGATGTGTTTAAGTTCGACATTGCGTATATGTATGTTTTGTGGTTTGTATGCAGTCTGTACATGGTCGTTATGCAATTTGTACACAATCTGTAACAGTCTGCAAACAGTAAGTAGTCTATAAACAGCATGTACAAAGTTTGTACACAGTCTATAACAAAGTGCGTAATTCAGTTTAAAACACAATTTGAAACACAATCCATATTTGTAAAGTCTGTAACAGTCTATAACACTGTCTGCAAATAGTCTGTAAGATAGTATGTACACAGTCTATAAAACATTATGTACACAGTCTGTAACACAGTATGTCCACTGTCTGTAAAACAGTATGTACAGTCTGTAACAGTATGTCCACTGCCTGTACACAGTCTATAACACAGTATGTACACAGTTTATAACACAGTATGTACACAGTCTATAACACAGTATGTACGCAGTCTGTAACAGTATATCCACTGTCTGTAACATAGTCTATAAAACAGTATTACAGTTTGAAATCAGTCTATAACAGAGTCTGTAATTTATTGTTAACTAGTCTGAAACATGCCGGTCTCCCTGGTCTAGGATTTAAACGACTTTCTTCGTAATCCCGTTTATCCACGTGGGGTATCGCAGCGCACGAGAATCAGAAGTGGCTCTCGCCGCATTGGTAACTTACGGGATAAGTGAGCCAGCCGCTCAAAAAGCAATGGCAAACTACTGAGCGTAATCTTGCCATGAAATCAACGACAGCGGTAAAATGCTGGTGTTGACAGCAATGTCCTGTAAATTGTATGGAGGGGGGGGGGGGGGGGGGGGGGGTTAATCTGAAACACAGTCTGCATGCCTCCTGTACACATTTTGTACAATCTGTGTAACAGTCCATAACTGCCTTTACACAGTCTATAACACAATATGTAATAACACAATATGTACACAGTCTGTACACAAGGTAAACAAAAAATATAGTAAAACAAACAAAAACAATAAAACATACCAGGTTTTCATTCAAACTGATCAAATTTGCGTCTGCCCCAATCGCTGCAGACGCATGTCCTATATCCTTGCCCTCCCCATCCCCTTGGTCTGCCTGCTCGGGCTGCTCCTTTTCAACTTCTTTCAAAGCCTGCTCATCCTCTTCTTTAATCACTCCAATAGGATCGCGAACGTCCGGCATTGGGTAGTCAAACTTCTTGCGATAAGCAACAACATCTCTGTTCTGTGAAATACAAAATTAGTCAATTAACTCTTTCAGTTGCAGAAGGTCACGTTGGTAGCCCAAAGGCAACAACAACAAAAGCACAAGAGTTAAGGGTGACAGGATCGACTTCATTGCACCCAGTTTTATCCCATTCGGCACAGGCTCTTTCCGCAGAAAAGTTTACTGAAAGCGTCGCACAAAGCGTGAACTCCGCAGCTCCAGTGATGACCCTCGGGAGTCTCAAAGAAAATTGCACTTATGAACCAAATAACGGAGTCTAAAATTGAACCTATAACCTTCAGAATGCGAGAAAAGCCGCATAACTACTTCCAGCTTAAAAAGGACACCAGGAAATGTTCCAGGAAGAGCAGGTTAGCGCCATACATCCAATCTTCCTCAAGGCAGGTAAAACAGTCCTGTACTTACCTCCAATAAGTAGATTATCGACTGGCTCCTTCCTGTCTTGATAGATGGTAGTTTGTAAAATGGAGTAATACTTTTCCACAGCGCAAAGCTCGGGCTGAATATAGAGAGAGCTTGTGTTGCTCATGCAACATGATCCCTATCTCGACCTATCTAGTTTATTCCAGAGGAAAGACAACACCAATATGTCTGGAATAAGACAAGCTAGAGAAGCTGCTGGATCAGCAAATCAATGCTCTAACTGTACGCATGTCGGAGCTTTGATCCTAGACCAGTTGCAGACCAAGGCTTAGGGCTTCATCTGCCCTGCCATGACATTTAGTCTTTAGGTTGCATTTTCTCAAGCCAGGATAAGGCATGTGCCACATAGCGGCACGTGCCACCAAATGGAAAAAGGGATATTCCCAGACAAGTCACAAAACTAGATGACCATATGAGAAACTAAGGCCGATGTGGACAACGTCATAGGACGGCAACGAGAGACGCTTCGAGAGAGGACATCAGGACAGCGGTGTTTTCTATGGGCTCCGTGTTGGAGAGGATATGATCTGGTCGGCGCAATCTTCTTAGTGAGCGAGGAAATCGTCTGTTGTCTCACATTCATACAGTGATGGGACCGGGACAGGAATAACCTTTAGACGAGTTAAACGCGGCTGGTAAATCCTTGGGAAAAGAGCGACCTTCCTGAAGCAATGGCAGAATTTGGAAGCTGGTTCTGTATAACTGTATAACCGCCCGTCCCCGTATTTAGGGGCAGGTTATCATATGGAGTAGCGTTCTTTGTTGTTCTGCGAGAGCATGTAATAAATGCCGAAATTGCCAACGGCTGGTTTGCGTCTGTTTCGTCGAGGTGAGCTGTTTTATTAATCTGTTGTTTATTACGAGCAGTTTTGTGTCTTGGAGTTGAGATGCGTCAGCATGTGTCAAGACAGCATGTACCCTCTCAACTGTGCTACTCCACCCGAAAGCCGTTGGCACAATATGAGGTGTATGGTTTTGTGAGTGCCGCCCAACATTTGGAGCTAACAGAAAGCAGGTTATACTGTCTACAGGAGGTCAGCATGGCCGAATGGATAAGAACGCATGCTCTTAAACATATGGTGTGCTGGCGCCGAGGTAAGAGGTTCAACCCCTACACTGTACAGTTGGACTAAAATGTTGACCTGTCGTCCTTGACTTGGGGATGTAAATTACAAGTACCTCTGAAGTTGGAGTGGGTTCACCTGATGGCGAGGGACACTGGTAATAGGGAAAGCTAATCCACATGCAAAATACAGTCCAGTACTACTGGAAGAAGTGTGTATGGACTATGCTTGAGTTCAAAGTGAGCGGGCACCCAACAACAACAAAATACTGTCTACGGTCATACAGTAAGTAGCTCAATCATATCTGAATAAGTCCTGACTTTAATAGAAGATGATCACTTAAGGTGAATTTGACCATAGTTCACAAGCTCCATCGCACTGGCGAGTATTCACATGTGCATATACTAGAATCACTTGTTCTTCTTCAGAAGCCTGATTTGGAGCATACATCAATGATCATGACTCTTCCAATCCCTCTTCCCCCTCTGTTGTGTATCCATCTTCTTCTTCCTCTTCCTTCTTCTTATTCTGCGATAAATGTTTGCTGTGCATCTATTCCGACACGGATCACAAACAAGATGGTTGGCTTGAGGTCTACACTGGCCCCTAGAGTTTTTGTCGAAGTGTCACTCCAGATTATCAGAGTTCATCATTTTGGCTAAGTCAAGGCAGTATTGTAGGACATGCTTTGGGGTTCTCTTGAATGCTCCACATTTGCAAGAGGCAGAGTCAATGAGACCTGTTCAGTAGAGAGTGACTTTTACATTCAGATTGACTATCATGTAGAAAACTATGCATTCAGATTGAGTATAATGCAGACACTGAGATGCATTAAGATTGAGTATAATGTAAACATTGAGATGCATTCAGATTAAGTTTAATGTAGACATTGAAATGCATTCGGGCTGAGCATAATGTAGTCACTGAGATCCATTCAGATTGAGTATAAAGTAGATACCGCTGTACATTCAGATTGAGTATAAAGTAGACACCGCTGTACATTCAGAATGAGTATAAAGTAGGCACCGCTGTACATTCAGACTGAGTATAAAGTAGGCACCGCTGTACATTCAGACTGAGTATAAAGTAGACACCACTGTACATTCAGATTGAGTATAAGCAGACACTTAGATGCATTCAGTCTGACTTATTATGGAGAAACCAGGATGCCTTCAGACTGTTTATTGTTTATAATGGAAACAATTCTCTGGACAGAACACGTTTATGACAAATGAAAACAAAACAAGCAGACATCCCTAATACTCACTCTGCTTGAGCCAGGCTTTGGACAGAAGCAAATAAACAGCAGCAGGATTGGCACGACAAGGATCATGGTGTAGATGATCCATAACCACGGACGTCCTTCTGCGGAGGTCTTCATGGCTTCCCACCATCCCTGGTTTCAGGAAAACAAATTTAAAGTGAATAAAACAATGTGGAAAGCTCCTTGAGAGGTTGATGCCTGAAATATAATAGTGGCATGATCCTGTATTATCATGATCCTGTATTATCAGGATCCTACCATAATAGGATCGAGTGAGCAGTTTAACAAGTGGAGGTTGACTGGATCACGAGAAATGTATGAAAACACTGAGCGAGAGTAAGCAAGCGAAAATGTTTGTGTAGATTGGCGAGTCATCAAACATAAGAGATGAACCTTTGAGTCCCAAATAGGTCTATGGTTCAGGAAAACAAATTTAAAGTGAATAAAACAATGTGGAAAGCTCCTTGAGAGGTTGATGCCTGAAATATAATAGTGGCATGATCCTGTATTATCATGATCCTGTATTATCAGGATCCTACCATATTAGGATCGAGTGAGCAGTTTAACAAGTGGAGGTTGACTGGATCACGAGAAATGTATGAAAACACTGAGCGAGAGTAAGCAAGCGAAAATGTTTGTGTAGATTGGCGAGTCATCAAACTTGAGAGTTGAACCTTTGAGTCCCAAATAGGTCTATGGTGGCCAGTTTGGCTTGGCCGTTTATTGATAATTATTTAGTCTGAGTTCTTATTACGATTCACGATGCGAGAAATAAGTGATGTCTGTGTAGATATTATAGTGACATATTTTGAGAATGAAGAATGCCATGTTTGTTATTGATATCATACCTTGAGTCTGCGCTGTCCAATGTTTTTTTTAACAGTACCAGCGTTCAACCTGTCCATAACACGTAAGCGACAAGGATAGATGAGAGAGAGAGTGGGACATTTGAGCCAATAATAATAATTGATAATCATCATAGTTGATAATCATCTACATAGATAGTCTTCACAACTCTAAAACAACATGATGATCACAAGCATCAATTCTTTTTTTCTTTTTGTTATTTTTTTTTTTGCGCTTGTCCGCTTTGAACTCAAGCATAGACCATACATACCACTTCTAGTTTTACTGGACTGAATTTTGCATGTGGATTAGCTTTTCCCCACTACCAGTGTTCCCCGCAATCAGGTGAACCCACTCTGACTTCTGAGGTACTTGTAATTTACATCCCAAAGTCAAGGATAAGAAGTCAACATTTCAGTCCAACTGTCCGGTGTAGGAGGTTGGACCCGTTACCCTGGCATCAGCACACCGGCCGCACATTCCTATCCATTTTACCTTCTGTATGAATCCTAAATCATACATCCCAGCTACTAAGACATAGTGTAGAAAAGTGATAAGCCCCCCCCCCCCCCCCCCCCCCCCTTCTCAACCAAGTACCTTGTCAGGTTGGTTCGCTGGTAAATTCTCTGGACGAGTTAGTGTACACTCAGGCAACTGCACTGGCATTTGAATCATTTCAGTCACGAAAAGGGATTGTATCGACCATAGTGAAGTTGGTGTAACACCATTTTGGTTTAGTGTCTCTAAGAATGCCGGGTTCTCCTTTGGGAGACCTGGGTTGGAATCCTCGTTAAGGTGTGGTTTTTTTCTGAAAGATAGAGAGATAGAGAGAGAGAAAGAAGCCACCGTCCAGGTTGTATCCTATGTGACTGAGTTTCTTTCCCTGCTGAAAGTGTGGCCAAGAGCATAAACTTAATAGCTTCATTGATGGATGGAGAGAAATAGAAAGAGAGAGAAAGAGTGAGAGATTGAGAAATCCCGGCACGCAGGAAGGCACGCACATGCACACCCAACCACACACTCCCCCCCCCTCTCTCTCTCTCTCTCTCTCCATTTCCCTACATAGATATTTCATTGTGAACAGACTCCAACCCAATACCCACAGAGATTCATACTGGACAGACTCCAGAAAACACTCACCAAAGTAGCAAACGCTCTTTTTTCTTCTACGTTCTTCACATCCCAGGTGATGGCTGTGAACCGCTCCACCACAGTTGCATTGTCAGCAATGATGAAATTATCAAAGAGGATGTTGTCAGTCATGGACCACAGTTCCAATCCCACTGCTTGCTGAAATGGGACATTAACAAATAGAATTAAATGTTACGGTGAAGAAAAACGTCACTGAAAATGATAACCTATCTAGCACTCTGCGTTAACATCCTTCTTCTTCTTTTGCTCTTTGTTCCATTCCCCTCAACCAGTTCAATCCAAGCCAACCTATGTTTAGCTGTCCTATGCAGGTCCATCCATGTCCTCCCTATATTTGTCAAATCTGTCTCTACTGCTCTTCTCCGTGTGTTTTTAGGTCTCCCACTATTTCTTTTGCTTTGTGGATTCCAGACAAAGGCCTGTCTAGTTATACTATTTTTCAGGTTTTCTCAATGCATGTCAGAATCCTGAGATTCTTCCATAGGAGGCTGGAAAAGGAATAAATACGGGCATTGAATTTATTAAATCTTGCAGTATGTTAGAAAAGTCGCAACAAATCAAGTTTAGTTTAGTCGACGGATCAACATCACAGCACACAGGTGTAACCAATAAGTGCCCCATTCTACTCCTAACTCAAGCCTGAGTCAGAAGAAACTCAGCTCAGTGCACGAAGCAAAGAATTGTAACGCTATAACCTACCATGCATGTTGTAAGAGTAACTAAGGAGGGTTGGTGTTGAGATTGGTTGGTGTTGAGATTGGTTAGTGTTAAGATTGGTTAGTGTTGAGACTGGTTGGTGTTGAGGCTGGCTACTTCATCAAGTAGAAAACTTAGCTGCAAAACTCAACCAATCATGATCAAGATTATAAATGACTCTGTGTGAGTTGGTTGAGGGTAGGTACACCAATCATAGATAAAACAGAAGAGGAGGAGGAAGAGAGAAGGAGCAGGAGAAGCCGAAGACAAAGAAGAAAAAGAGGAGGTGGAGGAAGGAAGGAAGATAAAGGAAGATGAGAATGGAGGAGGGAGGGGAGAAGAAGAAGAGGAGGAGAAGAAGGAAACAGGAGGAGGGAGGAGGATAATGGAGGAGGGAGAAGAGAAGGAGTAGGGTGAGCAATTATGGGGCATTGCCTAAGAGGGCAAGAAAAGTTCTAACAGTCCTCGCTATCCACAAAGATACAACATTTGTGGTGGAGGAAGTAAGGAGGATAATGGAGGATGAGAATGGAAGAGGAAGAGGAGAAGAAGAGGAAGAGAAGGAGGAGGTGGAAGAAGGGAGGAGGATAATGGAGGAGGAGAAGAGTGGAGGGGGGATAGAAGAAGAAAGGCAAGAAATTACGGAGCATTGACAAAGAGAGCAAAAATAGTTCAACATCCCTCGCTATCAACAAAGATACAACATTGACATGAACAGCACTGTCTGAACTCACAATTGGTGTCATGTTGTATGGATTACTGTCCTCAAAATAATTCGGATTCAGAATCTTTTTGGGTATCCATTCTCCACGGTAGTTAGGGTTGTCTATGAGTGGTGGACTCCACTTTCCCTTGTACTTGGGGTTGGCTATTGTTGGCTGCTCCCATTTTCCACAGCCAGGTGCATCCTTGCACTTGGGGTTGTCTGCAAAGGGATTTGTAAGGGGATTTCATGTCATAACTGTGGCAGCTTTATTCCTAGGTTTAACCCCATCATTACAAGTTTATTCCTAGATTTAACCCCATCATGACAGGTTTATTCCTAGATTTAACCCCATAAAATTAGTTTTATTTCTATATTTAACCTCATCAAAATGACAGGTTTATTCCTAGATTTAACCCCACCATAATGATAATTTGTTCCTAAATTTAACACCATTAAAATGACAAGTTTATTCCTAGATTTAACCCTATCAAAATGACAGTTTTATTTCTATATTTACCCTCATCAAAATGACAGGTTTATTCCTAGATTTACCCCACCATAATGGTAGTTTTCCCCCCTAAATTTAACACCATTAAAATGACAGGATTATTCCTAGATTTAACCCCATCAAAATGACAGTTTTATTCCTAGATTTAACCCCATCAAAATGACAGGTTTATTCCAAGATTTAACCTCATCAAAATGACAGCTTTTTTTTAGATTTAACTCCTCCACAATGACAGCTTTATTCTGAGATTTAATCCCACCGTAATGACAACTTTATTCCTAGGTTTAACCCCACCAATGCCATAGTTTTATTCTTACATTTAAGTCCACTATTGTCACATCTTTATTCCTACATTTAACACCATCACTGTCTCAGCTTTATTCCTAGACTGAACAGTAGTTTAAGTAAAAATTGTGGTATGGAGGATTAATGTAACAAGTGGCTGGTAGAGAAGTTAAAGTAACATCTGAGAGTTAATTTAACAAGGTGCTAAGACAAGAGTTAATAGTAGGAGTAAATAGGATTCATGTAACAGGAGGTTGGTAACACAAACGTTGCATGTCCTTTGCAGAATGTTGCAATCAACTCTAGGATGATTTTTCTTTGGCAATTTTACTTTCAGTAGTTTGCCATTGTTATCTGAATGAGAAGTCAACATTTAATTCCAACTTAATGATGGTGTAGGGATTGAATTCCCTGCCTCACCATCTGTGCACCATTGGTTTAAGAGCGAGTTTTCTTATCATTTCGGCCATGTTGACTGCCTAAGCAGTTGGTACAGGAGTTAAAGTAACAACTGGGCTGATACAAGAGTTAACAATTGAGATATAAAGGGTTCATGTAACAAGTGGCTGAGATGGGAGTTAAAGTAACATTTGGGCTGATACAGGAGTTAAAATTACAATTAGGATATAGATTAATAATGAAAAAGGGCTGAGATGAGAGTTAAAGTAACAATTGGGTTGTTACAGGAGTTAAAGAACAATTGAGCTGGTACAGGGGTTAAAGAACAATTGGGTTGGTACAGGAGTTAAAGTAACAATTGGGGTGCAGAGGGTTAATGTAACAAGTGGCCGAGATAGGAGTTAAAATAACATTTGAGGTATAGAGAGTTAATGTAACTTAAAGCAACAATTGGAATATAGAAGTTTAATGTAACTTGTGGCTGAGATAGGGGTTAAAATAACAACTGGGGTGCAGATTAACTGATTAAGTGCCATGGGATGATAAATCATCTCATTCAAATGTCCTGTAACTGCCAAGGGCTTATAAATAAAACTATGGTTAAAATATTACTACAGCATGTTTTACCTTTTCAACCTCCTTTCATTTGATATTAACACAACATGTCGGCTTATAACTGTGACACACATATAGATCCCATTTTCTGCCATCCATTTTTGTTTGGTCCAAACTTACTTTTTGTCTAGCACTGCAACAGTTAATAACGTCAAGGCAGTTTATATGGTGCTGTAGATCCCCTCTGTTAACTTTCACACACTGGCCATACATTTCACATTCCCATAATGAAACCGTCTACAACAAAAACAACTACAACTGTATTTAGTAATAATATATATGGCGTGTGAAGCATTGCAAAGTGAATATCAGCCTATACATTCACCCATCCATTCATCCATACAAAGCCTGACAATCTATCCATACATCCAGCCATACAAAGCCTGACAATCCTTACATACATCCACAGAAAGCCTGACAATCCATCCATACAAAGTTGAAATCCATCCAAACATTCATCATTACAAAGCCTGACAATCCGTGACAACTTACCCATAAGAGGAACTTCCCATTCTCCATCTATTTCAACATCCCTGGAGGCACAGAAGCAGTGAGTGATTACTATATATATATATATATATATATATATATATATATATATATATATATATATATATATATATATATATATATATATATATATATATATATATAGTACATATAAGAATTAATTGTTACATATACATTTAGATTAAAACTGAACCACAGAAATAACTGTTGGGGAACCCCTAGGGCCATTGAACCAGTATCAGAAATAAATACACAAGTATTGATACAAGTAGAGGAAAGAAATAGATTTTAAAATACATTCTAGACAATGTAAACATTGAAGGCTATAGTGATTATTATAAATTAATAATCATACACTGAAAAGTTATATCTATATAACATTATATACAAAGAGAATAGTTTATATATGATGTATAATGTATATCCCAATTATAACCTAGGACGATTGAATGGGACATTGAAAACAAAAATAAATGCCATTGGTGAATCAGCCACTGAAAGAGAAGAATGATCAAATCAATCAGAAAACCACTAACACCAGTGCAAGGCGATGACCACTTTATGGACAGACCAGAACAAAAATCATTATTCTGCATCTCAGAACAGGATACAATATATTACACAACCACACATATAAAAAATTCAAGATTGGCAAATCAGCCATGTGGACTGGTGCCACAGACAGCAAATCACATACTCCAAGACTGCCTAAAATACAACATATCTAGGCAAATCTTCTGGCCTACAGAAACAACAATGGAGGATAAACTCTAATATCTATAAACCACTGAGTGAACTACAAAAGACAGTGAAATTCATACAAGAGGCAACATTGCAGATATAGAAAAATTTAAAGCAAGTGAAAGAAGAACGAAAATAAATGTAAAATTATACCAGATTTCAAACCCGTCCCCTACAACTGATAACAGAATCTTGTTGTAAGAGCAAGTGAACTTTGTCGCACGGTCAACTTGGGAGTGGGCTGGTGAATGTCTGAGCCTACTTCACTATAGGGTTTGGAGGTCAGCATGGCTGAATGGATTACAGCATTCATTCTTAAACATCCGGTGTGCTTATGCTGAAGTAGTGGGTTCAACCCTTACACCGGTCAGTTGGACTGAAATGTTAACTCCTTGTCCTTTTCTTTGGGACGTAAATTACAAGTAACTCAAGAGTCGGAGTGGGTTTGCCTAATAGCAAGGGACACTGGTAACAGGGAAAGCTAATCCACATGCAAAAATCAGTCCAGTGCACTAGAAATAGTTGCTCGTGTATGGACACACTTGAGTATAGCATAGCATAGCCAGCAAAATCCCCCCCCCCCCCCCCCCCATAAAAAAATTTGCAAAAACACTATAGGGTTTCTGGTAACTGCATCTCTCGGAGTCCACTAACTCTGAGATCTTGTCTGTTCAGGTCAGGTCCATGAAAGTCATCTATCTGTAGTGCATGATGAAGACATACGGCAGAAGTCTCACATAGGGTTGTCTCAAACCAGCCAAGAAACAACTGGTGCCTGCAGCGAAGTACAGCGTACTATTTCATATGCAAACTGGTGATCTTAACTTGTTCCCGTGCCTATGATCAAAATTAACACACCACCTATTGTGGTTTGAAAAAGGGATTTATTTGGGGGCGTTTGCTCACTTTGAATTCAAAAGCGTAGTCCATACACACAACTTCAAGTAGCACTGCACTGAATTGTGCGTGTGGATTAGCTCTCCCTATTACCAGTGTCCTATGCTATCAGGCGAACCCACTCCGACTTCAGAAGTACTTGCAAGTCAAGGATGAGAAGTCAACATTTTAATCTAACTGTCCAGTTTAGGGGTTGAATCCCTTACCTTGGCATCAGCACACCGGATGTTTAAAATCGCACGTTCTTATCCATTCTGCCATGCTGACCTACAAAAAGGGATGTTAATTCTGGCCACATGTAGCTCCAGGGTCAACCCGGCTTCTTAACATGGGTCCCAGAGATTTCTTCAGGAAGGTTAAAGAGGATGAGGAAGGTAGTTGGTCATCCCACATCATAATACCATGACCCAGTATGTGCTATGTCCTACCACTTTACATGGTGGGCAGGACAAATAAGGTGGAAGGACACCTGGGGACACATGAGGAGGAGAGTTGGAGACAATATGGGAAATAAGATTGGGGCGGACAAGGAGCCAGCTGCAAAAGATTGTTGGTGTGAGTTGGATGAGGATTGTAGCAATACAAAAGGTGATAAAGGACAGAACAAGAAGAAGATTGCTTAACACATCTTTAACAATGGGATGCCTTTAACACAAGAAGAAGATTGCTTAACAAGTTTACCACAATAAATAACCTTTAACACAAGAAGAAGATTGCTTAACCTGTCTACAACAATGAGTTACCTTTAACAAAACAAGAGGATTGCTTGACATGTCTACAATAATTGATTACCTTTAACACAACAAGAAGACTGCTTAATACGTCTACAACAATGGGTTATCTTTAACAAAACAAGATTGCTTAACACTTCTACAACAATGGGTTACCGTTAACACAACAAGAAGATTGTTTAACACGTCAACAACAATGGGTTACCTTTAACACAAGAAGATTGTTTAACATGTCATCAACAATGGGTTACTTTAACACAATAAGAATGCTTAACATGTCTACAACAATAAATTACCTTTAACAAAACAATAGGGATAGTTTAACACTTCTACAAAAATTAATTTTAAAAAAAAATTAATGAAAAACAAAATTATCTCAAATGACAACTAGCCAATAAACATTCCCATATGTATGGCACGTTACACCTTCCTTATGAACTTTTAATGCCCATGTCAAACATTGCCTCGGTGAGTCATGTGATGATTATTTTTCATGCGTATTAATGCTTATTGTTCTTATGTTGTCTAAGATTAGCTTCATAAGTGATGTTAAATGAAAGAATGTATGAGAGGAAATAGCGAAGAAGGGAAGAATATCAAACGGGCCAGCGTGCCCAATTCTTAATCCGTGAAAATAAAGATTGTTTGTTTGTTTATTCATTCGTTCGTACAACAATGGGTTACCTTTAGAACAAGAAGAAGATTGCTTAACGCTTCTACAACAATGGGAAACCTGTAACACACCAAGAAGATAAAAAAAGATGCACCGTACCAGTCATCTGGCTTGACTGCATCAGGGTCTGGTGTGTACATCTCTTCATCTTCCAACCAGCCCAGAGGCATCACAGCATTCTCATCTATGATTGTCTCCGGTTCTGATTCATCCCTGGATGAAAATTTTGTGGTAAATGAGTAATTAATGCAAAGAAAACATAAGTGCTAAAGGAACGTTGCATCATGATATGAGAGCAATAATTTTAAGAAGGACAATTTACAATGGCTGCTAGTTATAATTCATTCCAGGAAAAAGATTTGGTTGTAAATGTGTAATTAATATAAAATAGAGAGAATGAGTCAGATGGGGTAGACATGAGGGAGAGAGAGAGAGAGAGAGAGAGAGAGAGAGAGAGAGAGAGAGAGAGAGAGAGAGAGAGAGAGAGAGATAGAGAGAGAGAGAGAGAGAGAGAGAGAGAGAGAGAGAAATCAAATCAAATCAAATCAACTTTATTAGGGTCACAAATTGGGCGCGCAGGCCCGTCTTACATTCGGCCCTTCCAATCACTCGTCTTTCGTTCATCAAGAGCATTATACATTTACATAGGAAGAAAAATAAACATTGTGAAATGAATGTTGTAAACATAAACAAGGCTAATTACCATGTTATGAAGCCCATCTCCCACCTATCCATACATCACCCCACCCACACAACACCCCCACCTACCCACACACACGCGCACCAAGGGACACATACACACCCCCACCTACCGACACACACCAAGGGACACATACATACCCCACCAACCGACCCATCCCCCTCCCGCACACACTGCCCGCACCTGATCCCCCAACCAAAACACACTCGCCACCCACAAACATTCCCCCACCAACCCACACATCCCACGCCCATCCACATACACATCCTACCCCACACATCCTCTCCCCACATACACCTCAAACCACCCATCCCTCAGCCACATCTCCATCGACAACATATTCCCCACCCATGCACACAATCCCCCACCAACCCACACATCGCACATCCACATCCCCAAACCATACACACACATCCCCACCAACTGACATGTCCCTACCCCCCCCCCACATCTCCCTAACCACCCATACATCCCCAATCCACTCACACACACCCCATCACCCACACATACAACTTCCACCCACCCACACATGCCTTAACCTAATCCCCCACCACACAATCCTCCACCCGCACATCACATACACCCCCTACCACGCACTATTCCCAACCCACGCACCACACACACACATATCCCTCACCAACACATCCCCACTTACACACCACACACATATCCCCCACCCAGATACCACACAATATCCCCACCCACACCCACACAGATACCCTTACCCATCCACCCCACATACCCCCACTCACACACCACAAAAATCCCCCACCCACACACACATACCTCAACCACACAATATCTCCAACCAACACACCTCTCACCACCCACACACGCATTCCCTACCCGTCCACCAACACACACTCACTCACGCATACATCCTCCACTACGCACCCACACACCCCCACCCACCCACCCCCAACCAAACATCTCTCGATCACAATACCCCTACCCCCACACACATCCTCCACCCACTCACACATCCCATTCCGACACATACAACTCCCTCACCCACCTACATCCCTAAGCGACTCACACACCCCCACCCATACATTCCCCATCCACACACACACATCTCCCACCCACACTCCCCCACATACTTCCCCCAACCACCACAATCCCCTACTCACCCACACATATACCCCACCCATACGCACATTTCCCGCACCCATCACACACATCCCCCACACCACACACTATCCTCCACCCATACCACCACAAACATACCCTCCACCCACACACCATTCACACATCCCCCACCAACACACCGCACACATATCTCAAACCCACACACCATACACTTCTACCCACCCGCCCTTGCATCCCCAATCCACCAAACACAATCCCCTACCCACACAACCCCGCCTCCCACACATACTTCCTCAAACCATCCACACATCGCCACCCACATAAACACACATCCCCTGCATCCATCCCATACACATATCCTCCACCCATACACACATCCCCCACACCCATTCCAACACCCCTACTTTCACCCCCACACATCCATCCAACACCCACAAATACCACTACCCACCAAAACCCACACACCCAACCCATCCAAACGCATACCCCCACCCACACACCCCCAACCCATCCAAACGCATACCCACACTCACACACATCCTCCACATACACTCACACTTCCTCACATCTAGACACATACAAAATGTCTCACGTTAGTATTGAAACTAGTATGAACAAACTCCCACACTTTACTCTTTACCAGAGACAGAGAGAGAGACAGAGAGAGAGAGAGAGAGAGAGAGAGAGAGACAGACAGACAGACAGACAGACAGACAGACAGACAGACAGACAGACAGACAGACAGAGAATGAGAGAGACAAAGAGCCACAGAGAGAGAAAGAGAGTATGAGAAAGAGAGAGTCTAAAAATCAACAGTACATGGCTTTCAAATTAGATAAACAAAGAGTTGCAGTGGCAGCCATGCAGGAAACTAGATTTCTTTAGTTTGCTCCGACCATCTTTATAAAGCCAGAGATGGCTGGGATTTCAGCGGGAAAGAGAGTCTATCACACCCAACTTGGAAGAGGAAAAGTTCATACAAATCATACTCCCTTCACATTTATAACGAAAATTATACTTCTTTCACATTTATAATGAATATCATACTTCCTTCACATTTATAACGAATATCATACTTCCTTCACATATATAACGAAATTCATACTTCCTTCACATTTATAGCAAAATAAAACTCACCAATCAACAGGTTTCTTGGCTTCCGGTTCAGGAATCCTGGAGAAGAAAACAAATGACATGAATAATAACCAGACAGTTTTGTTTATGACATGCTTGCATGCTAGGATGGTTGGCCATGTGTTAAAATCCTCTTTAAGGCGGAGATTTTTCTTAAAAAAAGCCTGTTCTGTGGTGAAGGAGTTTTGAATGCAATTCATAATCCCGCATACCACGTTCAAAACACAGCTGCGGGCGATTTGGCAGCAGACCGCCTTGTCTTGGGTTTCCATAAAATGGTATGAGATCCAGTTGTTCAGAAAACAATTGCAAACTGCTTAATGTAAACTTGCTCAGGAATCACAAACAGCCAAAAATACTGGAGTTGACTGCCATGTCCTGTAAAGGATATGCAACTACCTTGTTTTTTTCTAAAATACTGACCTGGGCTCGCAGGCTGAGCCAGCCTAAAATGGGTACTGGGAACTTCCCTGGGAAATAAAGGTGATGAACATGATACTGACCACTTTACCCATGGTCAAGTCCACAACAAGGAAACAGATAAGTAACATAAACAGATAAATTGATGTAGAGTTTTCCATGTAGTTGTATTAATGTTTTTCGTTGTTTGTGTGCTTACAAAATACAACAATAAGAAAGAGACAAGCAGCTTTCTTTGGTCGTGTGATGAGAAGAGAGGCATTGGAGAACATCGTGCCGGCTGGAAAGATCGAGGGGAAGAGAGGAAGAGGCAGACCAAGAGATATGATGCTGGATGGATTGAGACGGTGGCATGGAGGAATATCATCAGCAGAGTTGATCCAGAACACCAAAGACCGAGATCTGTGGAAAGTCATGAACATCTATGCCAGCCGGCATGGCATTGTGTTTTAGCTGCCACGTCCATTTCGTCACCTGTGATCATGTTCTAGTCAAGACTACCGATCCTACTTCAAGTTTTTGTGGAGTCACTCACCGCACAAGATCCATGGAGTGGTAATTAATCTAACAATATGGGATTAGCACCACGTATTCAATATGGCACATGGTGGGAATGAGGTCATTTACTTACTTTTACTTTACTGCTCCCAACTACACATCAACATTGACTTTTGAATAACATGAAGCCCCTTGTCAAGATGACAGTTGACTAAAACATTTGCTATGTCAAGATGACAGTTGACTAAAACATTTGCTATGTCAAGATGACAGTTGACTAAAACATTTGCTATGGAAAGACAGTTGACTAAAACTGTTGCTATGGCAAGATGACAGTTGACTAAAACATTAGCTATGGCAAGACAGATGACTAAAACATTTGCTATGTCAAGATGACAGATGACTAAAACATTTGCTATGTCAAGATGACAGATGACTAAAACATTTGCTATGTCAAGATGACAGTTGACTAAAACATTTGCTATGTCATGAGGACAATTGACTAAAACACTTGCTATGTCAAGATAACAGTTGATTAAAACATTTGCTATGGCAAGATGACTACTGACTAAAACATTTGCTATGGCAAGACAGTTGACTAAAACATTTGCTATGGCAAGACAGTTGACTAAAACATTTGCTATGGAAAGACAGTTGACTAAAACTGTTGCTATGGCAAGATGACAGTTGATTAAAATATTTGCTATGTCAAAATGACAGTTGACTAAAACATTTGCTATGTCATGATGACAGTTGACTAAAACATTTGCTATGGAAAGACAGTTGACTAAAACTGTTACTATGGCAAGATGACAGTTGATTAAAATATTTGCTATGTCAAAATGACAGTTGACTAAAACACTTGCTATGTCATGATGACAGTTGACTAAAATATTTGCTATGGCAAGATGACAGTTGACTAAAACATTAGCTATGGCAAGACAGATGACTAAAACATTTATTATGTCAAGATGACACTTGACTAAAACTTTTATTATGGCAAGATGGCAGTTGATTAAACCATTTACTATGTCAAAATGACACTTGACTAAAACTTTTGTTATGGCAAGATGACAGTTGATTAAAACATTTGCTATGGCAAGATAGTTGACTAAAACATGTGCTATGGCAAGATAGTTGACTAAAACATGTGCTATGGCAAGACAGTTGACTAAAACATTTGCTATGGCAAGATATTTGACTAAAACATGTGCTATGGCAAGATAGTTGACTAAAACATGTGCTATGGCAAGATAGTTGACTAAAACATTTGCTATGGCAAGATAGTTGACTAAAACATGTGCTATGGCAAGATAGTTGACTAAAACATGTGCTATGGCAAGATAGTTGACTAAAACATGTGCTATGGCAAGACAGTTGACTAAAACATTTGCTATGGCAAGATATTTGACTAAAACATGTGCTATGGCAAGATAGTTGACTAAAACATGTGCTATGGCAAGATAGTTGACTAAAACATTTGCTATGGCAAGATAGTTGACTAAAACATGTGCTATGGCAAGATAGTTGACTAAAACATGTGCTATGGCAAGACAGTTGACTAAAACATTTGCTATGGCAAGATATTTGACTAAAACATGTGCTATGGCAAGACAGTTGACTAAAACATGTGCTATGGCAAGACAGTTGACTAAAACATTTGCTATGGCAAGATATTTGACTAAAACATGTGCTATGGCAAGATAGTTGACTAAAACATTTGCTATGGCAAGATATTTGACTAAAACATGTGCTATGCCAAGATGACAGTTAACTAAAACATTTGTTATGTCAAAATAACAGTTGACTAAAACATTTGCTATGTTATGATGACAGTTGACTAAAACATTTGTTATGTCAAGATAACAATTGACTAAAACATTTGCTATGGCAAAATTCAACATAAAACAAATTCAACATAGAAGTACAGAACAGATTTGAAATATTGTCTGATCTAGAGATCCTATTCCAGGATGTGGATGATCAATGGGAAATGTTAAAGAATTCAATCAATGTGGCTGCAGAAACAACTATTCCAAAATTAAAGAAGGTGGGTCGTAAGAAATGGATGACTGAGGAAATTTTACACTTAATGGAAACAAGAAGACTCAACAAAAATAATCCTGCCAAATATGAAGAAATTCACAGACAAGTCAGAATATTATGTAGGAAGGCAAAAGAATCATGGCTTGAGGAAAAGTGCTTAGAAATTGAAAAACAACACAACAGTCAAAATACCAAATTAGTGCACAAAAGAATTCAGGAACTTACTAATAAAAGAACAAGTACATCAACAGGCTGTCTAAAAACTAAAGATGGCAAAATCATAATAGAAAAAGATCAGATTTTACATGTATGGACAGATTATGTGAAAGACCTGTATAATTAGATTAGATTTAATAATGAAGGACCAGCAATTTTAAAGATGGAGGTTCAAAATGTTCTTAAGCATATGAAAGCTGGCAAGGCCCCCAGTGCAGATAACATCACAACAGAAATGATTAAAGCTTTAGAAGAATTTGGACTAGAGCAAGTCCCTAGACTGCTGAACACATTATATGATACTGGAGATATACCTTCTGAATTATGTAATTCTGTATTTATTGCAATCCCAAAGAAATCAGGAACCTTAGAATGTGATCAACATAGAACAATTATAATGAGTCACATCACAAAGATTTTGTTACGAATTATCATGCAAAGAGTGAGGAAGAACATACAACCTGAAATAGGGGAAGAACAATGTGGGTTTGTAGAAGGAAAGGGTACAGTAAATGCTGTGTATATGCTGCGAACAGTTATTGAACGTGCTTTAGAAGTAAACAAGGATATACATCTTTGCTTTATTGACTACACAAAGGCTTTTGATAGAGTTAGACATGTCAACATTGTGGATATACTTGCAGATCTACAAATTGATGGGAAAGACATTAGACTTATAAAAAAACATATATTGGAAACAACAAGCTGCCATAAGGATTGATAATGAAGTAGGACAATTTCAACCTATTAAGAGAGGTGTTAGGCAGGGATGTGTAATGTCTCCAGATCTTTTTTCCCTATACAGTGAAAATATTTTCAGAAATGTAGAAGACCTAAATGGAATCGGCATTGGAGGACGAAACATAAATAACATTAGATATGCAGATGATACAGTATTGATTGCAGACAATGCACAGGATCTGCAACAATTAGTAGACGCTGTTGTTGTACACAGTGAGCAGCTGGGGTTGGAATTAAATTGTAGTAAGACACAGGTTATGGTCGTCACTAGGAAGAACGAAGTACCACAATGTAATATACAAGTAAATGGGAATATTCTTCAACAAGTGAATCGGTTCAATTATCTAGGAACAGTCATAACATCTGATGGCAGATGCCTTGAAGAGATTAGAACAAGAATCGCCATTGCGAAAGTAGCCTTTAGCAAGATGAAAAACATTCTGACCAATAAAATGATGTCAATTGAAACGAGAAAAAGAGTGTTGAGGGGATACATAGAGCCTGTTCTTTTGTATGGATGTGAAACTTGGACAATGTGCAGTCAAGCTGAAAAACATCTGATGGCTGCAGAAATGTGGTTTCTGAGGAAAATGCAAAGAATACCATGGACAGATAGAAAAACCAATGACCAAGTACTACAAGAGACAAATGAAAATCGTAGATTGATTAGAGAAATTAGACGTAGACAGTCAAAATTTTTTAACATGTTATGAGAAGAAATGGACTGGAGAACTTAGTGACATCTGGCAAGATCGAAGGGAACAGACCAAGAGGAAGACCGAGAGGAAAATACCTGGATGGCTTGGCCACATGGCATGGACGAGACAGGAACACTGAGCTGATCCACGACTCTGGTGATCGAGTGAAATGGCGAATCATGACCGCCCACGCTTTCCGGCATGGCACATGATTGATTGATTGATTGATGGCAAAATGACAGTTGACTAAAACATTTGCTATGGCAAAATGACAGTTGACTAAAACAATTGCTATGTCAAAATGACAGTTGACTAAAACATTTGCTATGTCAAAATGACAGTTGACTAAAACATTTTCTATGCCAAAATGACAGTTGACTAAAACACGTGCTATGTCAAAATGACAGTTGACTAAAACATTTGATATGTCAAGATGACAGTTGACTCAATCATTTGTTATGTCAAAATGACAGTTGACTAAAACATCCCCCTCTTTTGTTCATGTGCTTGTTTTTTATTTGCGGAGACATTTGTATTATTGTATCTATTACAACCAGTGCTGTGGCTTTGAGGACAGTAAGATACAGTCTTTGTGTGTGTGTGCTAGCTCACTTTGAACTCGAGCGTAGTCCATACGCCCTACTTCTAGTAGCACAGGATTGAATTTTACGTGTGGATTAGCTGTCCCTATTACTAGTATCCCTCGCCATCAGGCGACTCCACTCCGGCTTCAGGGGTGCTTGTAATTTACATCCCCAAGTCAAGGACAAGAAGTCAACATTTTAGTCCAAATGACCAGTGTAGGGGTTGAACCCTCTACCTCAGCACACTGGATGTTTAAGAAGTAATGATCTTATCCATTCAGCCATGCTGACCTCCAGATCCGAAGTTTCATAATTCCCCCCTGTCACCGTCGAGGGTTCGAAATCAGCTGCAGGCAATTTGGAAGCAGACTGATCTGCGTTGATTTTGGCATTATGAGGCATTGGCCGTTCAGAAAGCAATGGCAAACCACTGAATTAACACTGCCCAGTAAATCACAAATGGTCCTGGTGCTTCGAGGTTTGCAATCTGACTCATATACTCATTGAAAATTTCAGGTGAAATTGCTGACCCCTGTGGTGAAGGTCCTTTGGGAGAATGTGATTAATGCAGAAGAACAGATGGACTATCATAATCTAGACAGAATGCAGCAGCAAAGGGTGGTCAGAGGATCTAGTCGACAGTCGTTATTCAGAGGTAAGGCCAGACGGACATATAGTCAGATTGCAACGGGCACCATTAGTATTGGAACTCTTTGTTGGCTGTTGAAAATGAGGACTGAGTGCTTATGGGAATGCCCTGAGTGCAGTGAGGTCGATTCTTGACTCAACTTAACACAAACAGCCAATAAGTGTTGCTGACTGTAACATCCTGTAAAAGACATGCAACTAACTTTCTATTTACAGCAAAACTGTGATATTTACACCTTTCGGCAGACAAATCAGACTTCTTCCCGTGATTTACTGACCGTGTTAGTCTTCCCAATAGTTTCTAAATCGTTATCTTCCATTAGGAGGTCAGCATGGCTGAATGGATAAGAAAATGCATTCTTAAACATCTGGTGTGCTGATGCTGAACTAAAGGGTTCGCCTGATGGTGAGGGACACTGGTATTAGGGAAAGCTAATCCACATGCAAAATTAAGTTCAGTGCACTAGACGTAGTCTGATGCCGAGGTAAGCGGTTCAACCCCTACACTGGACAGCTGGACTAAAATGTTGACCTGTCGTCCCTGACTTGGGGCCGTAAATTACAAGTACCTCTGAAGTCGGCGAGGGACACTGTTAAAAGGGAAAGCTAATCCACACGCAAAATACAGTCCATCACTACGATAAATAGTGTGTATGGACTATGAGTTCTAGCGAGCGAGCGAGCGCAAAAAAAAAATATAAATAAAAACTAGAAGTAGCATGTTTTTGGACTACACTTGAGTTCAAAATGAGCAAATGCCATCTCACTTCAAGCAGTTCTATATTACGCCATCTGATGAAGCTCTGTCCATGTCCTGCCCTTATTATTCATCTCTATCTCTAATTCACTTCTCCTTGTGTTTGCAAGTCTTCCTGTCTTCCTCTATTTTCCTTGCCCTGCGAGTTCCTGACAAAGAACGTTCTAGTTATACATTTCTTATGTTTCCTCTCTGTATGCCCTATTCAGTATCTGTCTAGTTCATTCCATAAGCTTCATATTGGTGAACTGAGTTGAGCTGAGCTAAGAAATGACATTACTGCACTAAGGACATTCCCATATGCACTCCTTCTCCTCATTCAACAGCCAGCAAAGAGTCATAATATTAATAGTTCCAACTGCAATCTGATTGAAAGTTCTCCTGGTATGCCCTTTCAGTTTTGAGATTCGTCCAGAGTCCCTGCTGATCCACCACCATATCATTCTCTCCACATAAGAGTGCTCAGTCTGTTCCACCTGGTCCCACAGGCGCCGATCACCTCTTCCTTATCCATAGGTAATCTACCACTAAGTGGTGCATTCCCTGCCAGCATATCAGCCTGTTCATTTCCCCTGCACTCCCGCATGACCAGGGCAGAAAATGCATACAATTCTCACAATCTTAGATCTCTGAAGTGTATGTCCGATCCACAGTCTGTCTAGTTCTCTCCATGAGCTAAATACTGGTGATTCTTCTTCTTCTGCTGCGTTCATCCGGAGAGTTTTTTCGGACGTGATTGCGTTGTGCCTGTTTACAGCAGAGCTGCATTTTTGCGCCGTTAGACTGACAGATTTGACTTCTGCGTGCATTTGTTGACCGGGTTAACCTTCCCAGGATATTGGCGATTCTGTCATACCATTTTAGTCCTTCTATTCTGTGCAGCCACCAACAAATGACCGTTTGTGGTTTATAAGAAATCGTTTTAGTCATTCTCCATGTTTCTGATCAATACTACTATTGGCACCTTGCTGTCTTGACAAACGATTGTTACATTGTGCTTCAAAACAGCCATAACTAAACCCCATGGTGGTAGTGAATGTGACTGATCAAACCAATTCATGATGTAAATGTTCAGCCACAATGGATGCATATGAACACATGGTCATTTCCACCATAACCATCCATACAGTATTAATGATTTAAAGTTAGAGTTATTTTAAATTCCTTTGACTTCCACACTTTCCACATGTGGATTGGCGCTGCAGACAGCAGATCACATACTCTAAGACTGCCCAAAATATAACATATCTAGGCAAACTTTCTGGCCTGGAGACACAACAGTGGAAGATACACTATATGGACCGCTGAGTGAACTAAGAAAGACTGAAGTTCATACAAGAGACAATGTTGCAGTTAAAGACACATTTCAAGCAAACAAAAGAAGAAGAGGAAGAAGACTTCCACAAATGTCCTAGTGCTAGAAAAGCAGTCAGCATCTGAGGCTTAGGGGTTAGTGACAGCAGTTTCACAATTGCCCGACATATCACGTACAGAGTTCAAAATCAGTCACAGGTGATTTGGGAGTAGATAGCTCTGTGCTTCTTCTATTGCTCCTTCCTTAGCTAGTTGTGTTTGCTTAAGAAGAAGAATTCTGATTTATTATAAATACACAGCAAACAGCACATGGTCTGCTTACTTCTCTCTGTTGTCCCAGTCTTCGGGTTTATGGTCATCTGGGTCATCAACCTCTTTAGGTGGGTTCACTGGTGGACTTAAAGAAAGAGTAAACAAATGGGTTCAATTATCGGGTGTTTGTCTATTAACACTATCATCAGGCCAGTCAAGATTTACTATGTCCTTATGTCAAACAAGAATAAACTAGTGTGTGCACTGACTCCATCTTGTAGTGGTAGTAGGGGAGCTTATATGTCTCAATGACTCCACCTGGTAGTGGTAGTAGAGGGGCTTGCATGTCTCAGTGACTCCAGTGTGTTGTGGTAATAGAGAAGCTTGTGTCTCAATTACTCTAGCTTGTAGTTGTAGTAGAGAGGCCTGCATGTCTTAATGATTCCAGCATGTATTGGTAGTAGAGGGGCTTGCATGTCTCAATGACTAAACCTTGTAGTGGTGGTAGAGGGGCTTGCGTGTCTCAATGACTCCGCAATTAGTGGTAGCAGAGGGGCTTGTATTTCAATGACTCTACCTCCTTGTAGTGGTAGTCGAGGGCTTGTATGTCTCAATGACTAAACCTTGTAGTGGTAGTAGAGGGGCTTGCGTGTCTCAATGACTCCACAATTAGTGGTAGCAGAGGGGCTTGTATTTCAATGACTCTACCTCCTTGTAGTGGTAGTCGAGGGGCTTGTATGTCTCCACCTTGTAGTGGTAGTAGAGTGGTTTGTGTGTCTCAATGACTCAAGCTTGTAGTGGTAGTAGAAGGGCTTGTATGTCTCAATGACTCCACATCATGGTAGTAGAGGGGCTTGTATGTCTCAATGACTCCAGCTTGTAGTGGTTGTAGAGCGGCTTGTGTGTCTCAATGATTCAAGCTTGTGGTGGTAGTAGAGGGGCTTGTGTGTCTCAATGACTGCATTTTGTAGTGGTAATAGAGGAGCTTGTGTCTCAATGACTCAAGCTTGTAGTGGTAGTAGAGGGGCTTGTGTGTCTCAATGACTCCAGCTTGTAGTGGTTGTAGAGCGGCTTGTGTGTCTCAATGCCTCCAAGATCTTTGGTCATAGCAGTGCAGTGGCCAAAATCACCCAAGTCAGGCAGGTCATGGAATTGGGGACCACACAAAAAGACACACACAAAAACCTGATACCTCGCAAATAGACCAGGGACAGGCAAAGGATTGAGAAGGCAATTTTTGTCAAAATCAGATGTACTGGGCCACAGGTCGAGGAATCAATACAATGTAACGTGCTTGGAGATGATGATGTGAAGGAAGAGCACCTTTACAAACACAAAATGTTTCCGTCTAGATAACATATTCGTATTGTAACCATGGTTACTAAATATCAATGGCAATCTCCTTGGCAAAAATGCTTAAGTCACCTGCTTCACGCTGTGTAGGTCTTGGGTTTATTTTTAGAATGTCGCTAAGACCATGAATGTAATTTTTCCTAACACCTCTGAAGGTCATCGCTATGGAGTTTGTGCTTTGTGCAATGCTCTTGACAAGCAGCTATCCATTATGCAGTGAGAGACTAAGTCAGCTGGGGTAAAAGCCAGTGCAATGAAGCAAATCTTCTCAACTTTACTTTTACTTTATTTACTATTACTAAATAACAATACACAATATGTATACAAAATCTGAGGTACCTGAAGTTAGTCAGCAAGCTTCCTGCAGATATCACTTTTTTATCCACTCTCATCTCGTAAGTATTATCTGGTCTCACAACTGAAATGTAAAATATTCACTTTTACATGTTACAGTGTGATGTCAGAAACCGCTGCTTTTTATGTCTCGGGGTCAAGAGATGGGTTTTTTTAAATATGTTTAACGTCACGGTTAAGTTCTTAATCTGTAACAAAATCCACATAATCAGATTGGAACTGGTACTATTAGAATTGGGACTCACCCGGTGTGTCTGCCTAAAGGCGCAAGTATCGCAGCTCTGCTGTAAACAGACACAGTGCAATTAAGTCCGAAAAAACACTCTGGATGAAGAATTGGGATTCTTTGCTGGTTGTTGAAGACTAGGGCGGAATCAGTATGGGAATGTCTCGAGTATGTGATAATGGTTCTTGACTCAATTAAACTCACTTGTAATAAAAATCCCATAGCAGATACTGCCATTGGCAAGTGAAGTGTTAGGCCTTCAGATATTCTAGGTCACTGTACAATGAGGTGAGGGTGACCTGTTCCTGTCCTCAACTTTCCGTCCAAAAAAAAAGAAACTGAAAACTGGCCAGTGTCCATTTTGATCAAACTGGGTCAAGACCAGAGCAGTACTGGTCAGAAAAAAAAATCCTACCACTGCAGGTAATTGAACCTACACTATTCTCTTGGTAGGTAAGCACACTAACCACTAAGGTATGGGAGGGGGGGGGGGGGTCTTGAGGTATGGTGTCCACCTTGAGTGCTGGAGGTTCCAGCCCCGGTGAGGGCCGGAATTTTTTCACATGGACTTCTAGTAACAAAATTTTCCCCTGGACTCTGGTCTCTGGGTAGTGAGATCGGACGCCCGTGTGTATTGTTGCGCACATAAAAAATTCCTTGGCATTTGGAAATCGAAAAAGAGTAGTCTAACAGCACTGCCCTGGCAAAATTTTGAGTTTAAAATCTACCCAAAGTATTACAGAGTTTGTGCACTGTGCTGAGATTCTTCAGACTCAGGCTGGAGTTAGGAGTAGAATGGAGCACTTATGGGTTACACCTGTGTGCTGTGATGTTGATCTGTCGACTAACTAAACTAACCGCTATGCCACCATGACATCCAGTGTTTTAAAACCCAGATACTTAGACTGCTTGACAATCAGTGGTTGATATGGTCAGTGTCAGTCCGGCCACTTTTAGCTTCGCATTATGCTGGACTTGGTCAACCTCGGAGCCATGTGGTCAGGCAAAACAAATCCAGGACTGGTGATCCGTTGGGTGGGCTTTCTATTAATGATGACAGTGTGAAGAGGCGGAGCTTTATATCAGTGATGACAATGTTAAGAGGTGGAGCTTTATATCAATGGTGACAGTGTAAAGAAGCAGAGCTTTCTATCTGTGATGTCACTCAGTGTAAAGTGACAGAGCTTTTTATCTGTGATGTCACTCACTTAGTGTAAAGAGACAGAGCTTTCTATCTGTGATGTCACTCACTCAGTGTATAGACAGAGCTTTCTATCTGTGATGTCACTCACTCAGTGTATAGACAGAGCTTTCTATCTGTGATGTCACTCACTCAGTGTATAGACAGCTTTCTATCTGTGATGTCACTCTCAGTGTAAAGAGACAGAGCTTTCTATCTGTGATGTCACTCACTCAGTGTAAAGAGACAGAGCTTTCTATCTGTGATGTCACTCACTCAGTGTAAAGAGATAGAGCTTTCTATCTGTGATGTCACTCAGTTAGTGTAAAGAGACAGAGCTATCTATCTGTGATGCCTTTCACTTAGTGTAAAGAGACAGAGCTTTCTATCTGTGATGCCATTCACTTAGTGTAAAGAGACAGAGCTATCTATCAGTGATGTCACTCACTCAATGTAAAGAGACAGAGCTTTCTATCTGTGATGTCACTCACTCAGTGTATAGACAGAGCTTTCTATCTGTGATGTCACTCACTCAGTGTATAGACAGAGCTTTCTATCTGTGATGTCACTCACTCAGTGTATAGACAGAGCTTTCTATCTGTGATGTCACTCACTCAGTGTATAGACAGAGCTTTCTATCTGTGATGTCACTCACTCAGTGTATAGACAGAGCTTTCTATCTGTGTTGACCATGTAAAGATATAGAGCTTTCTATCAATTCAATGAAGAAAGTGTAAAGAGACAGCTTTCTATCAGTGATGACACAGCGTAAAGAGACATAGCTTTCTATCAATGACAACACTTAGTGTAAGGAGACAGCTTTCTATCAATGATGATGCTCATGATAAAGAGACATATCTTCCTACTGATGATGACACTTAAGTGTAAAGAGACAGGTTTCTATTACTGCTGACACTTACTCAGTGTAAAGAGGTGGGTCCTTCTGTCAGTGAAGTAATCGTCCAGCTTCACTGATGGCTTTTCGGCATGCTTCTCCTGGAAACGCAGACATATATGAAGCAAATGAATGCAGCAACCAAATCAACCGTCAACACCACTGTTTCAAACTAAGGTTAACTGCATGTCCTTGTACAGGATGTTGCAGTCAGCTCAGCATTGGTCTCTGTTTGTGATTAACTAGGCAATGTTAGTTGAGTAGTCAACCAGCAGCCAGTTTTGAACCCTTGACTCAATAATTATTATGTTGATTATATTATTACTTAGCAGGTGTGTTGGTGTAATGGTTATGATGTTATGTTGGCAATGTCACGAGCGCAAGGTTCGATGTCAGCTTTTGTCGTTATCTACAGGAGGGAAAGACTGCCCACCTGTTCCTCTGTGGACACAGGCCTACAAAATGTGACGGTCCAAACATATCACATACTCGCAGCAAGCACCTGCTAACTGGACTTGTTTATTTTCTAACCCTTATTGTTTACTTCTGACAGGTATGTGCACTGGTCAGCACTTCAAGGCTGGCACAGAATGAGGTCAATTTAAAACACAAAATATAAACAACACTTCGCATGTACAAACCTCAAACTCGCCAGTTTTAGGATTCCTGTGGCGGAAGATGAAATGCAGCTGCAAAGATACAAGTCAATCATGTGAAAGTCATTCAAATATGATAAACAGTGATGGTCAAGTAATCTTTGTTTACATAATATTCAAGTATAATGTGAACATGATGGTAGGAGCAAACAGGACAAACTGACATTCAATCAGTCAAGGAGGAAGGAAGGGAGAGGGGGAAGAAAGGAATTGGAGAGGGGAAGTAAGGGAAGGGAGCCAAGCAGGCAAGCAAGCAGGCAGGAAGGAAGGAAGGAAGGAGGGAGGGAAGGAAGGAAGGAAGGAAGGAAGGAAGGAAGGAAGGAAGGAAGGAAGGAAGGAAGGAAGGAAGGAAGGAAGGAAGGAAGGAACATTTTAAAACATCATATGGCCATGATGATCTAAAATGCAGTGAATGTGACATGATCAGTGAAAGCTGAGTCAATGAACTGCCAGAAGTAAGACCTGCTACATTCTCTCCCCCTCCCCCCTTTATCCCCAGCCAACTGACCCTCCTCTTGAGGTAAAGAACGTCAAAATTTCAGATCATAAATGTAGTCATGGCAGAAACCCATGAACCTGAAAACCATACTGTTCTTGACAGTCCAGGAACACTTCAATCAGGATAAAAGAGGCAGGTAGTTGTCCACAGTTAGCTTTACTTCTTACAAGGCAGACAGTCTCTGTGGCGAAGAGGTTACACTGCCTGCCTCATGCTCTGAAAGTTGTGGATTTGATTCCGGAATGCATTATTCAGTTCACAAGTGGAATTTTCTTAGACTACTGGGGGTCGTTGCTGGAGCTACGGAGTTTGGGCTTTGGCGATGCTTTCAGGACACTCTGTGGAAAGAGACAGAGCCATGTGGGACATAACCCAGTGCAATGAAGTCGATCCTCTGGTGTGTTAAGCCTTTTCTTTCCTGAAAAGGCAAAAACAATTCCATTGTGATCACTGGGGTACAAATTCATGCTGCACCAAACCAATACACTGAATAATTATTTAAGATTGAAATTTTTAAAAACCTGGCTGGTAAAAAAATACCTTATTGTCATTTCCACACTTGTCTGGCCCAAACATGATTGTGTAGGGTGTTTTGTCTGTAAATTGCTTCTGTAGATATGGTAATAATGAAAAACGTGGTTAGTGGAAATTCATGGAATTAAAAACAACAATCTAGCCTGCAACAAATAACACTGCCACATCAGGTTACTCTTCTTCTTATTCGTCGGATATTTTTTTGTATTTGCTGTTTACAGCTGAGCTGCGATATTTGCGGATATTTTTTGTTTTGGACATATTTGCTGTTTACAGCACAGCTGCGATATTTGTGTCCTTCAACCAACACATCCGATTTCTTCAGGCATTTGTTGACCAGGTTAATCTTTCCTGGTGTTATTCTGTATCCAAAGACTTCCTAGCCATTCAGCCACCACGCCGGCTTTACAGCATAAATGCCATCCAACTAACAAAAAAACAAAACAAATTAACGCAGCAAAATAAAATATTCAGGGTTTCTTTAAAGTCTTGTTTCCACCATTATTTTGGTATGGGGTATTTTTATGGCATGTCATTCCACCATAAAACTAGAATCGTGAACGCTCATAAACTTACTTTCTGGAAATTCTTGTGGTGGCTGCCTTTATCCTCCACATAAACATAAAAGATTTTAAAGCTACAATTACTCTAATGTGGGTAGCTTTGTTCATTTTCAAAAAGTTTCCAGGACAATGATCAAATGTGGCCAGGTCTTTACAATGTCAAACTGCCAAATTATTTTAGGACATGCACAAGAGACCTGTTTTTTTTTCCACCATTATCCAGGAAGATTAAGCAAGCTATTCATTCCCCGGGGTTATGGGTGATTATAACATTCCTGGATTCTTTGTTTGAAAATAAAGCAAAGAAATATAATAATAATATGATTAGTTAAGTTTACTAATCGCTCACCAAACCCAACACCCCACATTGTGACAACGGATTAGAGCAGAGGAGCGCAATTGGGAGAGTACAAGCCTTATCCTGAGAAAACGTAACCTTAAGACTAAATGTCATTCATGGCAGAGCTCTAAGCCTTTGTCGACAACTGGTCTAGGATTGAAGCTCGGAAAATTAGAGCATTGCTTTGCTGATCTGGCAGCTTCTGCAGCTTGTCTTGTGCCAGATGTTACCTTTCCTCTGGAGTAAACTAGGCAGGCTGAGAGAGGGATCATGCTGCATCGGCAACACATGGTCTCTACAATTCAGCCCAGGCTTTCTGCTATGGTGAGGTTATTATGGCTTTTTTTAAAGCACAATGTAACAAACTTTCTTCTTCTTCTTCTTCTTCTTCTTCTTCTTCTTCTTCTTCTTCTTCTTCTTCTTCATCCAGAATGTTGTTTTAAATGCAATTGTGTTGTACCTGTTTACAGCAGAGCTGCTATATTTGTACCTTTCGGCCGACACATCCAACTTCTTCAGGCATTTGTTGGCCGGGTTACCTTCCCAGCTATGAAACAAACTATTGTCTGTCAAAATGGCCAGGTGCCAGTAATACAGTAAGTAAAGTTTAAAGTCAGTACTATAATTAGTGCGCTAAGGGAGATAATTAGACAGATCCCAGTGAAATCAAGATGTGCGGAAAAGATGGTCTTGGATATCATTTTTTTTTTTTTTGCGCTCGCTCGATTTGAACTCAAGTGTAGTCCTTACACACTACTTCTAGTAGCGCTGGGCTGAATGTTACGTGCGAATTAGCTTTCCCTATTAACAGTGTCCTTCACCATCAGGTGAACCCACTCTGACTTCAGAGGTACTTGTAATTTACGTCCCCAAGTCAAGGACAAGAGGTCAACATTTTAGTCCAACTGACCGGTGTAGGGGCTGAACCCCTTACCCTGGGATCAGCACACTGGAAGTTTAAAAACATGCATTCTTATCCATTCGGCCATGCTGATTTCCTTCCTGGATATAACTGACTGGCTGGCACCTGGCCATCTTGACAGAGTTTGTAAAATGGAGTTATACCTGACAACTGATGGGGGAAGGAGAGCTGACACAAGACAAAGTCTTTCAAGCAGGCAACAACTCAACAACATTCTGCAAAGGACATATTTGCTCCTTTTGGCAGTCACATCTGACTTCTGCCTGGCATTTTGCTAGCAGCTTAGCCTACCCAGGAAACCATATGACAATTGACAGGGGGCAGGAGAACTGGCACAAGATCTAAAGTCTTTCAGGTGGTCTAAAAGAGAGCAACATTCTGTAAAGGACATGCTACAAGACAAGCAAACGAAAAGGCCTTTTTACATGCCTTGAGACATATTGGACATACAGTGATAACCCCCATATGTTTTATAGACACATCTGTAGACAATGAGGTAAATATCTTGTAGACTGTATTACCTTTCCTGGACATTACCTGGTACCCATTATAGACCGGGTCAACCTGATGTACCCGCTACATACCACCAAATCAGAAAGCCACCAACATCTGCTAAAGGTGACTACCATGGTATGGACAGACCAGAACAAATCATCATTCTGCACCTCACAACAGGACACAATAGACTATGCAACCACATGTATTCAAAATTGGCGAATAAGCCAGGTGCACATATGGACTGGCGCCGCAGACAGCAGATCACATACTCCACGACTGCCAAAAATACAACATCTAGGCATACCTTCTGACCTAGAGAAACAACAGTGGAAGATAAACTCTATGAACCACTGAGTAACTAAAAAAAGACAGTTAAATTCATACAAGAGACAACATTGCAGTTATAGACATATTATATGGACCACCGAGTGAATTAAAAAAGATAGTTAAATTCATACAATGGCAGGTATAGACATATTCTATGGGCCACCGAGTAAACTAATAAAGACAAATTCATACAAGAGACAACATTGCAGTTATAGACATATTCTATGGACCACTGAGTGAATTTTAAAACAAAAATACAGTTAACCCTTTACAGGGCAAAACGTCCATTTGCGGCCGATCGCTTAAACGAGCAGATCGGCTGATTGCGTCAGATACTATTATGCATTGTAAAAACATGATCTCTCGGCTTTCCGATACTTCTGACGGCTACTTTCGCTTTCGCCGATAGCTTGACAACGTGGCTGCTATTTGTAAGCGCTTACTATGAATTTGAACGGACTTTTACTGACTTTTTTTGATAGTTTTCGGGATTTTTACGCTTAGTTTTTCAAAATGGATTTTGGCGATTCTTCAAGTGATAGCCGAGATTTTGCTAGGTTCAATTTAAGTGACATTAAAGGGCATGAAGTTGACTATTAATCGCAGCTAGATATCAATGAAAAGCGTTACTTTGCATTCGGACTTTAAAGAAAGTGATTATGATTCTGAAAATGTGTTTGTAAATTGCCGTATAGATGACGGAAAATCACAAACAATATGCTGTATTTCGTAAATATTTGTGTTCATATATGGATTACCGATAACAATCACATGAGTAACATATTCTGCATGCTTTTCTCTTCATTGTGTTGTTTATTTAACTAAAATCTGTTGACTAACACCTTATTTGTGATGTTTTTACTAACGCAACTCGAAATTTTACCGAACCTGAAAAAATCTTGCCTGTTCAGGGCTAAAAAACGGACAAGTGTCTGCCCTGTAAAGGGTTAAATTCATACAAGAGACAACATTGCAGTTATAGACAAATTCTATGGACCACTGAGTGAACTAAAAAAAAGACAGCTAAATTCGTACAAGAGACAACATTGTAGTGCTTGCTTGCTTGCATTTGCTGGTTTGAATTTCAGCGCGAAGTCCTGTATGTCGGATGAAGACATCCTGTTGTCTAACATCTGTGTGATGTCATACAGGACCTGAGGTTTGCGTGAGTATCCGTTATCCCATGTCTGGCTTATTGGTGTGCAGACTGGTGGTTCCTCACCGTGCAGTAAGATACTCTCCGACTTCAGAAGAATCAGCTATCCTATTACGTTAGCCAGGACCCCGAAGGACCTGTTGCCCAGGACGTACGACTAGGACGTATTAGTAGGTCTTGGCCAGTATAGAACCTGGCCCTGATGCCTTGGAAACACCTCTGCGTCCCAACATTGCAGTTATAGACAAATTCTATGGACCACTGATTGAACTAAAAAAGACAGCTAAATTCATACAAGAGACAACATTTCAGTTATAGACAAATTCTATGGACCACTGATTTAAAAAAAAACAGTTAAATTCATACAAGAGACAATATTTCAGTTATAGACAAATTCTATGGACCACTGATTGAACTAAAAAAGACAGCTAAATTCAAATTTCAAGCGAACAAAAGAAGAAGAAGAAGACTGGGTCGACCTGGGAGCACATACCCATTTTAAAAATACGCCTCAATGCAAATTCACACCCATAACCATGGTCAAGTATGATATTCTACAAAATGACACATAAATGTCCGACAGCCAACTTACCAGATTCATGTCTTCAGACTTTGACAGGAGTTTGATGTAAGCACCACCACAGTCCATTCCTCTCTGGAACTTCACTTCGTACCTGTAAGCACACAACAAACGATGCAAAGTGGGACAATAATGTTGCTATTGCTTTACTTCTAAAGCTTCCTTTTCTGTTTTGTTCATTCTGAAAAGAATTTAGGCTATGATGTGTCCATTTATAGGAAAGTTACAATGTTTTTGCCTATCAGGTAGTTCAACCAACTTCAGCACACCATGTTTTGGGGTTTTTCAGGTAGCTGAACCAACTTGAGCACATCACATTTTGGGGTTTTTCAGGTAACTGAACCAACTTCACCACATCACATTTTGGGATTTTTCAGGTAGTTGAACCAACTTCACCACATCAAATTTTTTTTTTTTTTTAGGTAGCTGAACCAACTTGAGCACATCACATTTTGGGGTTTTTCAGGTAATTAAAACAACTTCAGCACATAAAAATTTTTTTTTTTTTTAGGTAGCTGAACCAACTTGAGAACACCATATTGTGGGGCCAGCATTGTCTTCCCTCTTCAACACACACCATGTTTTGGGGCCAGAATTGTCTTCCCTCTTCAGCACACACCATCAATATGCTATTGCCTTCAGGCATCTTGAGCACATGGTTCTAGCTTCCTAGTTTATCAACTAATCGGCACTCGAGGATTCATGTTAATATCGTGCCAACTATGTTTTCTTCCCAAGAGGAGATTTCTTTGTGCCCCTTTTCTTCTTTTATTACACTTGTTAGCTTTGAACTCAAGCGCAGTCCATACACACTACTTCTAGTAGGACTGGACTTAATTTTGCATGTGGATTAGCTTTCCCTATTACCAGTATCCCTCGCCATCAAGCCAAGCCATTCTAACTTCAGAGGTACATGTAATTTATGTCCCCAAGTTAACGACGAGAAGTCAACATTTTAGTCCAACTGACTGGTGCAGGGTTTTAACCCCGTATCTCAGCATACCAGGTGTTTTAGAACGGGTGATCTTATCCATTCGGCCATGCTGACCTCCCTGTGCCCATTTTAGGCTGGGTCAACCTGGGATCCTGTGTCAATTGAACAATCTGACTCCAAGCACATCTGAACCCATGACCAATGGACTGGAGGCAAGCGTACTAGCCACTGCACTAACTCTGCTCCCACTTTTGTGGGTAGGTGCTCTCATTTTGAAGATTTGCCACAACAAAAAACTATGCAGTCAACTCTTTACAGTGTCTAGCACAGTGGTTCTCAACCTTTTTTGGCCCATGCCCCCCCTTCACCATATTTTCAGAACGTCATTCCCCTCCTTTCATATTTCCTACCTAAAAATACCCCCCCCCCCCCCACTCCTACACAGAATACGTAATAATGGAAGCACTTACTAACACAAGTCTAGACGTCCACATAAAATGTGATGTGTGGGTCTACTTACTTTATAAAATGAATTTTAGAAGGGTGAGATGTACAGAACCGTAAAATATGAAGGGAAAAACAATATCAAGTAATCAGTTCTTGTATTAACGCGATTTTGAAATAATCTTCATTCCCCCCTAAAAAATGTTTTGCGTATCCTTTTACAGGACTTAGCTGTCAACAGCAGCATCTTTCAGCTGTCTGTTGATCTCTTGGCAAGATTACGCTCAGTAGTTTGCCATTGCTTTCTGAGCGGCCGGCTCAGTATCCGCAAGTCACGAGCGGGGGTCGAACCACCTCAGTTCTCGCTCCGCTGCGAGACTCTGCGTGATAAACGGGATTACAGAGAGAAAGTGTTATAACCCCACAGCCAGAGAGACCGGCCATTCCCCCCTGGAAACCTTAAAATTCCCCCCTGGGGGTGGGTGGGGGAATTCCCCACCGGTTGAGAACCACTGGTCTAGCATATGAGGCTCCTATTCTTTCACCTTTATCCAAGAAGGCTTTGCAACTGATCCACTAGTTAATCAGTCAGTTCCCAATTAGTCACGGTTCCAACTTCACAGCAAAGGGTTCCCACTCCGTTCCTGTGCCAGTTAATATCACACAAAATGCTCCTCACTGCCCCATATGAAAAGTGGAACAGACAGAGGAGTCTCGACAAAACAACAGCCAGCACAGGTATGCTATGCATAATGCCACTGCCAGAATACCACCACAAATGGAAGGAATTACTGAGGAAATATCAGCCAGAGACCATCAAAGATATAAAAGAGCAGACAACAACAACATCAAGATATGGTCAGACCACAGCCTTGCTCAGACAATTAGTAATTTAGCACACTCTCAGTTCTTACTTTTACTTTACTTTTATTCTTTCTGTCTCAGACAGTTTTTAACTTCCACTCCTGTCTCAGACAATTAATACTTTAGCAAACTCTCTGTTCTTACTTTTATTTTGTTATTTTATTATTACTGCCCAGAGAGTTTTTTTTTTTAATTCTTGGTATTGATTGCAAAGTTCTGTAAAGGACATGCAACTAATTTTAATTTGATTTGGTGTATAGAGACATGGGTTCTTTCGCTGCTTTAAAAAAAAAATATATAGCGAACGAACATACTGTATTTTCAAAGGGTCACAAATTGAGCACGCAGGCCTGTCTTACATTTGGTCCTTCCAACCACTCATCTTTCACACATCAATTATCTACTGTGCATGTTACATTCACACAGAAAAACATTTTAAAATGAATGCTCTGAACATAAACAATGCATATTACCATGTTATGAGACAGGCAATATTCCGAATGTATAGCCATATATATGTAGTCTTATAGCTGGAATACACAACACAAGTCCTATGTCTCAATGTAAGTATTACTGACAAAAATGAATGACTTACTGAACAATGAGAGTTTTCCCATCAAACTCAAAGACTTTCTCCAGTTTTGATGAGATTGCATGGTGCTTGGCCTTGGACTGGAGAAGAGTAAATACCGACAGTTATAATGACTTACTGAACAACACAACAGTCATATCTGATCAGGCATCGGTTAACATCATTTGGTGAATTGTGTTGCACTGTTTGATCAAGCCTGTGGCTCAGGGTATTTGACTCCAAGCATTTTTTCGCGTTTGTTTTCTTTACCCTTTAATTGTCCTCAGCTTACCTACAAGACAGCAGGCATGAGTCTCTCTTCTGGTTGCTATCCCTTGACCTGTCCGACATGGGAGGCCCTACCATTAACTGCACTACCTACAGCATAGCTTTTGGGGTAATTGGAACACGCAAAGTGATGACACATCAGAGAAGGGAAAAGTGAGGGAGGGTGTCATAGTTAGAAGATAACCACATCAACAACATGAGTTGGGTGAAAGACGAACGACATGCAGTATGAGGTAGCTATGGACCCAAGTGAGAGAAAGCCAATGAGCCAACCTGAGAATGAGCATTTAGGGCAGACCTGTCAAGGAAGACGGATCATTATACTCCCTGTAGGTCAGCATGGCCGAATGGATAAAAAAGTGTGCTCTTACATATCCGGTGTGCTGATGCTGAGGTAAGGGGTTCAACTCCTACACTGGACAGTTGGACTAAAATGTTGACCTATCGTCTTTGACTTGGGGATGTAAATTACAAGTACCTCAGAAGTTGGAGTGGGTTCACCTGATGGCAAGGGACACTGTTAATAGGAAAAGCAAATCCACACATCCAGTGCACTATAAGTAGTAGCACATGTATGGACTACGCTTGAGTTCAAAGTGAGTGAAAGAAAAGAAAAAAACACCATCATAAACAGATACTCCTTCAGGAGACCTGGGTTTGAATCCTCGGTAAGGTGTGGGATTTTTTCTGTATGGGGCAAAAAGAAAACTCTAATCTGCAGGTTAAAAGATGACAATGATCTTTTCCTTTTGCTCTTTATCCCTTATTGGGGCAGAGGCCCTCAAACAACTCACTGTAAGCCATCCTATCTTGTTCATGGCTGGCTAGAGTTTGCAGCCAGAGTTTCTCTAAAGTATGGGGAAACCAGCCCCACGCCCAAACCTCCATCGTCTCATATGACCTGTATTGTAGGTTAAGGGTATCATCTTCTCATCCGGAGAGTTTTTTCGGACGTGTTTGCGTTGTGCCCGTTTACAGCAGAGCTGCGTTCTTGCGCCGTTAGGCCGACACATCCGACTTCTGCAGGCATTTGTTGACCAGGGGTTTCGTAGGATGTCTTACTCTCACTGTTGTGGTGAAAGCCCCCATGCCAGCTGGCCCATTTAGAACAGCCAAAGACATCCTGGTCAGCCCTCAATGGAAGGCAGGGGCAGACCATGGGCATTCCCCGCCATCCAAGGAGGCTTCCATAATTGCAGAGCCAACACATAGCGCTCTGGTACTGGGCTTACCCAAGGAATCATCACATCCTGCACATGACTGCTAAGCCTCACTTCCGTATATTGGGCCTTCCGTTCACCACAGGCTGTTCCTCCGGAAACCAGAAGAATGCAGTCTGCAGATGACATCCACACAGTGAGCTTTTGATTCAGACTTTCCACATAATGGATTTCTAGCCAAGCAATATTCCATTTCATGCCACTGGGACGCTTTTTCCACCTTTGATGACGCCCACAGGATGAACTTTCGATTTGGACTTTCCACGTAATGGATTTGCTAGCCAAGCAATATTCCATTTCATGCCTCTGGGATGCTTTTGCTACTGACATACCTGTGGTATGATGTGTGGCAGTCTAAGTACTTCCTCATGCACCTTTAGATGTCAACCTGAATATGGTTAAAGTAAGCTGCTGTCAACTTGAGCTTGTTGATATCTCCATAGAGCTTGTCCTCAAATGAAGCAGGTGTGGCCCAAAATATCCTTCTCTGTTCTGCATATATTGGGCACTCCTGCAGCAAATGTCTAGCTGTCATTTTACCAGTTCCACAATTACACTCATCGGTATCTCCTAACTTTAGTTTATTGAACAAGTGGTATTTCAGCCTGTGAAGTAAGTACTGTGTGGAATCTGAAGATTGCTACTTGTTCTCTTCGGTCGAGTTTGTAATATGCATCATCTTTCTGGTGGCCTGGATGCTCTGATTCCCATTTGGTTCTATAAATGCTTTTTATAAACCTCTTTGCCTCATTATAGGTTATGTCTATGTCAGGCTGAGGTAGTTGTCCGCCCTCTTTTGCCAGTCTGTCAGCCTCTTCATTTCCAGGTATACTGCAATGTTATGGGATCCACTGCAGTACAACTTTTTTTGTATTTCTGACATAGTCCATGGAGTGCTGCTCTTAGGTCTGCTAGTTCTGTGCTGTTTTTGCTCTTCAATATTGAGACAGCTGACTTTGTATCTGTGAAAATAGCTATTTGCTTCTCTTTATTTTCCTCCATCAAGAGCATTTCTGCTGAAGTTTACAAAGCCTCTACCACTGCTTTGAAGTTATTTGAAAATGTTCCAGTTGCCACTAACTGTTTTTTTCACTCCATGTTTTTAAATTTAAGAGAATTTCTCCTCCTCCATTTTCTATTGAATTTTTGGCTGATCAATCTGTATATCCATCCATCCATCATGTGCCATGCCGGTAAGCGTGGGCGGTCATGTTCTGCCATCTCACTCGATCACCAGAGTCGTGGATCAGCTCCGTGTTTCTGTCTCGACCATGCCACAAAGCCAAGCCATCTAGGTACTTCCTTCTAGGTCTTACCCTTGGTCTTCTTCTTCTTCTTCTGCGTTCATCCGGAGTTTTTTTTCGGATGTGATTGCGTTGTGCCTGTTTACAGCAGAGCTGCGTTCTTGCGCCGTTAGACCAACACATCCGACTTCTGCGGGCATTCGTTGACCGGATTAACCTTCCCGGTTCCCTTGTTCTGTTCCCCTCGATCTTACCAGTTGTCACCAAGTTCTCCAGATCATTTCTTCTAATATAACATGCCCAAAAAATTGTGACTGTCTACGTCTAATGTCTCTAATCAGTTTACGATCTTCATTTGTTTCTTGAAGAACTTGTTCATTGGTCTTTCTGGCTGTCCATGGTATTCTTTGCATTTTCCTCAGAAACCACATTTCTACAGCCATCAGATGTTTTTCAGCCTGACTGCACATTGTCCAAGCTTCACATCCATATAAGAGCACAGGTTCTATGTAGCATCTCAACACTCTTTTTCTCATTTCAATTGACATCTTTTTATTGGTCAGTATGTTTTTCATCTTGCTAAAGGCTACTTTTGCCATGGCGATTCTTGTTCTAATCTCTTCAAGGCATCTCCCTCCCATCAGATGTTATTACTGTTCTGAGATAATTGTACCTATTCACTTGTTGAAGAATATTTCCATATCTGTATATGCATGGGTCCAATTGCTACTTGGGTAATGTTCTTTTATGTAGTTTAGGGCTATTTTTCTTCTTTCTGTTTCATTCTGAGTGTTCTTTTTCTCAATACCAGGAATGTTTTCTGTCAAATCAGGCAGTTGCTGCTCTCTTCATGTTGGGAACTTGTGTGCATTGTAAATGGCTTTCACTGTTGATATGTTAAGTATAGGATCTGCCCTAATCTTTCATTTTGCAGTTTCTACAAAGTTGCTACGCTTCAGTCTTCCCTTTCCAAAACCATTAAACCTTTTATACATAGGGTGGTCTGTCAATCTTCTAAATTTTTCAGCTTGTTGCTGGGCTTTGCTATCTCTTCTATCCTACATTGGTTGTAAACAAGTGATCTTTTCTAGTTCATTAATAGGCATTGTCTTCAGGCTTCCAGTTATGATCCGCATTCCTTGATTTTTGACTCTACTTATTTTGTTAAAGTTTCTTCTTCTTCTTCTTCTGCGTTCATCCGGATTTTTTTTCCGGATGTGACTGCGTTGTGCCTGTTTACAGCAGAGCTGCGTTCTTGCGCCGTTAGGCCGACACATCTGACTTCTGCGGGCATTTGTTGACCGGGTTAACCTTCCCGGGGGTTTCTTAAGATGTTTGAATCTCACTGTTGTGGTTGCCATGAGTCTGGTTAAGTAAAGTCTGGTTGAGTAGATTATTATAGAACAACGTTAGGATAAATTGTCATGGATGGTCAGAGGAAATAAATACACCGGGGATCGGTTATTCGTAAGGGCCAATAGGATTGCGAGGATTAGGCCACGTGACAGGAAAGGTTGAGAAAGTGAAACAAAGACGGCGGTCGGAGAGCTGGAGACGATTAGGTACACATCGTACGACCAGGAGCCGGGAACTTATCTCGACTGGCGGAATGAAATGTTGAGAGACATCGACGGCAAGTAACTGAGTGTGCGCTAGATATCTCAAGCGTGTACCGATGGCTGAGAACGTTGCCGCGACCAGGCGGGTGGAGATATTCACTCTACAGCACGGAGTCGAGTGGTGTGCCGTGTGCAGAGGTTGCCGGCCTGTGAATGTAGGCGCCTGTGGCCATGTTTAACGGGACTGTAAGTAGGGTTTAGAAGAATTGTGTATATCCCATTTTAGTTGATTAGATAGCCTGGATAGCAGGACGTACTACAATAGGTGTGTGAACCAATGTCGTGGGTGTACAGGTAACATTGAATATACCAGTGGTTGTGTCGCATAGAAACAATACATGATGCCATTCTATCACTCTAAGGTAATGAGTTATGTTCTCGGTGTGTCAATGTGCATTTCATAAAGAGTGTCAACGTATCCGCATCTCAATACCCCTAGTTACGTCGGAAAGGGCTCGTTGGCAACTTGGGGGTCTACGTCCTTAAAAAGAACTCGGCAAAATTGAGGCAAATGGCAATCGAACCCACAGTGAGCGATAGTCAGCGTCAATAGCTCAGTAAAGGATTGCTAACTTCAGATTATTAAAAATTATTCAAAGTATTACACCAAATGATGTGCGCCGACACAAACTATGTGAAGTTGCAATGGTTAGCATGGTAGTCAACACGATGTATTATCAGCTACAGATTTTTCAATAAGCCATAAACAGTTACGGCTATGTACACCAACAAGATAATAGTACAAGCACATTAATTAAAGATAACAGAAAACCATGGCAAGGTGTAGAACATTGGACGGTTGAGCTTATGTACAAGAAAGTAACTCGCAGTGAGCGATATTCAACAGCTCAGGAAAGTAATCGTTTGTATTAAACAACATTGAAAAGCATAAGTAATGATATGTGGCAACTTGATTCATGTGATGGTTTCAAAGTGGGGTATGATCATAAAAGTTAACATTCATGTTGCAAAGTACAATGGAGCAGTCAGCCGCCCATTCTGCAAAAGCTAAGAAGATGAGTAGCAACAATACAAACAACGGAACCTACGTCGATACTCAATGCTACTATTTCTGATTAACTTGGCGTTGTGCATAAGCAACAACACCTTAATATTAGGAAATCCCGAAAAATATAAATACAGAAACAGTATGGCATCTTGCCACAAGAATAACAGTGTGAAGCCGTATTCGGGGGGCTGCATGCATTAGAGTGCCGGCATAGACTAATTATGTCAAAACTAGTATCTGTTCCAGAAATGTGTTCCAGGACAGTGAGTAGTACCCTATGAGATATCTACACCATTGATGAGGAGCTGCACCTGACGACCAAGTTTATCCTTGTCGACCTGTGAGTAAAATGGGAACGGCCACGCTGATTTGGATCAAGCCCGGAAGCAAGCGGAAGTGAACCGAGCATCGGGATCAAGCCACTGGAAACATCGCTGGATATACACAGGGCAAGTCAATTCTAATTAATTTTCTATGTGTACTGCTCAATTACAGAGAGTTATCAGACACCTTTGTATGATATTGTGCAATCAGCCTGATGAATTAGATTGTTCTCCCACAGGGATGATGTTAGTTAGTTAACCTCTTTTGTTACAGGTTACAGGTTACCAAAACAAGATCAGCGACAACACTGACTGCGTGTACTGATAGTTATATAGATATTCGAACTAATAGATAGCAGATAATCATGTCTACCTTGACAGACTTCATAGCTCTAGGTGAGAAGTGTGGTTTCACAGGGAAAGAGCTTATGACATGGGCGGAGAAAAAAGTGACTGAACATCAGAAGCAAGAACGGGAAGATAGAGCAGCAGCCAGAGAATTTGAAAGGCATAAATTAGCAGCACAAGCAGAACTCGAAGAAAAGAAATCAGCAGCACAAGAAGCGGCAGCTAAAGACGCCAAAGAACTTGAGCTGCAGAAATTAGCAGCACAAGAGGCAGCACTAGCTTTCAAAAAAGAGAAACTGGCAGTACAATTAACATTGAAATACAAAGATGTAGACGGTAGTATTAAAGTAAAGATGCTAGAACTGGAGAAAGAGACTGAAGTTGCGAAAACTAAATTGGCAGCCAAAGCATTGGACCCCATTCGAAGATATCAAGGTATCATCAGGAACTTTGCACAAGGGGATTCCATCTCCGCATGGGTTACCAACTTTGAAGTGTTGATGAATCACTACAAGGTGCCAGTTGAAGAGTGGGTGATCCTCTTCCATAAGCATTTGGCCCTGGAACCATTGAAGGTAGTAGAGGGCATCCCAGAGCATCGGCGAACTGATTACAACTATGTCAAAGAAAGAGTCTTGGCACATTTCAGTTTAGATAAGGCGGGTCTTAGAACCGCATTTAGAGTGCTGACTCCGAAGTCGAACCAAACCTTCATGGATTTCGTTGCCGAAACTCAATCTCTATATGACAAATGGCTGAAGGCAGCTAGAGTAGCAACGACTCCGAATAGCTCAGAGACCTGATGCTGAGAGATAAAATTATTTCAGCTGTGCCAGACTCCATGGCAACGTTCCTGCTTGAAAATAAATGTGCCACAATATCTGAAATGGAGTCCAAGGGTGAGGCGTATTATAATGCCCATAGGGAGATTTTTGCAGAGGGGGCACAGCCAGAACTTATAGTAGGAGCAGCTGCCAGGTTCTCTGATCGAAGGCAATCATACGGACCCAGAAGTAAATATCAACCAACGAATAGATATACACAAGTCCCACCAAGACAAGCGGACGTAGTTCAAACTGGGCCAGTAAGAGAATGTAAATATTGTGGTCGCCAACATAGGTTGTTGGAAATGTGCGACCGAAATCCTGAGTATAAGTCATACCTAAAGAACATGTCGGTCAGAAGAAGCAATAGGTATGCAGACTATAGAGACAGTCTGAAATGCTGGTTATGTAGAAGCTATGGCCACTTGGCAAGGACATGTAGTCTGAGAAAACTGAATGAAGACACCAACATGGCATACGCCATGTCCAGCAGCGACGAGGACGAACAACAAGACACGAATGCAACACACATATATGACAGTCAGGGCGACATGACTGACAACAAAGTGTATATGCAGGAAGCCAACTCGGCATACATAACAAATGGAAATCTGGACGTTAGACGAGCGTTAGTGAATGGTTTTGCAGTGAAAATGGTTAGGGACACAGGGACTTCAATTGTGGGAGTAGACAGTAAGATTGTAAGAGACGACGACTATACATACGACAAAGTGACGTGCAGAACATTTGGCGGTGCATTAGAGCAGTATAGAGTAGCTTGGACAGACATTGACTGTCCCTACTACAAAGGGCGGCTAACAGCGGCGGTGTTACCACATCCCACAACAGAGCTAATCCTAGGCAACATCCCAGAGGTCAAAGAGTGCACACCCCAGGACATACAGAAATGGGAAAAAGAGAACTTAGAAATAGCAGATTGCAACTATGCAGCATGGACATTCCCGACAGAAGACATTAAAATTGAAGTAGAGGATGAGGCATCAGACATAGTGACTGACATTTACCAGACATATGACGAATACAGAAGAAACCAAGGACAAACAAGTGACCCTAGTACAGGGACCGTACAAGGAACATCTCTCGACGTTAACAACAGTCATGGACGACAAGCAGGGACCATTTGAGGCTTGCGAGCAACTAAGACAGTTGACACAGCAAGAACTGACGTGGGATACATTACTTTTTAGGCCAGACTTAACAGAGGATGAAAATGAGAAAGTAGTCTTTGGAGTTGAAAACTTTAGAAAGGATTGCCCGCGATTCAATGACAGCACAGCAACGGTGAAACAATTTTTTATGCCATACTTAACTCCCACATGTGCTAACAGGGTAGAAAAACATATGGTACAACAAGCATGTTCAGCACAAGAGAGTGAATCAGTATCTGGGTATAGGTTACAGGACGAAGATGTCGTGTCCAAAAATACAGTCAGGAAGAAAGATCAAAAAAGAAGGTTATGATAAAACAGACAGATGTTGCAGATTACACAAAATCTGGTTGGGAGAATGAAATTCCCCCAAAGAGGCAACAGGTACAGTACACTGATACAGACGCTCTGTTAGCAAAATGGCAACAAGAGGAAATTCCAAAAGATCAAATCAATAAACGAACACGAGACATCAAAATAAGGAATTGGAATAGGTATTGGAAAAGTATAGGTCTAACAGATGAGGAAAGGAAAGAGAAGACAAAAGAAATAGATAAGTTCAAGCCAATAACAACATATCTTACACAAGAAGACGCAAATCAGTGTACAATACTACATGTTAAGGAGACATCACATGTTCCAACGTGAAACTCTTATTGTGTGATATGTATATTGTAGATACTGTATAGATTGGATAAAGGCTTTATGTATGTGATTAGTATATATATAATTGTTGTAGTAGAATGAATGCATTGATAAGTATAATGTAGATTGAATTGACATGATGATATGGTAAAGTCATCAGAGGAAAAAACATTAAAGATGTGAAATAGTGTGGTTAAAATATATACATGAAGTCTGTGAATGCTAGCAATAACATGGCCTAAGAAACGTTACACCGACTATATGACAAAAGGATCTGGTCGAATTAGGGACAGAATCCCGATAGTACAATAGGGCATACAGTCATAGTATCATCTGGGAAACCATACATTTATACAGGGTGGCTGGTCAAGTCGTTAGCACGTTGGGGTTCTGACCAGGAAAAGAACATGTCAATGTAGGAAATTTGATATGATTGCGGTAATATAATATGCAATTGTGAATGTAAATATGCATATGTATGTATGGATATATATACACCCAAGACTGTTATTAATTTCAGATAGTTAAGGGGATAAATGACTGAGCAGAAGAGATAGTGTCGAAGGTACCTCAAAGATGTTACCTCACTAGCTGACTGAAGAGGCTGAGACAGACAGACGCAAGGGAAGATTGAGAATCTGAAGGGTAGATGATACAGCCAGAGAAGACAGATACCAGCCAGAACCAACTAAGGGAGTAATAGTTAATAACATTCACAATCATTCAATAAACAAAACTCATAATACATATAGATAGAAATAATAACATCATGTTAATGTCTTATAAGTACATACATAAACATCAGTACATTCTTGCGATCATAATCATCATGCATGTATATTCATAAACAGTATGCATGTAATAGTAACAATAATTGTAACATTATTGATTGTGCTATTACCTGATTGTAACACAGAACGTATAAAATGAGATGTCCGTAGAAACTGATAAATGATCGCAAAGGGAAAAAAGAAGAATCGACATCTACTAGAGCAGGAAGGTTGACAGTGGGTCTAAAACCACAATACATCACAGAGGACACCCATAACATAAAAGAAAAAGAAGAAAAAGTTAACTGAGACACTACTACTAGTAAAACATATTGATGGCACAAAGATGATAATGATGTGCGAGTGAAAGTTATAATAGTGCTTGCAATATTACATGTGAGTCCAATTTTATATACTATTCAGGTTTTATGACAATATTGTATATTGGAGAGACAGACATGTACAATTGGTAGGAGAAACTTATGTGATTGTGGTAACAGGTACAGAACATAAGAATATGAGGAGTGACAGTGAAGTGAGAGAAAGGGGACGAGAAGAGAGAGTAGGAATGTGTGCGAATGAGAATCAATTTGAACACAACCTGGATACTTGCACAACAGTATACAGGAAGCGTACAGGCATAGATGGGACATTTGAGGTTCTGGTATGCGTGTTGTGAGACAGAGTACATAATAAAAAAAATTAAACACTAAAAAAAAAAAGAGAGAAAGACAAACGATGAAAGAATGGACGAGTGAGAATGAAAGAGAGAGAGAACAGTGTACAAGTGAAAGTGAAAGAAAGAATACAAGGATAGTGGAGTAGGATTATTAGTAGTACCATTGCTAATAGTACCAAGTGGTAGTACTTTGTACATATAATTTTTTAACATGAAGTACTTTGGCATGGTAGTAGATGAACATAAGGGTCATGGTATTAGGAACACGACAAGGGAAAGTGGTAGTAAGGATACCAGGAACAAATAGAGAAAGGAAAGTGAAGGGAATATCTAGCCTTAGGGCACAAGCGAACATCATAGAAAAAGGTAACTAATGGCAGCCGACCTCACACACACGTTGACAAGACAAATACAAGAGTCATATGTACCCGCACCAAAGAGATCCACAGTCGTAGCATAGACTACTCAGGAGCGAGATAGAGCTTAAACAAAATAGGTGTGAAATTGATATGTCTGCAATACACACGTTCCTGCACCCAGGGCTTAAGGGCTGGGGAGGGTGTCAGTTGCTTATACCAAGGTATAAATGAGGAATCTTATGGGAATGTCCGGGGTGGGACATTGGGACTCATAGTAAGTTGGTCCTCAACTTGCCGAACACAAAGGGGGTTGAGGCCACACGAGGTCTATTTGGGAATAGACGGATATTCGTGTCCGACATTATAATTTGTGTGAAGGTATAGCAGAATACCAACGTAACACAGAGGGAAGTTAAAGGGAACTGAGAAGCAAGCTATAAGGCATGAGGCAGTAGACGGATATGTGCGACCAGGGGACAGGCATGTGCGACCAAGCTGACTCATGTCAAGTGCAGAGATAAGGAAGAACCCAAAAATGTGGACATTTTTGAAATTGCGGGGGGGGGGGGGGGGGGGGGGGGCATATGCCATGAGTCTGGTTAAGTAAAGTCTGGTTGAGTAGATTATTATAGAACAACGGTAGGATAAATTGTCATGGATGGTCAGAGGATATAAATACACCGGGGATCGGTTATTCGTAAGGGCCAATAGGATTGTGAGGATTAGGCCACGTGATAGGAAAGGTCGAGAAAGTGAAACAAAGACGGCAGTCGGAGAGCTGGAGACGATTAGGTACACATCGTACGACCAGGAGCCGGGAACTTAATCTCGACTGGCGGAATGAAATGTCGAGAGACATCGACAGCAAGTAACTGAGTGTGCGCTAGATATCTCAAGCGTGTACCGATGGCTGAGAACAACGTTGCCGCGACCAGGCGGGTGGAGATATTCACTCTACAGCACGGAGTCGAGTGGTGTGCTGTGTGCAGAGGTTGCCGGCCTGTGAATGTAGGCGCCTACGGCCATATTTAACGGGACTGTAAGTAGGGTTTAGAAGAATTGTGTATATCCCATTGTAGTTGATTAGATAGCCTGGATAGCAGGACGTACTACAATAGGTGTGTGAACCAATGTCGTGGGTGTACAGGTAACATTGAATATACCAGTGGTTGTGTCGCATAGAAAGAATACATGATGCCATTCTATCACTCTGAGGTAATGAGTTATGTTCTCGGTGTGTCAGTGTCCATTTCATAAAGAGTGTCAACGTAGCCGCATCTCAATACCCCTAGTTACGTCGGAAAGGGCTTGTTGGCAGTGGTGTTATCCCCCATCCTAGCTGCCCATATAGAACAGCCAAAGACATACCGGTCAACCCTCAAGGGAAGGCAGGGGCAGACCATGGGCATTCTCCGCCATCCAAGGAAGCTTCCATACTTGCAGAGCCATCACACAGCGCTCTGGTACTGGGCTCACCCAAGGAATCGTCACATCCTGCACATGGCTGCTTAGCCTCACTTCCGTATATTGGGCCTTCTGTTCACCATAGGCTGTTCCTCCGGAAACCAGAAGAATGCAGTCTGCAGATGACATCCACACAGTGAGCTTTCGATTCAGACTTTTCACGTAATGGATATGCTATCCAAGCAATATTCCATTTCGTGTCACTAGGACACTTTTTCCACCTTTTATGAAGCCCACACAGTGAGCTTTTGATTCGGACTTTCCACGTAATGGATTTGCTATCCAAGCAATATTCCATTTCATGCCTCTGGGACGCTTTTGTAATCGACATACCTGTGGTATGAAGTGTGGCAGTCTAAAGAGATCTTCATGCACCTTTAGATGTCAACCTGAATGTAGTTAAAGTAAGCTGTAGTCCACTTGAGCTTGTTGATATCTCCATAGAGCTTGTCCTCGAAGCAGGCGTGGGCCAAAATATCTTTCTCTGATCTGCAGATATTGGGCACTCCTGCAGCAAATGTTTAGCTGTCATTTTACCAGTTTCACAATTACATTCATCGGTATCTCCTATCTTTAGTTTATTGAACAAGTGGTGTTTCAGCCTGTTATGTCCTGTGCGGAGTCTAAAGATAGCTACTTGTTGTCTTCGGTCGAGTTTGTAATATGCATCATCCTTCTGGTGGCCTGGATGCTCTGATTCCCATTTGGTTCTATAAGTGCTTTTTATAAACCTTTTTGCCTCATTATAGGTTATGTCTATGTCAGGCTGTGGTAGTCGTCCACCCTCTTTTGCTAGTCTGTCAGCCTCTTCATTTCCAGGTATACTGCAATGTGATGGGATCCACTGTATTACGACTTTTTTGGATTTCTGGCATAGACCATGGAGTGCTGCTCTTAGGTTAGTTAGTTCTGTGCTGTTATTGCTCTTCAGTATTGAGACAGCTGACTTTGCATCTGTGAAGATAGCTATTTGCTTCACTTTATTTTCCTCCATCAAGAGCATTCCTGCTGCAGTTTTCAGAGCCTCTACTTCCGCTTTGAAGTTACTTGAAAATTTTCCAGTTGCAACTGAATGTGTTTTTTTCACTCCATTTTTTAAAGTTAGGAGAATTCCTCCTCCTCCATTCTCTATTGAATTTTTGGCTGATCCATCTGTATATGCATGGGTCCAATTGCTGCTTGGGTAATGTTCTTTTATGTAGTTTAGGGTTATTTCTCTTCTTTCAGTTTCATGCTGAGTGTTCTTTTTATCAATACCAGGAATGTTTTCTATCATCTCAGGCAGTTGCTGCTGTCTCCAAGCTGGGAACTTGTGTGCATTGTAAATGGGTTTGACTGTTGATATGTTAAGTATAGGATCTGCCCTAATCTTTCGTTTTGCAGTTTCTACAAAGTTGCTACGCTTCAGTCTTCCTTTTCCAAAACCATTAAATCTGTTGTACATAGGGTGGTCTGTCAATCTTCTAAATTTTTCTGCTTGTTGCTGGGCTTTGCTATCTCTTCTATCCTGCACTGGTTGTAAACAAGTGATCTTTTCTAGTTCATTAATAGGTGTTGTCTTCAGGCTTCCAGTTATGATTCGCATTCCTTGATTTTGGACTCTATTTATTTTGTTAAAGTTTGACTTTGCTGCTGTTGCCCAAGCTGCGATGCCATATTCCAGTACTGGCCTCACCCGTCCAGTATATAACTTCTTGAGAACTTTCTCATCTGCTCCCCACGTTGTACCAGCAAGCTTTTTCATGATTGCCATTCTTTGCCTTGCTCTTGTTAGATTTTTCTCAACCTGTGTTTTCCATGTCAAGCGACGATCAAAGGTGACTCCTAGATAGTTTGGATTTTCTTCATGGCGCAATATTTTTCCATTCAATACCAGCTTAGGTTGCTGAGTTTTCTTTGAGAGGGAGAACACTATGCATGTTGTTTTCTCCTCACTTATCTTCACTAGCCATGATTTTGAACAGTCCTCTAGCACTAATAGGGCTTGCTGTATTCTGCTGTTAGCTGTACTAATTTCTTCAGATGTCCATATGGCTAGGTCATCTGCAAAGGAGGATGTGTGTACTCTGGCTGGAAAATTTTCTGTGATGTCATTTATATATGCTAGGAATAATGTTGGTGAAAGAACTCCTCCTTGGGGGACACCTTGCTCCAACAGCATCATTTTGCTGGTTTGTTCTTGTACTTTTGTCCTGGCAGTTCTGTTCTCAAGGTAGTGGCTGATCCATTTGTACATTTTCCCACAAACATGCATTTTTTGCAGTTTTACTTTCAGTCCTTCCTTCCATACTTTATCAAATGCTTTTTCTAAATCTATCCAGACCGCTAGTGTGTGCTTTTTCTCTTGGAAGGCATCCTCTATTTCCTGAGCTATATAGGTTATTTGATCTTCAGTTGATCTGTACTTTCTGAATCCTGCTTGGTGTGGTGTTAAGAGTTGGTTTTCTTCCAGATGCCATGTTAGCCTGCAATTGATAATGTGTTCCATTAATTTTCCTACACAGCTAAGTAGACTGATAGGTCGATAGCCATTTGGTTCTTCCAGGTCTTTCCCTTTCTTTGGGACTGGTATTAGTATAGCTTCCTTCCATGCCTGTGGGACTATTCCTCTCTTCCAGCTGTAATTTAGGACTGCTAGTATCTTTTTTGCCTTAGTGCCTAGTCCTATTAGCATTTCATTTGTGATTCCATCCTTTCCTGGTGATTTCTTCTTTTTTAGGGTATTCATTGCCTGTTCCATTTCTTCCATTGTTAGATTTGCCATCATATATTCAGCTGCTGTCTCTGTATTACTATGATGTGACTGTTTATCTTTGATTGCTTTCTTCTGTTCGGTTGTAATACCGATGTGGTTTGCACTAGCATAGTGTTCCATTAGTGCATTTGCAGCCTTTTTTCCCGTAAGCAAGGCATTTCCTTGTTTAATTGTTATTTGTTTGTTTCTGGTTCCTTCATTGTTCATGGCTTTCACTAGTTTCCAGAGTTTTTTTTCCATCCCTGTCAAGGTTCAGGTTTTCTATTTTTTTCCCTCCAACATGGTCACTGCAATTCAGATCAGACTTTGTGCTTCTTCATCTTTTGCGTTCATCCGGAGTGTTTTTTCAGACGTAATTGCATTGTGCTAAGTTTATTGGCGCCCTTAGGCCAACACATCCGACTTCTTCAGGAGTTTTTTGACTGGGTCAATCCAGGTAGGCTTTGTGCTATGGAGAGGTATAACTCCATGTCTGGTCTTACCGCTGTGGGTTGTAGTTATGCCTTTCTTTAAATTAAACACAATGTAACAAACTATGAGTGAGTGGCGGGTTTCAGTTACGCATTGGCAGAAACCTCCTGAGTCGCCTTTTACGACATGCATGGTAGATTACACTGTTACTGATCTTTGCTTCCTCTTAGGGTCCCTATATCACATGGGCATGACAACGACCTACCAAACAAATAAATAATTATTATATTAACTGCAGCAGAATATAAGTAGAAAGTAAACTAAAAGTGTCGGTTTCCAAGGCAAGGGCTTACTGATGCAATTCATAAGCACGCTTACCCGCGTTCGAAACACAGTTGCAACCGATTTGGTAGCAGACCACGTTGCGCTGGATTTTAACGAATTGATGTGGGAGCCGGTCGTTCAGAAAGCAATGGCAAACTACTGAACGTAAACTTGCCAAGACATCCCATCAACGGCAGCAGTAAAATGCTGGTGTTGACAGTGATATCCTGTAAAAAGGATCTACAAAAAAAAAAAACTAAAAGGTCCTCTTACATGCCTTGAGACCTACTGGATATATGGAACCAGCCCTATACTCCTGTCCTGCAGACCAACTGGCACATGATGGGCGATGTGGTCAGTATCTCGCCAGCTGCCTTTACTTCCCACAACACTTCCTGGTACCCTTTTTAGGCTGGGTCACAGTGGTGGCTATGGTTAATTTGTGTGTGTGTAAATGTCTTCCTCAAAGGGAATTTAAACATAAGACTACTGGACCAGAAAGTAAGTGTTCTATTCACTTTGCTACTGCTATTCTGCTACATACCGCATTTCTTCAAAAATAAAATTGGGTCTTATATTAATTTTTGCTTAAAAAATGTACTACGGATTATTTTCAGGGGATGTTTTTTTTTTTTTTTTTTTTTCAGACACAAAAATGTACATTTATTCATGTACAAAATTCTACATTTATTCAAATATAGTCATTTTATCTTTTTCTGGAACATCGTCCTAATTCTCCAAATTCCGAATTCCTACCTGAATTTGTTGTGACGATCTTAACTAGGGCTTATTTTAGGGGTAGGGTTTATATTAAAAGCATCCTGAAAAATCATTAATGGCTTATTTTAGGGGTAGGTCTTAATTTCAGGGAAACACAGTAGTATACAACACATTATTTCACATTGTATCTTTTAAAATGAATTGGAATGAATGAGAAGAAATGAATTGGAGAACTAGGTGACAACTGGTAAGATCGAAGGGAACAGACCAAGGGGAAGACCTAGAAGCAAATACCTGGATGGCTTGGCCTCATGGCATGGTCGAGACAGAAACACGGAGCTGATCCACGACTCTGGTGATCGAGTGAGATGGCAAAACATGACCGCCCACGCTTACCGGCATGGCACATGATGGATGGATGGATGGATCTTTTAAAATTAATAAACAATTTAACAATATAAACGCATACCTTCATAATAAGACCCAAGTCCCTGTCAATGGGGTTGTCTATGGGTTCATCAACAGACCACCTGCCTGCAAAGAAAGAAGTCAACACAATTAAACTTTCAGTATTCTTAAAGCCACACAGGCGATAATCATATAAGATTCCATGAAGGTGCTACAGAAACATTGCCATTGGCAGTTTCCACTCCAAATGGATACCGCATTCAGACGTCGCTCTTCACATCATTCATGTGGATGTACACACCGAGACAAGCAGGAGTTAAAGGCATTAAACAAACAGACCACCTGGCAAATAACACACCAATACACGGGAAGATGCATGGATATAGCTGATATAATCAGTGCAGATACTGACAAGACTCTGATTCTAGCCTGATTACATGAACTGGGGGTGAAGCTTGGTCAGGCGCGCTGCTTTAAGGGAAAAGGAAGAGATACCATAAACAACTCCTTATGGGAACAGTGAGCAGAAATACTTTGGGATGACTGCTACATCAGAGGATTGAGCACACATGGGAATGCCCAATGTGCACTGACATCGTTCGACATAACATTCGGAAGGCCACTTGAAGCGTTATACAATTTGTTCCCAAAATAACACTTATAGTCATTTTAAATTGCTTATAAGGATTATAAGGATAATGCTCCGTGGCGAAGGGGCTACGGACGCAATTCGTAATCCCACATACCGTGTTTGAAACACAGCTGTGGGCGATTTGGCAGCAGACAGCCTTGCGTTGGGTTTTTTAAATAAAATTGTATGGGTGCCGGTCATTCAGAAAGCTATGGCAAACTACTCAATGTAAACTTGCCAGGAAATCACAAACAGCCAAAAAATGCAGGGGTTGACTGTGACATCCTGTAAAGGATATGCAACTAACTTATAAGGATTTGGTAATCTTGAGAACAGCAAATAAAATAATGTATTAAAGAAATTAAAAGTAGAATAGCCCAAGCAAAAGAAACAATTCAGAAGATGAAAAATATTCTATGCATCTTTTTTCAATCATGGTGTCAAAAAAGAGTTCTTAAATGCTATACCATGCCAATCCTGATGTATGGAGCTGAATCATGGACAATTAGCAGACTAGTCAGAAATTGTGTGCAGGCTGCAAAAATGTGGTTCTACAGAAACATTATGGACAGATACAAAAGCTAAGTATTTGACCTCACTGCCAAAGATATATCTGTGTGATATCATAAATAATCAGTAATTCTTGTAAAGGTGTCCAGCTCTATTGCTGGGATCCAAACCAGGAAACCACTAAGGCTGAGGTGGACACATAACCTCTCAGCCATCCACATCTCAAGAGGGTTATAATGTAATTCACCAAATATCTCAATGGCAAAGGTAGCCTTTGTCAGATTTAAACAATACTCACCAATAAAAAGCTGTCAGTTGCAGTAAGAAAAAAAGAGTGTTGAAGTGATACATAGAATCTATGCTGTTATATGCATGTGAAACAGACAATAAGCAGGGAACTTTAGAAACTAATGGTGGTGGAAATGTGGTTTCTGAGGAAAATGCAAAGAATACCATGGATGAACAGAAAAATGAATAAGAAAGTCCTACAAGAAAAAAAATGAAACCAGTAAATTGATTAGACAAATTAGATTTAGACAGTAAATATTTGTTTGGGCACATTATGAGGAGAAATAAATTGGAAAAGACAGAAATAATTGGCAAAATTAATGGGAAAAGAGCAGGAGGAAAGCAGAGAAACCTGACAGTTTCGCCTCATGGAATAATCAGGACAAGAACGCATACCAGATCAAAGATGGGTGATCATGTGAGATGGTGAACCATGACATCCCAAACTTATCGGCACATGATGATGATGATGATGATCATAATTATGATGATGATGATGAATTCTCCAATTTTGGTGAACTTCAGTGGATTTACCATCCTTGTCATGCTCAATCTAGCATTAATGAGAGAGCTTATGTTTTTACAACAAAGTTGTAAGTAGCAATTGCAAGACACTACATTTCTGTAAACAATGAAGATAATATCAAATTCAGACATGCCCAAATAAATGTGAGAAACAGACACATGTATTACCATCATATTTAGCAAGATTAGTATCTGCACCATCCTTCTTTGCTTGTGAATAAACCCACCTGGAATAAAACAATGACAAGGAAGAACTAAAACAATGATAGTGATTCCATGGCAACAAAGATAAAGTGAGTCCCATGGCAAATAGTTGGCGTGTTGATAATGGTTAGGGCATGAAAAATTTACAAGGCAAGAGGCTCAACTTCACTGTGCTGGGTTTTGTCATATATGGCTTGGTCTCTTCCAGCAGGGAAAACTGTCGAAAGTGTCACACAAAGCACGAACTAAGTAATTCCTGTGGCGACCCCCAGGAGTCTCCAAGAAAAATGAACTCAGTGAAGTGAACAATGTAGCCCAGAATTGAACCCACAACCTTTAAAGGGCAAGGCAGACAGCATAACCACTTCCCCACGGATACTGACAATGGTTAGGACATTACACTAACAATGATACGTGCATGATCGGACAAGGCTTCAATGCCAGCTAACGACATTCCCTACCAGAGGTAAAGCCTGGTTGACCAGTCCTGCACACACTAACACTTCCCATAGCCCCAACACTTTCCTGCCCCAGGACGTGTTATTTTTCCATCACCTACAAAATGATGATTGGTCTATAAAAATATAGCACCATATGCCTTAAAGCGTGTAAACAAGTCTGTTACTTTTTTTTTTTTTTCTTCCATGGCAGATACTACTAAAAAAGGTGATGGACCTTCAGCCTCAGAACTGTGACACTGGTCTTGAAAATTAACCATTTCTTCTTCTTCTGTTTGCTTGAAATGTGTCTATATCTGCAATTTGTATCTTGTATTAACTTCACTGTCTTTTTTAGCTCACTAGGTGGTCAATAGAATTTATCTTCCAGTGTAATTTCTCTAGGCCAGAAGGTTTGCCTAGATGTGTTGTATTTTGGGCAGTCTTGGAGATGAATGACACTGGCTTTGTGGCGAAGGGGTTATGAATGCAATTTGAAATCCCGCATATGAAGTTCAAAACACACATGAGGGCGATTTGGAAGCAGACTGCCTTGAGTTGATTTGCATACAATGGTATAAGTGCCGGTCATTCAGAAAACAATGGCAAAATGGAACCACAAACAACCAAAATATGCTGGAGTTGACTGCCAAGTCCTGTAAAGGAAATGCAACTAACTTTGGAGTATGTAATCTGCTGTCTGTGGTGACATGGCTGATTTGTGAATCTTGTATTTGTGTAGTTGCCTAATTCTTCTTCTTCGTTCATCCGGAGTTTTTTTTTCGGATGTGATTGCGTTGTGCCTGTTTACAGCAGAGCTGCGTTCTTGCGCCGTTAGGCCGACACATCCGACTTCTGCGGGCATTTGTTGACCGGGTTAACCTTCCCGGGGATTTCTTAGGACGTTTGACTCTCAATGTTGTGGTGTTATCCCCCATCCCAGCTGGTCCATATAGAACAGCCAAAGATCCTGGTCAGCCCTCAGGGGAAGGCAGGGGCAGACCATGGGCATTCCCCGCCATCCAAGGAGGCTTCCATACTTGCAGAGCCGATACATAGCGCTCTGGTACTGGGCTCACCCAAGGAAGCGTCACTTCCTGCACATGGCTGCTTAGCCTCACTTCCGTATATTGGGCCTTCCGTTCACCATAGGCTGTTCTTCCGGAAACCAGAAGTATGCAGTCTGCAGATGACATCCACACAGTGAGCTTTCGATTCGGACTTTCCATGTAATGGATTTGCTAGCCAAGCAATATTCCATTTCGTGCCACTAGGACACTTTTCCACCTTTTATGAAGCCCACACAGTGGGCTTTTGATTCGGACTTTCCACGTAATGGATTTGCTATCTAAGCAATATTCCATTTCAAGGCCACTAGGACACTTTTCCACCTTTTATGAAGCCCACACAATGGGCTTTTGATTCGGACTTTCCACGTAATGGATTTGCTATCCAAGCAATATTCCATTTCGTGCCACTAGGACACTTTTCCACCTTTTATGAAGCCCACACAGCGAGCTTTCGATTTGGACTTTCCACATAATGGATTTGCTATCCAAGCAATATTCCATTTCATGCCTCTGGGTCTTCATGCACCTTTAAATGTCAACCTGTATATAGTTAAAGTAATCTGCGGTCAACTTTAGCTTGTTGATATCTCCATAGAGCTTGTCCTCAAATGAAGCAGGTGTGGGCCAAAATATCTTTCTCTGTTCTGCATACGTTGGGCAATCCTGCAGCAAATGTTTTGCTGTCATTTTTCCAGTTCTACAATTACATTCATCGGTATCTCCTATCTTTAGTTTATTGAACAAGTGGTATTTCAGCCTGTTATGTCCTGTGCGGAGTCTGAAGATTGCTACTTGTTCTCTTCGGTCGAGTTTGTAATATGCATCATCCTTCTGATGGCCTGGATGCTCTGATTCCCATTTGGTTCTATAGGTGCTTTTTATCAACCTCTTTGCCTCATTATAGGTTATGTCTATGTCAGGCTGTGGTAGTCGTCCGCCCTCTTTTGCCAGTCTGTCAGCCTCTTCGTTTCCAGGTATACTGCAATGTGATGGGATCCACTGTATTACAACTTTTTTGGATTTCTGGCATAGACCATGGAGTGCTGCTCTTAGGTCAGTTAGTTCTGTGCTGTTATTGCTCTTCAGTATTGAGACAGCTGACTTTGCATCTGTGAAGATAGCTATTTGCTTCTCTTTATTTTCCTCCATCAGGAGCATTTCTGCTGCAGTTTTCAGAGCCTCTACCTCCGCTTTGAAGTTACTTGAAAATTTTCCAGTTGCCATTGAATGTGTTTTTTTTTCACTCCATTTTTTAAATTTAGGAGAATTCCTCCTCCTCCATTCTCTATTGAATTTTTGGCTGATCCATCTGTATATTCATGGGTCCAATTCCTGCTTGGGTAATGTTCTTTTATGTAGTTTAGGGTTATTTCTCTTCTTTCGGTTTCATGCTGAGTGTTCTTTTTCTCAATACCAGGAATGTTTTATATCATCTCAGGCAGTTGCTGCTGTCTCCAAGCTGGGAACTTGTGTGCATTGTGTATGGGCTTGACTGTTGATATGTTAAGAATAGGATCTGCCCTAATCCTTCGTTTTGCAGTTTCTACAAAGTTGCTACGCTTCAGTCTTCCCTTTCCAAAACCATTAAATCTGTTGTACATAGGGTGGTCTGTCAATCTTCTAAATTTTTCTGCTTGTTGCTGTGCTCTGCTATCTCTTCTATCCTGCATTGGTTGTAAACAAGTGATCTTTTCTAGTTCATTAATAGGCGTTGTCTTCAGGCTTCCAGTTATGATTCGCATTCCTTGGTTTTGGACTCTACTTATTTTGTTAAAGTTTGACTTAGCTGCTGTTGCCCAAGCTGCAATGCCATATTCCAGTACTGGCCTCACCCGTCCAGTATATAACTTCTTGAGAACTTTTTCATCTGCTCCCCACGTTGTACCAGCAAGCTTTTTCATGATTGCCATTCTCTGCCTTGCTCTTGTTCGATTTTTCTCAACCTGTGTCTTCCATGTCAGGCGACGATCAAAGCTGACTCCTAGATAGTTTGGATTTTCTTCATGGCGCAATATTTTTCCATTCAATACCAGCTTAGGTTGCTGAGGTTTATTTGAGAGGGAGAACACTGTGCATGTTGTTTTCTCCTCACTTATCTTCACTAGCCATGATTTTGACCAGTCCTCTAGCGCTAATAAGGCTTGCTGTATTCTGCTGTTAGCTGTACTAATATATTCTTCAGATGTCCATATGGCTAGGTCATCTGCAAAGGAGGATGTGTGTACTCTGGCTGGAAAATTTTCTGTGATGTCATTTATATATGCTAGGAATAATGTTGGTGAAAGAACTCCTCCTTGGGGGACACCTTGCTCCAGCAGCATCATTTTGCTTGTTTGTCCTTGTACTTTTGTCCTGGCAGTTCTGTTCTCAAGGTAGTGGCTGATCCAATTGTACATTTTTCCACAAACATGCATGTTTTGCAGTTTTACTTTCAGTCCTTCTTTCCATACTTTATCAAATGCTTTTTCTAAATCTATCCAGACTGCTAGTGTGTGCTTTTTCTCTTGGAAGGCATCCTCTATTTCCTGAGCTATATAGGTTATTTGATCTTCAGTGGATCTGTACTTTCTGAATCCTGCTTGGTGTGGTGTTAAGAGTTTGTTTTCTTCCAGATGCCACGTTAGCCTGCCATTGATAATGCGTTCCATTAATTTTCCTACATAGCTAAGTAGACTGATAGGTCGATAGCCATTTGGTTCTTCCAGGTCTTTTCCTTTCTTTGGGACTGGTATTAGTATAGCTTCCTTCCATGCCTGTGGAACTATTCCTCTCTTCCAGCTGTTATTTAGGACTGCTAGTAGTTTCTTCTTTGCCTTGGTGCCTAGTCCTATTAGCATTTCATTTGTGATTCCATCCTTTCCAGGTGATTTCTTCTTTTTTAGGGTATTCATTGCCTGTTCCATTTCTTCCATTGTTAGATTTGCCATCATATATTCTGCTGCTGTCTCTGTATTTCTATGATGTATCTGTTTGTCTTTGATTGCTTTCTTCTGTTCAGTTGTAATATCAATGTGGTTTGCATTTGCATAGTGTTCCATTAGTGCATTTGCAGCCTTTTTTCCTGTAAGCAAGGCATTTCCTTGTTTAATTGTTATTTGTTTGTTTCTAGGTCCTTCATTGTTCATGGCTTTCACTAGTTTCCATAGTTTGTTTCCATCCCTGTCAAAATTAAGGTTTTCTGTTTTTTCCCTCCAACGATCTCTTGTTGTTTGATTTACTGTTCTTTTATATTTTGCTGAGATGGCTTTGAGAGAGGTATTCGCTTCAATTGTTTGTTCTCTCTCTGCTGTCTTCCTGGCATCTTCAACTTTGTCCTCCAAACTTTGTAGTTCTTCAGTCCAGTATGGCTTGTAATTTTTCCTTGCTCCTCTAGGAATGGACTCAGTGGCTGCCTGTATTATCGCTCTGTTTAGACTTTCCACCATTTGCTTTATATTGCCATATCGTGTATTTATGTTTTCACAATATTTGTTTGTTAGTATGGCAAATCTGTCCCAATCTGCTCGTTTGTAATTCCAGCGGGGCAAGGGCTTTTGCTCCTGTGGAACATACTCCATATTCATTACAAGCTTGATTGGTCTGTGGTCACTACCTGCTAATTGGTCCAGCACATGGCGATCAATTTTGTGGAGGATGTCTCCTGTGCAGAAAGCTAAGTCTGGAGTAGAAGTGGTAAGCCATCTTCTGGAGTAGAAGCTCGGTGTGTCATCCGCTTTGTTGAGTAGATGGAGATTTGAGTCTATTTCCCAGTCCTCCAATTCATCTCCTCTTTTGTCAGTATCTGGGTATCCCCATCTTTCTGAACGGCTATTAAAGTCTCCGACAATAATGCAGTTTGTGTCGGTTATTTTCATGTTTGAGAGTGTAAGGTCCTTATCTGCTGGGCTATACAGATTGTAGATTCTTATTTTCACATCCTTTATCATTATATCAACACCTATAATTTCTGTTTGGTTGTCAGAGATCACAGATACTTCGCTGCAAGGTATTGTATTTCGTGTAAGTATTAGAACTCCTTTGCTTTCTGAGCGACCGGCTCCCACACCAACATGTTAAAACCCCAGCGTGACGCGGTCTGCTGCCAAATCAATCACTGCTGTGTTTCGAACGCGTTGTAAGCGGCTCAAGAACCGCATTCGCAAGCCTTTAGGCCATGGAGACCGGCCCATGGCAGATACTTTTTTTTTAAATGTTGCATATCCCTTACAGGACGTTGCAGTCAACACCAGCATTTTTCAGCTGTTGTTGATGTACTAGGCAAGTTCTACGTTCAGTAGTTTGCCATTGCTTTCTGAACGACCGGCTCGCACACCCCCGTAAGTTACCAGAGTGGCACGAACCACTGCCGATTCTCGCAGCTGCTGTTTTCCCCACGTGGATATACGGGATTACGAACAATGTCTTTAACCCCTTGGCCAGGGAGATCAGACTGGAAAAAAAAGCAATGGAGAGACACCCTGACAGCCTCAGTTAGAACTGTGCATGTAAATTACAAGTATCTCAGAAGTTGGAGTGGGTTCTTCTGACAGCGAGGGACACTGGTAATAGGAAAAGTTAATCCATATGCAAAAATCAATCCAGTGTAGTGGAAGCAGCAGTATATGTATGGACTATGCTTGAGTTCCAAACGAGTGACACTCCCCCCTCCCCCTCCCCCACCTGCCCGCGCGTGCACGCACGCACACACACTCACACACACACACACAAAATGTTTATATGCAATTACAACAAAAAACAAATTTTAATTATTCTCAATTCGACAATGCCGCTATTTGCTTTCAACTTCCCACAAGCCACTCACACTTCATGAACTTATCATTACCTGAATTATTTGTGCGCCCACCCATTCACTTGTGGCAATGGTCTCACGCTGAAAAATGTGTACCTTAGGACATGAGTTTCCTTCACTTATACAGATGAAACATTACCGCGGGGGAGGGGTTTTCCCCACTCATAAAGATGAACCGATACCTCACAGTGTGGGTTTTTTTAATGATCGTGCAGGTAAACATGTACCTCTGGTGTGAGTTTTTTCCACTGATATAGAAAAACTGCTACCTCGGCACATGGGTCATTCTCCATGCACACAGATAAACTGGTACCTTGGCACATGTGTCATTTTCCTGGCACACAGATAAACTGGTACCTTGGCACATGTGTCATTTTCCTGGCACACAGATAAACCCAAACACAGCTGCAGCTGTGCATGCCCACCGCCCCACTCAACATATAAACTGGTACCTCCAGGTCAAAGGATTAATCTGTGTATTGAATTATCCAGATACAAATATTGCAATTAAAATCAATGAAATAATAATTACCTCCTCAAAAACTCTGCCCTAGTATCAAACGGATCATTGAAATAAGTAGGCCCGGTTGGCACAGGTCTTGTGTACATAGGCTGCGTAAATGACAAACACAAAAATTAAAGTATTAAAACTCAGCATCTGCTCCTCTTCTTCTTCCTTGATTCCCTGAAAATAAATTGTTTATATCTGCAGTGTTGTGTTAGTGAATGTCATAGTACAGAATGATGTAACACATTATGCGCACACAAAAACAAAATCAGTGAAAGGGTTAACTATGACGATACACTTAGGTCAATAAGTTACTTAGTTGAAAAGAAAGAATAACGTGCATTCAGGCACGGGAGAGCATAGAGTTAACACCTCAGTTGACAACTCCAAAACAAGCTTTACAGTAAGATCAACCAAGTTTTCCAGCCACAAGAAGTACATCTAAAAGCTATGTCGACAGATAGCCGGAGTACAGAACAGACATTACAAATCGGATACAGTGGATCACCAGCTAGACACAGATTTGAAAGAAACCGAGAGAGAGAGGGGACCACCACACATATCATCCCCAGTGAAACAGTGTATTTTGCGCCCTACATGAAAGTTGACGGGACATGGCTGGCTGAGAGATATGTTGTGGGTTGTTTATCACAGTGGGTGGGTTGTCCATCACAGTGAAATAAAGTAATTGTGTCGGCTGCAGCTGTGCATTTGGGTTCAGTTATCTTCAGAGCACAGTTCTGGCAGTTTTGTGTGTGAGCCAATTGCTTGAACTGCAGACTCTAGACATCTTTAATCAAATCACCAGTAACCACCCGCCAGCCTCAAACATATTAGACATCTTTAATCAAATCACCAGTAACCACCCGCCAGCCTCAAACATATTAGACATCTTTAATCAAATCACCAGTAACCACCCGCCAGCCTCAAACATATTAGACATCTTTAATCAAATCACCAGTAACCACCCGCCAGCCTCAAACATATTAGACATCTTTAATCAAATCACCAGTAACCACCCGCCAGCCTCAAACATATTAGACATCTTTAATCAAATCACCAGTAACCACCCGCCAGCCTCAAACATATTAGACATCTTTAATCAAATCACCAGCAACCACCCGCCAGCCTCAAACATATTAGACATCTTTAATCAAATCACCAGTAACCACCCGCCAGCCTCAACCATATTAGACATCTTTAATCAAATCACCAGCAACCACCCGCCAGCCTCAAACATAGTAAACCAAGTGGAGGACGGGTGTGACATGACAGTGAAGTTGATAGGGAACTGCGCTGATAATGTCATGCGTGCAGTCGGATGCAGGTTCGAAGCCTGGGATTGTCACCTGCTAAAGTGAGGAAAAGATTGGTCACCTGTTCCTCCGTGCATACAGGCTTACAAAATATTATGGCGCTATCACATCACTGAGCCATAGCAGGACAACTTTTAATTTTGTAATTTTAATCTGTAGTGTATAAATTTGTATAAATTTCACTGAGCTTTAGTTCGTTCAGTGGCCTGTAAAATTTAGCTTTTTAGCTTCCACTGTTGATTCTCCAGTCCAATAGGGTCGCCTTGATATGTCATATTCGGGGCAGTCTTGGAGTTCATAATCTGCACACATGCGCATGGTCAATTTGCCAATCTTAAAATTGTTTTTACATGTGGCTGCGTAATCAATTATGTCCTTTTCTGAGAATTCATTGCCTGTTACATTATATGCTTATAGAAGAATTCTTACCTCTTCGATCACAATTAAACTAAGTGTTAGCTATGTTTCTTAAGAGTGCTACTTTTGGTTGGAGAAGCTCAAGCAATGAAATTATTATTTCTTTGCGCATGTGCTTGCTGATCAGAACAGAAATTTAGGCAATATGTAGGTAACAGATAATTTTTGTGTGCGTACAAATGCTACGATTCTCCTATACACAAACAAAGGTGAAATCAACCAAATAATTTATAGTTAGTACACGCCTCATAAAATGGGTACCGAATAATTCTGACAATTTTTGGGGAATTATCTGAAAAGGAATGGCGGTGAGAAAAGAAACTGACAACTTTTACATCACATAGAGATTTGTTCCCCACTCGCTTTGAACTCAAGCGTAGTCCACACACATGCTGCTACTACTACTACTTCTAGTGCACTGGACTGATTTTCGTGTGTGAATTAGCTTTCCCTATTACCAGTGTCCCTCACCATCAGGTGAACCCACTCCGACTTCAGAGGTACTTGTAATTTACATCCCCAAATCAAAATTTTAATCCAACTGACTGGTGTAATGGGGGGGGGGGGGACCAGCTACCCGGCATCAACACACCAGATGTTTAAGAATGTGTGATCTTATCCATTCAGTCGCGCTGACCTCTGATCAGGTAAAGATGACTTAAACTTATTGTTAATACAGATATGATCAATTTGATTGTCTATAGTGTGGTCTGGTGTTATCCACATTGCTTTATGTATTCTTTTATGTGGTAGACCACTTCCACCTATGACATGCTGATGATTCATTACACAAAAATGTGTGAATAATTCTTATTTTCATGCATCATCCCACATCCATGTTTCCTAATGATCTCCTCATAACCTGTGTTACTTGATTTTATCTTGGCATACAGGTCACCCATTAAAATGTTGATACTACCATTTCTTTGATTACTTATAGTACTTTTCATGTAAAATTCCTTCCTTAACTGATTCATATCTATCATTTTTAGTGTGTAATGCTGGACACGTTAGAATTAATAAAACAACGAAGGGAGCTGAAACAGAAAGGAGATGAATCCGATAGCAGGATGAAGTATAAATCTTTAACTCGAGAAATAAGAAAGAACACAAGAAAGGACAAAAATCAATATATACAAGATAGCTGTACCAGAATAGAGCAATATCATGAGGCTGGAAGAGATTATGAAATGTTCAAGGAAATGAAGTTATTGACAAGAAATGTTCAACCTCAATTGAATGTTATCTGTGACAAGATGGGAAATACCTTAACAGAATCTAGACAAATTCTAGAAAGATGGCAGGAGTACTGCAGTGGAATGTATGATATGAGTGACAGTGAGGATATGAATGAGATACATGAGCCAATGACAGCAGAGACAGAACCTGAACCCTCATTAGATGAAATTGCTTGGGCTATAAGGAACCTGAAGAATGGTAAATCACCTGGATGTGATGAGATACCAGCTGAACTAATTAAAGCAGGAGGAGAAGAAAGCATACACATATATCATGCATTATGTACAAAGATTTGGAAATATGGTATATGGCCAAAAGATTGGAAGAGAACTATCTTCATTCCAATACCAAAAAAGGGCAACCTGAAATTATGCACCAACTATAGAACTGTTGCCCTGATAAGTCATGCAAGTAAAATTCTACTAAAAGTCATAATGCGACGACTTAGTAAGAAAATGGAAGAAGAGATTAACGTAGTTCAAGCTGGATTTAGACAAGGAAGAGGAACAAGAGATCACATATTCAACATGCGTTTAATAATAGAGAAGTGCAGAGAATTTAATGTAAACCTATTCTCATGTTTTGTGGATTATTCAAAGGCATTTGACTGTGTACAGCATCAGAAACTTTGGGAAATCATGAGAAATATGGGCTTTCCTTCACATGTAGTACATCTCATAAAAATGCTATATCTAGACCAACAAGCAGCAGTTAGAATAGATGGCGAGACATCAGATTGGTTTGACATCAAGCAAGGAGTCCGTCAGGGCTGCGTGCTGTCACCCTATTTGTTTAACCTGTATGCCGAAAATATAATGAGAAATGTAAGAGATGATATAAACAGGGAGCCATATGATGCCCTAAATATCGGCGGTCATGACATACCAGAGATTCGATATGCTGATGATACAGTATTACTATCCACAACACAGAATGGCATAGAAAACCTAATAGCCTCAACACAATTGAATAGTGAAAATCACAACTTATATCTTAACATAGCAAAAACTAAGATAATGCATACAGATAAAACTACTATGGAGAAAGAAATATACATTAATGGGAGAAAATTGGAGGTGGTGGAAAATTTTGAATATCTTGGGTCATTGATTACGAATAATGGTGACACAATGAAAGAAATAAAACGGCGACTATCCATTGCTCTTCAAAGACTAAAACAGATGAATAAATTATGGTGTGGGACAGACAGAACTACAAAAATTAGATTTTTAAGAGCATGCATCTTTCCCATTGCAACATACGCCTGTGAGACATGGACACTTACTAAACAAGCTGAACAGCGCATACATGCCTTTGAATATAAATGTTATAGACGAGTTCTAAGAATATCTTGGGTAAAGAAAAGAACAAATGCATCCATACTTCAAGAGTTGAATATTGAGGAGGGATGGCTATTAAAGACGATAAAACAAAGAAAATTGAAGTATTTTGGTCACTTGAAACGTCACGACAGTTTGGAGAGAACAATAATGGAAGGGTATATGCCTGGGAAGAGAGGAAGAGGAAGGCCAAAGAGAAGATGGGTGCAGGATGTGGCGGATGATCTCCAGATGGGTGTATCAGACGCGGGACATCTTGCTTGTGATCGAGAAGTTTTCCGGAGGGTTGTTATGGGAGCGAGGTTCTGTAAAGGACATGCTACTGAATGAATGAATGAATGCTGGATCACATTCATGTGTAGGTGGGTTTTTTCTGTAGGTTTAACAGTTGCTGTTTCCTAGACGTATCTGCTTCCAATTCCATTAGTGCTTTCTCTGCAACTGTATGTAGCATAAAGGCCACTCCTTCACTGTGATGAGTATTCTTCACTATATGGCCTCTGAACAGCACTGTTTCACCTATGTTTAGAAGCTATTTACCTGCTCCCTTCCATTGTATTTCATATAATCCCTAGAAGAATAAAAATCGCTGTACTCTGGACGAGCCCATAAGCACTCAGTTTCTTCCAGCTGTCCTTGCTGTAGGCTGGTTTGCTACATGTTGGAACCGTTCTCACCTGTGGTCACTGGGCACAGTTGGTTGGTTGGTTGGTTGGTTGGTTGGTTGGTTAGTCGCGCTTCCAACTTCACAGCAACGGGTTGTCACCATAATGCTCCGTTCCTGTGCCAGTGAATATCACAAAAAATGCTCCTCGCTGCCCCATGTGAAAAGTGAAACAGACAGGAGTTTCGACAAACCAACAGCCCACACAGGCATACTATGCATAAAGCCACTGTAAGAATGCCAACACAAAAGTCTGCCATGAAAATATAGTTCATCATCGATGGAAGTGGCAGTCACTAGAAAACCAGCATCCACACATCACTGTATAAGGCAAATCCAGTTAGTTCAGCAACCGGCTGGCTACCATTTTCCTGAACATGCAGTTCAGGATACAAACAACCGCGGACAGATGTAAAAGCACTCCACTTGAAATCCACAGCTCACAGTGTCACTCCATGCACTTAACTCAGTAGCTGGGCAACGGAACCATCTGTCACCAGTTCCATCCTTTATTCCCCACTCCAAAGCTGCATCGAGAATATTTATTCACGGATGTATCACCATGTACCATGCTGTTATATACAGACCATAACATATCCTCTCTGTCCATCCTCAATGTTGCAATGACAGATGCTTTTGAAGCTAGCATATCAGCTCTCTCATTTCTGCATACCCTTGTAAGATTTAAACAACAGATCCACACAAGTTCCTCATAAGGTTTCCACAAGTGGCAGCCACTCATGCCACAGTCTTAATTCACCAAAGCATGAAACCTGACCTCCCACCAGGTATAAGGTCTCAACTAATCTAACCCTGGTTAAAAGAGTTGGTAGTGTTTGCCCATCAGGAATGATGATGAGCATTCATTTCATCCAGTGGGGTTGAAGCCCTTTTTTCACAGCTCTTGCAGTCCTGTTTGTTTCAAAAGTGACTACACCCTTGCATAATGATGCACACCACGAATTTTGGTCTTTGGCAGCAGTCTCCCAAGTGTCGTAATGAATTCCACAAGCTTTTAGTGAGATCTTCAGTATCTAGTAAAGCGTTTCCTCTGGCAACCTTGGAAATGTTTACCACAGTGCAGCTCACCGCAAAAAATTTGTTTAGGGAGCCTGTGATCTGGTATGTGAGTCAAGTGACCAGCCCAACGAATCTGATTCTTCATTAGTAGAGTATGGATACTGGGCATGGACGTTTTTTCTAAGACTTCAGTGTCTGGGATCTTGTCTTGCCATTTAATCTTCAATAGCTTCCTAAGAAAGGTTAAAAGGGATAAAGATGAGAGGACTGACTTTACTGCACCAGGTTTGACCCCATTTGGCTTGGTCGCTTTTTACAGACCGGCAAGCCACCTGCCCACAGCATAATTGAAAGCACAAACTCCACAGCCCCAGCAATGACTACTTCGTTCGTTCGCTTGAAATTTGTCTTTATCTACAATATTGTCTCTTGTATGAGCTTCACTGTCTTTTTAAGTTCACTCAGCTGTCCAAAGATTTATCTTCCACTGATATTTCTCTAAGCCAGGTGATTTGCCTCGCTATGTCATAGTTCTGGCAGTCTTGGAGTATGTGTCTGCTGTCTGCGGCCCCAATCCACCTGTCTGATTTGCCAATCTTGAATGTTGTATACATGTGGTTGAGTAATCTATTGTGTCCTGTTCTGAGGTGCAGAATGTGCATCATAGTTATGGCAGTACTGTCCTGTTGGTACTCTAGCTATGTCCCTAGTCCAACAATGACTTTCTGGGGTCTCCAGAAAACTTACACTCATGATCTGAATGACACAGTCCAAAAACAAACCCACAACATTCAGAATGCAAAGCCGATGGCTTGACCACTTCAATACAAAATGTGAAAAAGCATAATAAATATCAAATTACTTACCCTCTCCATAGCTACAGTAGGTTTATCTTCTACTTCTACAAAGCCATCACTAGTTTCCTGATAATTAATGCCTTCAAAGTCATCAATGACAGCAGCTGTAGCTAAACTTATGAGAAGGAGAATGCAGCCAAATACCCTCATTCTGTAATGAAAATTTGGTATCAAAAAACATTACAGCTGTTGTCAAAGATAAACAACAGTTTGTAACATTTCTATAAACACAGTCTACATTGGACTGCAAAAGTTTTCTTCTTCGTCCCTCTTTTAAGGCGTCCCACTAGGTTATGCATGCAAAAGGTTGTGTTCAACTTCAGTATGCATTTGTGCATGTTTTGCTTTCTGTAGACAGATTCTACTCAAGGCAACAGACTCTATCTACCTATGGGTCAGTTTTCTTTTATAACAATAAAAAATATGGCAGCAGCCTTACGTCCTGCTCTTTGCTCATGGTATGCTTCAGTATTAATGCTGTGATATGAATAAATTATAGTGTTCATGCTGTACTGAAAATATTCTTATGTGTTCTATAGACTAAAGTGGGGGTTTTAGCTGCGCTAGATTTTATTAAAAGGCAGCAAGTCAAATGCTTTGGCCGTGCAAGTAGTTTACCAACTAACAGTATCCCACAACAAGCAATGATGTACAGACCAGATGGAAGCAGAGGAAGAAGCTGACCATGTAAACGATGGATGCAGGGAACAACAGTCCATGGGAATATCGATACATGAAGCCCATAAGCGGGCACTCTCTCACTGTTTATACTTCACCTTGACACCGCAAGGTACAAGAGGACCATGATGGGATGAGATGAGAGTTCTATAGAAGACTGGACCACTTATGAAGACAGCATGTGTAATGAAGGTGTCCCTTTATAAAAC